>OX638371.1:10592516-11192516 GCA_951812925.1 Calliopum simillimum | reverse complement strand
TTACACAAAAAAAAAATTTTTTCACAAAATTTTTTAACTTTTAATATACTTGGCATTTAAAAAAAAAACCGCTTAAATTTTTTTTAAAATTACTTCAAATTGAAGCATAATTTATAAGCTTTAAAATGAAGTATGACTCCAGATGGAATTCGGTTGCTACATGAGAGTTTTTTGCTTTTGAACGCCCGCTGCAGGCAAAACTCTTTTTTTTACTCAAGAGGAAGGCATCTTACGAAAAAAGTGTACAAGGCAAAAAATGCTTAAAATCGTCCAAGAAATACGTGTGATTTTTTTTATGTTTTTTTATAAATTTTATATTTTTTTAAATTTTTCAAAAATTATTAAAAAAAAAACTTTTTTTACTCAAGAGAAATGCATATTACGAAAGAAGTGTACTAGACAGAAAGTGCTTAAAATCGTCCAAGGAATACGTCTGAATTTTTTTTAAACATTTATTTCTTTGAAAATTTTTTTAAAAATTATTAAAAAAAAAGTTTTTTAAACTTTCCAAAAAACTCGCAAAAATTTCACACGTATTTCTAGGACGATTTTAAAAAGAAAATCGATTTTCCACTATAACACAGGTGCAATTTTTTGATAGTCTAGGCCTGTCAGCTCTCAGAAGCTTCGTAACCTTATCACTTACACCCTGTATATGAAATAGACAAAGCAAAAATTGGGTTGTTTGTTTGTTCCGTAAATGTAAAAACACGCAGTAAACCAAATTATCTATTATCTTGATCAAAAAATCTTCGAAGCACACGCTTTAAACGGAAAAGTAAAAAGTGAGCTATGAATGTGGTGAAATAGCCACTTCTAGAATCTTAGAGAAAATTCTTTGGCCGCTGAGTCGATGTCAGTATAACATTTTAAATATTTTATTTGTATGGACGATAGGCTTTTTCGCATACAATACTTTTTCCTATGTACTTAGTTGAATTGATAAAATTTCCGGATTTTTCTTCTTTTTTTTTAATATGAACCCAAAATAAATTTTGTATTTTTTAATTTTAATACCTCTGCTTTAAATGCAATTATTCCTAAGGCAAAAAAAAATTACATAATTGTATATGCATACATTGTATATGTACGTATGTATGTAGATACTTAGTGTTTAGAATAAGTGCCTACACTTTTTAATGCACGGATTTTTTGATAAAAGAAACTGAAACCCCATGTTTTGTCAACAAGTCATTCTTTCAAATGACTTTCATTTTGACATTTCTGAAGCGAACCGCATGCTTTGAATGAAGTTGCCATCAATCAAATTGAAGGTTATGTGTTGTTTTTTGTCATTTTATTGGTAATTAATGCAAAGGTTGAAAGTCCAATAAACCTTTTATTGTGTATGGCAACAAATGTTTTCTATACTCAATTTTTTTTAAGAATGACTCACTCAAATAATTTTGAAAAAAACGTGAAACATCTTAAGATTCACAAGTTATGCACTGTAAGGCCTAATCTTTCATGTGTCAGTTGTCCACAATTTTGCGAAATCCTTTTAAACCTTATAAACCACATACATATAATTCATATAATTAGCTAAATGTTTCTTATGAAAAAGTTTTCTCTAAAACGTCAATGAAATTTTTTTTCTAAAACAAGTCAGAAAATCAGTTTAAACGCTTTAACTCCTCAATGGTACATTGTAGACCTCCCCTCAGCTGCAATTTTTTTGTTAGTCTAGGGCTCCTCTGTCACCTCCCAGAGGCTTCGTAACCTATCAATTACACCCTATTTACAGGGCGGGAATCGGTAGAACAACGAAAAATGAAATGTAACATTCCTGGGGCTATTCTGAACAACTTAGTGCCATTTTTCGAGATTCGCAAAACAAACATTACTTTTGCCTCATTACCTTACTTTCAAAACTAACGGACCCAACAACTCCGTTGGTTTTGCGAAATTCGAAAAAAGGAACGAAGAAAAGTTGTGCAGAATAGTCCCAGAAATGTTCCTTTTCCATACCTTCCACACTTAATTCTCTACATTATAAACGGAAGAAAAACGTGAATATACCCTGGGTGTAGGGTTAAAAAGATAGGAATATCTGTATACATACTATCAGTCAACTAAGAACTAATCAGACTTACGTCTTGTTCACACTACCTTGGTTAAACAAACCGAAATAAACGAAACCAAAACTCAAAGGTTCTAACTGTTTAGCTTGGTTTTTTCTATGACAGTTCATTTTTAATCAATTCGCAAACTTCACTCTTAATAAAACTTAGTGAATTTCACACATTCTGTGTTAAAAGGGAGCCAGAGAGAAGTTCTCTGAGCAAATTTTTGTTTTAGTTTAAGTGTCCAAAAATTTTTTTTTGCTTTACTATCTAGTCCATTTGAAACTAGTTAAAACTTATTTTATGTGGCAATCAAACTTAGTTTGCTTATAACTAAGCGTAAACTAACCGTATCGCTTTAACCAAGCAAGTGGGAATGAGCTACTAAGCTGATTTAAAATAACCTCGTCAAATTGTCTTTAGTTACCAACTACTTACTTAAATAAGCATCCCTAAATAATGTTCATCTTAATTGGGTGTCAGCAAATAGTCGATAACATAGAAGGCAAAAAAATGCCAACTGAGCTTGCCGAGAAAATGGGCATGAGCACAACTTTTCGCAACATTCCATTCTGTGGCCCTCCAGGGATTAAGTAGCATAAATCTTAACTCAAACAACAATTGGCTGAATAAAAAATTTCAAAATGGCCAGAATGGGCAACAAATCAGCTAAAGCTTTTATGCCAAGGGTTTCATAAGAAAACTATGCTCAATTAAAAAAATTTCTCAAACTTTGGATTAGCTAAGTACGCCTTCTGTGGGCTCTGTAATGCAGCAGGAAACTGACTAAATTTTATGTCACTTATGTAGGTAGTCTCGCTAGTTTGAGACTTCGTTTTTTTTTTTTTTTTTTTCAAATCGCGTATCTTGCAATTGACTTTTAACAAAATCTAATTAAAGCTGACACAGAAAGACTTAAGAATATGGTGAGTTGGTGACTAATATCCAAAAATGTTCCCTGATTAAATAAAGGAAATGATTTTTTATTAAATTAAATATGTTGACGCATATCTAAGTAGCTAAGCTTAATTGCAAATCAAGTAGTGTCGAATAAGACTTTAAATTATTATTAGGTGTCAGTCACGATAACTATTTAGTTAAAATGACGCACCAAAATAAATTTTAATAATTTTATCTACATTTTTAAGACTTGATAAAAAGTTTCCGTTATTTATCATATGAAAATTAATGCCTTAAAAGATTATTTTAAAACAGATGTAATATAAATTAAATACACTAGTTTACAAATAATTAAAAAATTTCTGAACTGTAATTGCCACTATACATTTCCTATGTAAAATCAGCTGTTAATTCCGAAAATCATATTTTTTTTTCACGTCGCTTTCAAGATATCGGCCATTTTCGGTTTTTGGATCAAAGAAAAAGATGGTACCACTTTATTACAAATATCTCAAGAACCTACATTTATATTCATATGTACTATACATCAAATTAATGATAATTAAATTTTCTATAAATAATATTCATACCACTTTTTGGTTGGTTTGTAAGTTTTTTTTTTTTTGTATTTTATTTGTCATAGTTTCTATATTATATACAGTGTGTATCACATTAGGTAACAAAGCTTCTGGGAGGTGGTAGAAGATTCCTAGACGAAAAAAAAAATAGCAACTCGGGCGAGGCACAGTGCTGCGATAGAAGGCATTTGCGTAAAAATTTTTTGTTCAAATTTAAAATTTTTTTTATGCCATTCTACAGCAAATAGTCCAATTAAGAAATCCCCTGAAAATTTTTGAAAACTAGTGTGATTTGTAAGTGTTACAGCTTTTTAAAGTCGAACTTTTTTTCGAAAAAAAAACATTTAAGAAAATTTTCTAATCGCAGAACTTTTTAAAAATAATTGCTGCTCCTAAACCTCAAAAGCAATTGTTTTAAAATAATATGCATACGAAAGCCTACATACTCATTTATTTTTAATATTTTTTGTATGCCAATTTGATTAGCCAAATTAAAGTTATTTTAAATGATATAAAAAAAATTTTTCAAATATTGAAAACCGGATAATGCTAATTTTCTTTAGAGCAGGAAAAAAAAAGACGGGACTTGCGGGCATTGTACTTAAACGTACAAATAGTACAGATTCCATATTTTAAGATAGGAAAAATTCAAAACCCCGTTTTTCCCCGTTTACTTTAAATATTTATCTGAATATCCCGTATTTACGTAAAAATCAATGATTTTATAAAATTTACACCACAAAATTTTTTTCAAATGCTTTTGAATTTTTTAAATTTGATTTTTTTTTTACAGCATACTTTTATATGTCAAAAACACATTGAACTATTAAAATTTTATATGGTTTTTTACAGCCTAAAAGCATGCGCAAACATTTTTTCCAGTTAACATTCGAAGTTTTATTTATTTGAATATCTTTTTTTCTATTCATTGCATTTGAAAATTAATTGCATTTCTGAAAACAACGTAAAAAAATGTATCAGTATGGTAAATCTCATTGAAATTGAACTAAAACTGTGGAAATGCCGTTCCGTTGTATGGAGTGACAGCACTGTGCGAGGGTCTAAATTGCACCATTAAGGAGGTATAAAGTTAAAACTGATTTTCTAACTTGTTTTAGAAAAAAAATTTCTTGGGTCACCCTAGCGTCTTATAGAAAACTTTTTTAAAGTAAGCTTTTAGCTAATTGGATAAGCATTCTAAAGGTGTATTTGATTTATAGAGTTTAATGGAATTTCGCACAGTTCTGGATCTTTAAAGTTGATATATAAAATTTGTTTTCCTAATTTTTGACTTTGACAGCCATTTTAGTATTAAAAAGGTCGCATTGACAACACCATTTTATATATTTTTTTTTTTTTTTTGGAATTCTCGTTGAATTTGCTTTAACTCAGAAATGCATTTATTATACGAACTTTTTAATTTGAGGTTGGAAAAAATACTTTCCTATGTAACACGAGTATTACTCGCTGCATATGATGTGCGCGGGCGATCTGAAGACTTCAAACGGATTGTTTTTGAAAAGTACTTTTTTTCCGACCTCAAATTTAAAAGTTGGTATGACAAATGTACTATTGAATTAAAGGAAATTCAACTAGAACTCCAAAAAAAAAAAAAATATTTAAAGGTATGTTAAAGTGACCTTTTTCATACTAATATGGCCGCCAAAATCAAAAATTAAGAACAAAATTTTAAAAATCAACTTTAAAGGTCCAGGACTTTGCGATAACTCTATAAACCAAATACACTTTTATAAAGCTTATACAATTAGCTAAAAGTTTTCCATAAAAAAGTTTTCTGTAAAACGACCAAGATATTGTTTTTTTTCTCAAACAAGCCAGGAAATCTGTTTTAACCCCTTGAGACCGATGGGGTCACATAGGACACCAAGCATTTTTGGATACATCAATATTTTAATTAAAATTAGTATCAAGAAGTACTCGTATGCTATTGACATGCTCTAGAGAGTTGTTCAGTTAAGTCTTGGCTAAAATTTTGTTTAAATTGTTTGGCAAAATACGGAACGGTTTTACAGCTACGACTAAAAATGGTAAAATTTTTCGGCATTTTCTGATTTTAAGACCCAAAACTCAATTTTTTGGATCCGTTTTTTGAACAATTTCTTTCTTTTAGTCTATATCTACAACTTCGTTGAAGATTGCAAAGCAAAATCCCAAACGGTTTACGACTTATAGCCGTTGCAACATTGAAAAAGCAGTTTTGAAGCAATTTTTATTGTACTATAAAATTTGACCTGGAGCCAAACAAGCGAAATGCAGATAGGGATTTACTAGTAACATCATGTACTTTCTGGAATAGTATTCAAAAATTTTCTTGGATCTTTTTTTGCTGCACTGTGTAATATGACTGCACCATTTTCGGCTATTAGGGGATTTTCCGGACCTACTTTTTTTTCTTAATTTAATCACTAGAAAACTTAATCCGAAGTTCATTTTTCAATATCTACAATGGTCTAGGCTTCGGTCTCAAGGGGTTAACCCTATAACCCCTCAGGGCTACATTTTAGACTCTCCGCCAGGTACAATTTTTTGTTGGTCTAGGCCGCCTCTGTAACCTCCTAGAAGCTTCGAAACCTTACGCGATACATCCTGTACATAATATACAAATTATTGCAAATAAAATAAAAAAAAAAATAGAACTTTTCCATTTTGTAATTGATTTTGACTTTTTTAATTTTTTCGAAAAAAAAAAATTGAGGGGATTCCTGAAAACATGTAAAAACTTCGAAAACTCGTAAAAGTTGTCAAAATCAATACGAAATTTGACAGTTTTACGAGTTTACGAGGTTTACGAGGCTTTTACATGTTTTCAGGAATCCCCTCATTATTATTTTTTTTTTAAATCAATTCATTTCGCTGAAACTATAAAACCAACCAAAAAGTGATGTATAAATATTGGTTCTTGAGATATTTATAGTTAAGTGGAACCATCCTTTTTTTTTTATTGAATCGGAATTTTCGGAATCAGCACCCGATTATACACATAAAATGAATAATGGTATTCAAAGTTCATTTTGTCTGTAAACTAGTGTTATTTTTGTTTTTTTTTTATAAAATGTTATACCATTTTATTTAATCAAAAGCTTTGCAATTTAACGATATTCATTTTATTTGAAATAAACTTAATCCACGGTAGGGGGTGATGCCTGAATACAGGCATGATTACCAACTACGCTCCTGCAATAAATTCTTTCTGAAAATGCCTAAAAGTATGCAACTATATAGTTGGATTGAAAAAATTTAAAGCTTTTTAAACTGACTGCTGTTTTATCGTTTTATTTATGAGTGCTAATCAGCTGATGGGTGGGCATTGTTTTTTTATGCCCAAGGCAACAAAAGTTTATCAAACTACTTTGTCGTCATCACTAATGATTTTACCCATTAAACAAATTGGTTTTATTTGTTATTTTTCGGTGTCGTAACAATTTTCAATAATACTACTTGACTACTTGCTGGGCTGCCTTCCAAAACGTCAGTTGCCAAAACAAAAAAAAAAAAAACGAATATAACTTTATTTGTGTTAGAGATGGGTATAAGCATTGCCCAATATAAAAAAATGTAGATAAAATTTCCTTTAAAATGATTTATTTAAAAATTTCTTATATCAAAAATTGACCGAAATATAGCCACTCAAACATTTTGTTTATGCGGTCGGAAAAACGGTTTTTATTCAAAACCAAGGCGTCTTACGATAAAAGTTTTTTGGACAAAAAATGCTTGGAATCGTTCAAGGAATACATATGATTTTTTTCATAATTTTTGCGGACAGTTTTTAATTTTCCAAAACGGTCAAAAAAAAATTAAAAAAGTTCCAAAAAATTATGAAAGAAATGTTTACATATTACTTGGATAATTCCACGTATTTTTTGCCTTATACACTTTTTTCGTAAGATGTCTTGGTTTTGAGTAAAAACCGTATATCTGACCGCATAAACAAAATGTCTATGTTTGAGTGGCTGTATTTCAGTCAATTTTTGACAAAAGAAATTTTTAAATAAATAATTTCAAAGGACATTTTATCTATATTTTTTTTATATCGAGCAATGCCTATACCTATCTCTAACCCAAATAAAGTTATAGGCAAAAGAGTAAAAACACAAGAAGTGGTTTGGTTTCTTTTTTTCTATTTTGTTTAAAAATTTTTGCCCAGGTTCAAATCCAGCTTTAGTAATTTGCATTATTCAATTTAAATTTGGATTTGTCATGGCATAAACTTCGTAATGTGAATTTTTTAAAATGGGTTCAAATGTCATACTTTGGAATTTAACTCGTAGATAGATAGAGAATTAGTCGTCGACAACTAGCCAACAAATTTGAAGCCAAAATATAAATGTGCATCTACTCAGGAAGTGGTCATTTGAGCGATATCGTTTTTTGACTATATTAAGTATAATCAACCTTCAGATAAATTTATCGTGAAAACAAAGCCCAATGTTTGACATTACTTTTGCTCCACCTTCTTAGTAAAATATACAGAAGTGGTCTTAACATTCTCAATTTGTTATAATTTTGGTGTTGGAAAAACAGAAGGGGCCTGAAGATTCAAAATTTCTTATAATTTCAGTGTTAAAAAAACCGAAGGATTCCAAAAAGTTGAAAAAACAGAAATGGCCTAATGAATCTCAATTTCTTATAATTTTAGTGTTGGAAGAATATAAATAGTATTCTTAATTTGTTATAATTTCCGTATTGAAAAAACCGAAGTGGTCTGATGATTCTCAATTTGTGATACTTTCAGTGCTGGAAAAACAAGAGTGGTTATAAGATTCTCAATATCCTATAATTTCAGTGTTAAGAAAACAGAAGTGGTCCGAAAAGTTAAAAAAAACCGTAATGATCTGATGATTCTTAATTTGTTATAATTTCAGGGTTGAAAAAATAGGAGTATACTGAGAATTCTCAAATCATTATAATTTCAGTATTGGAAATCAGAAGTATTCTGAAAATTCATAATTTATTATAATTCTAGTGTTGGTAAAACAAAAGTGATCTGAAGTACCTCAATTTATTACAATTTTAGTGTTAGAAACAAAAAGGAGTGGTCTGACCTTTCTCAGTTTGTTATAATCTCAGTATTGGAAAAACAGAAGTGGTTTGAATTTCCTCAATTTGTTATAATTTTAGTGTGGGAAAAACAAGTGGTCTGAAGATTCTCAATTTATTATAATTTCAGTGTTGAAAATACATTAAATGGAATAAAGGTTCTCGAAAACGCGGGGAAAAATTGTAAATCTATATAAGTATGTATATACTAGGTGGGGTGCAAAGTAACCTCCTTGACCGCCAGAATGCGCTGCAATCGCAAAAAAGATTATGGTGCCTTATGGTCCAGTCATATTTAGGCAGACAGCGCGATACAGCCATTTGTTTTGTTTTGACAGTAATTTTCCGGAAAATCTGCAAAATACTCCACCGCTGCGTCGATGATCTCCTCGCGCGAGCTGAATTTTTTATTGATGAGCCATATTTTGAGGATTGCGAACAGATAATAGTCCGAGGAAGCCAAATCGGGCGAATAAGGTGAATGATGAAACAATATAAGCCCTAAATCGTTGATTTTAGCCACGCAATTTTTTTTCGCTTCATGTGAGGCCGTTTTGCAACGATTTTGGCCCTACAATCGGTCCTTAAATCGCTCCAATAATGCACAGTAATACTCGCTGTTGATGGTTTTTTCACCCCACCTAGTCAAAATGAAATGTTGTTTGTGTGTAGCTTATAGACGCGGAAACTGAACGGCCGATTTTTTGATTGTTTGTTATAGTCTGTAAAAGGTTCTTAAGGGGGTCAGATGTCGCTGAGGACGGGGGTTGCACCCCCCATACAAAAAATATACATAAAATGCAATACCTCTGCATTTATACAAGCTATGATTACGGAAGTTGGTCAACTTTGAGGGGGATTGAACAAAGTAACGTTGCTCCTCCTATATGAAAAAATAAAACACAAAATGTTATATCAGTGTTCCTATATCAGCTATAATTATGAAACTTGGTACATGGAAGTGTATTGCGTCTACTATGCAGCAAGCAAAGTTTGAGAGGGATTAAACCCCTGTATAGTATATATTTCTGTATGCTATATTTCTGCGCCTACATATATCATTAAAAAAGTTGGTACATAAAATTATATTTAATTCAACTTGAAAAACCTGAGGGGTTGAAAGAGAAGGACGACAGAGATGGATGGGACTTGGAACATATGTAAAGTTGCTACCGAGTCAGCTAGTTTTACATAAACTCCGACCCAAAAAAACATTTGGGTCTTTCAACTTTCGCGATATCTACACTATTATCTTACACAACTGCTAAAAATCTGAGTTTCTTATAAATTTTTTTGTAAACTACTGCGCAATAAAAATAAAAAATAAAATCAGAAAAATATGAAATGAAGTATTTAACAAAATTTTTTTCATAATAATGCAAAGTTGTTATTGATATCTCGAGATGTTCTTAATAACAAATGAGACATGTTAGAAATATTTAAAAAAAAAAAAAAAATAGAAAAATAAAAACACCTTACTGATTTTGATCATACGATGACTTACAATTTGACACATTTATGATAAGTTATAAGTTATTAGTGATAAAAATTCAAATTCCTTTAAGATTTCACTTTTCTATTTATTATTCCTGAAAAAAAAAAAATTCACTTGTCGTAACATGTAAAGCAAAAGATAAAAAAAAATTTGAATATCTTGTATGTGGTATAAAAATGTGTTTGCAAAGATCATGCATTTTATATCACATTTAGTGCTTGTTTCGTCAATAACTCTGAATATTTGAAAATTTTCTGCTGTTTTTTTTTTTTCACTCAAACCCATCCGACAAAATGAGGAATTTCGTCTCCTTATTTGTGGCATTTTGTCTCATCCTGCTACAAACGCTGGCTGTTGAAAGTCGCTATCAAAAGCTGCATGATCGTTTCGTCTGTCAAAATCTACATGGTGTATTGGTACCAAAGCGTGACTCTTGCATTGACTTTTATGTTTGTGTAAGAGGTAGAGCCATTCCAGACACTTGCGGTCCACATTATCATTTTAATCGTCATACGCACGTTTGTGATATACCATCTCGTGCTGGTTGCATTTCATATGGACCTCTCGAAGTAAACCACGAAAATGAGGCACCATTGGAGACTGTTGTACAACCACCTGTATCATATATACCTAGACCACAAAACCCTATGGAAGTAATGCCCGATCCGGTCGCTAAATGGAATTGCGTTAGACGTCAAACTGGTGAATTGTTACCCGCTGGTGATTCATGTTCGCATTTCTTCGTTTGTATACAACAGAACACTTACAGACGTACCTGTCCCATCGGTATGCATTTCAATCGTGCAAAGGGATTGTGCCAAGATGCTGCTTTGGCTGGTTGTAATGCACCTGTGGTGCCTGAAGATACCACCGATGAGTTAAAGACAAGTCAACTATGCGCTCATATTGCCGATGGTGTATTTCTGCCGCATACTAGAGATTGTAATAAATTCATAACATGCAGTCATCAACAGGCCATCGAAATGCCCTGCCCCAACGGTTTGCATTTCAGTTTGTCTCACAGACGTTGTGAGTGGCCACAGGTTGCTCAATGTCAGCATTATCAAGTAGCTGTACCGTACTAAGCACGAGCAGGGTGTTCATCTTTTTTAGCTCAGTAGTAATGGAGTGATTTAAGGATGATGTTTAAAATATCTGATCACTGCAATAAGTTGTTACACTGATACAAAAAAAAGAAAATCGCCTTTTGTGTTTGCATTGTAAAATGTTTTACGTAAACATGAAATAAAATCAAATGTACTATTCGGCTAAAAATTAATATAATGATTTTCAAAAAGTTCACGAAAGCATATTTGTTTAGCCTTTGTTTGTCCATTTTGATGATCGATCTTGGTACAGTTGCGGTCAACTAATTAGCAACGCAGCGGTGTATTACATTTAATTGTCAATATATCATAATTTTCTGAAGAAACTTTAAAAAATTAATGTCGGTTGATGGTCTTACAATAATTATTTGTTAAGTACACTTCACTTTATGCAAAAGGAAGCTCCTACTATTTTGTTTTTTAGTATATTGAGTAAGGATTAATAATCTTCTCGGTCATATAATTAACAACGCTTTGTTTATTTTTAATCAAAGCAACTTTTTATTTTAAAAACATTTAATATTTCGTTGCAAGACCATTATTTATCATAACTGCTTCAGTCCTACGAGCCATTGAATCCACTAATTTTCGGCACACAGCATTTGGAATGGCTTACCATTCCATCTTTACTTTTGCAAATAACTCCAAGAAGTTTCCAACTTTATGCAACTAAACTTTTTTTTTAATTGCTCCCAGAGGTTCTCGATGGGATTGAGGTCTAGGCTGCATGAAGGCCGATCCAATAGTGGGATGTAATTTTACCCCATACACCGTTTTGTTAACCGCTCAGTATGCTTCGGATCGTTGTCTTGCTGCAGGATGCAAGACACTGGCATGTTTTCATCACAGAATGGAACCATAAGGATAGAAATATACTGTTGCTGATCCATATGGCCCTCAATCTTTGCAATTGGACCAACACCGCGCCACGACATGGATCCCTAGATCATAATATTCCCACCACTATGCTTTAGTGTAGGACGTGTGTATTTTGGGTCAAATTTCTTTAGTCTAAGATGACGGAAGTAGGTTTTACCATCAGACGAAACTCTATTATTTTTGGTTTCATCCGAAAAAAGGACTTTTTTCCATTCTTTTACTGACCAGTGCCTATGTTTCCGGCGAACTGTAACCTTTTCTTTCTGTTCACTTCTAATAGAAGAGGCTTCGTTCTGGTGTTGGTCCTATTGCAAAGATTGAGGGCCATATGGATCACCACCAGTATATTTCTATCCTTAATGATGTAATGGTTCCATTCTGTGATGAAATCATGCCACTGTCTTGGATCCTGCAGCAAGATAACGATCCGAAGCATACCGAGCTGTTAACAAAACGGTGTATGGATGAAAATTACATCCCACTATTGGATCGGCCTTCATGCAGCCTAGACCTCAATTCCATCGCGAACCTCTGGGAGCAATTAAAAAAAAAAGTTCAGTTGCATAAAGTTGGAAACTTCTTGGAGTTATTTGCAAAAGTAAAGACGGAATGGGAAGCCATTCCAAATGCTGTGTGCCGAAAATTAGTGGATTCAATGGCTCGTAGGACTGAAGCAGTTATGAGAAATAATGGATTTGCAATGAAATATTAAATGTTTTTTAAATAAAAAGTTGCTTTGATTAAAAATAAACAGAGCGTTGTTAATTATATGACCGAGAGGATTATTAAGCCTTACTCAATATACTAAAAATCAAAATAGTAGGGGCTTCCTTTTGCATAAAGTGAAGTGTACTTAACAAATAATTATTGTAAGACCATGAACCGATATAAAGTTTTTAAAGTTTCTTCAGAAAATTATGATATATTGACAAATAAATGTAATACACCGCTGCGTTGCTAATTAGTTGACCGCAACTGTATGTTACTTTAGTGCCGTATATTTAATATACACTAGAATCTTCAATAATCTGTCCCAGGTCAATGGTTATACAACAGCAAACAATTTTATCTTTGTTGCAGACGGTTCTAGAAATATGCAGGATGTAAGCGATAAGGTTGCGAAGCTTCTGGGTGGTGATTGAGGAGACCCAGACTAATAAGAAATTGAATACTTTCTAAAATGTATCCCTGAGGAGTTATAGGGAAATAACTGATTTTCTGACTTATTTTACCAAAAATATTTCCGTGGGTCGCACTAAATTTTTAGAGAAAACATTTTATGTAAATTTTAACTAATAATGGAATGAGCTTTTTAAGAATGCATTAATTTTATAGGGCTTAAAATTATATTGCACTGTTCTGAACATTTAAATTTGATATTGTCAATTTTTTTCCTCTCTTTCGATTCTGTCGGCCATTTTGGTATGAAAAAAATCCAATTAACATATCCTTTTTTTTAAAAAAATTCTTGGTTACTTTTTTATAATTTGACAGTACATTAAATACATTACACTCTGTGTAGCTTGCACTAAAAATGCCGTAGAACTTAAGTACTAAAAAGAGAGTACTAATTTAAGAGACAAATAATAAACTAATGCCCCAGACAGACGGCAGCTTCAATGCACATTACAGACGCAATAATGTGAAACTTTTTATTGCATGATTATAGGCATTTTTTATATACATATTTCATAGACATTGACTAACAGAAAATTTCCCAATTCAGGGTCCAGAAAATTCTAAAACATTAAAAATAAGATTAATAGTGAGTTAAGCATCAGAAAAGCAATTTTGAATTTTTTGGACCCTGACTTGGGAAATTTTCTTTTAGTCAATGCTTTTGAAATATGTATTTAAAAAATGCCTATAATCGTGCAATAAAAAGTTTCACATTATTGCGTCTATAATGTGCATTAGAGCTGCCGTCTGTCTGGGCCATAACTTAGAAAAGCTTTTTAGAGCTGAATTATGCGACCCAACAACTACTATGCGCGGAGAAACGACATTACAAACTTTCAACTGCTATAACTCGTAAGCTAGAAGAGTTAGAGGTATCAAAATTGAAACCTTTTAAAATACTTAATCTCACCAACTAGGAGAGCTAGAGGAATGAAAGTTGGAATTTATATAGCTTACAATCAAACAAAAAACTTTGCATATGAGGCACGACTACTATGAGCAGAAAAACGACATTACAAACTTTCAACTGCTAAAACTCGTAAACTAGAAGAATAAGAAGAGGTCAAAGTTGACAAGTTTTAAAAAATTTTATCTCACAAACTAGAAAAGCTAGAGATTTTTCTGCATGTTTCTGTATACTTAACTCAAAACATCAGTATATGTAGATGTCTAGTTGTAGTTTTAACCAGACGATATGATGGAGAATCGGAAAACACAATATTTTGATTAAAAACAAAAAAAAATATTTGATGGAAAAAAATATGGAAATCAAGCTAAACATACTCTACACTGTTTACCTCAATTCAAAAACAAACAAAAAAATCCTTAATGAGTTTTGGCACTACAAGCAGAAATTTGAAGTAAAACACGCCAATTGTATGTTTTTTACTCCGCATGGGGTGCTTAAATCAAAATCCTCAACATAAACAAGGTCGATTTATATTTTGTCACGGAACTTGATTAAATTTTTCTAGAATTTTAGGACATGCTATATAGCCTTAATGAGCGATTTCGACTTTTTAACCCATTCTGTCGCCACGACCCACATACTATTTTTCTGAATTTTACTCCAGAATATTTGGAAACGTGCCACCTAACATATCGACTTCTTCTACTTCTGAAATATGTGCTCGAAAAACTCGATTTTCCCAAAATTTTCAGATAAAATGACTTCCTGACCTCAGGTCGAAATTTTTTTGTTCACCTATTGGGAATTTAATATCACACGTCTAGAAATATATTCCACCACATTTGGTTATTGAACAAGAAAAAAAAATTCTTAAAACCTGGGGCATATAAGAGGAGTTTATTTTCCGATATGCCCATATACACTTACATATATTTGGAAACGTTATATTATGAATGAGTTTCGTTTACCTCAATAAATTTGTTTTGTAATGCAAACGCAGCAGCAAAGTGTAAGCAATTTCAAAAAACGGACCAAAATTCGTTACCGAAACACCGGTATTAAATTATGCCAAATACAGGTATTTCGATATTATAAAAAATTAAAAATATAACTCCGCTTTATAAAAAATAAAAGGATAGTGAAACAACAATTTAGACGGTGAGTCGGATGATCATGATTTGACTGATGTAGACGACTTGAAATTAAATGAAACACAAATTCAAAGCACTGCACCCTCAACCAAATTTAAAACCGCTATCCAAAAAGCTATTATAGATTCAAATATTAATGCAGATTATCGCCTGTCCGAAAATGCACCTCCTTTGATTAAGAATGTATATAATTTCAATTATACTTCCAATAAAATTCACAGTAGAGACAAGCTGCCGTGGGAATGCTAACCTATATCAAGAACTTTAAAGACTAGATTGTCCGCTTGGTAATGAACTCAAAGAACAGTTGGAAACTCGTATATTAGAAAGAATAACAAATTCTCAAGCGTTTTACAACACCTACACAATCCAAATACCGGATACCGGTATCGCATTTTTTGAACCGGTATTGCATTCCCTACCTTCTTGGCTATTTAGCTTCAAGCTTTAAATCAAGTAAAGCTTATTAAATATTGTGAAAATTAAAAAATTAGGGGTTTAAATGTGTTATTTTCTTATAGCTTTTTCGCACTTTCTCAACATACCCACTCAGATTACATGTATATATAACTACAAAAGCATAAATGCAGTTGTAAATATATGAAGCAATCCACGCCAAGTGTACCAGCTCCGATTTCGCTCAAATTTGGCAATATGGTAGATCCGGTGTGCAAGAATAACATTCCGGGAGGATTTGGTCCTAGTATCATTTGTTGTTAAAGTTGACGTTTTTTGTCATTTTCATATAAAGAGTGCTTCTTCAAAAATTTATAGCATACACTAAAGTTTGTAAATTGATAAATCTAAGTTACTGATCCTATACATTTGAAGTCTTCTTTTTAAAAAAAAAAAATATATCTCGGTGAAAAAAATTTTTTTTTTTCACCAAAATTTTTTACACTTAAAAATACTTTTGAATTTTTTTAAAAAACCCCCCTTAGATTTTTTTAAAAGTACTTTAAATTAAAGCATTATTTATAAGCTTTAAAATGATGTGTGACTCAACTTATGAAAAATTTTTGCAAACTTTCCAAAAAATTCCAAAAAAGATCAAACGTATTGCTTGCGCGATTCTAAGTATTTTATGCCCAGTACACTTTTTACGTAAGATTCTTTCCTCTCGAGTAAAAACAGATTTTTGCCTGCCGCGGGCGTTCAAAAGCCAAAAACTCTTATGTAGCGTCCGAATCCCATCTTGAGTTATACATCATTTTAAAGCTTTTCATGAAAATTACTAAAAACGCCAACTTCAACACCCTGTATTTTAAAAACAAATGATACTAGGACAAAATCCTCCCGTAATGTTGTTCTTGCACAGCGGATCTACCATATTGCCAAATTTGAGCGAAATCGGAGAAAAAAAAAATTTTGAGCTGGTACACTTGGCATGGATTGCTTCATATATGTAATAAATAACATGATCCAAGAAATGAATGTTAGAAAAAATTAACCTTGCATGCCATGATGCTCGGACAACACAAACATTAAATAAAAAACTATCAATAACCTACAAATTTAATTACTTATAATAATTTTTCAATCTAAGTTTGAGTTTACCTTTTGACAAGCTAATGCTATATACTTTGCAATGATTTATAAGAGTTGTCATGCGATTAAAAGGGGCTGAAGCCATATAATTAGTTCTACTAACCGGTTGATAAAATAATTGATTAGAGTTACGATTACTTCTTCGGTTAGTATTAAAATAAATGTATTTAAGAAGCTCTGGTGCGGCAAGATGCCACGTAATAAGCTGATGCAGATAAAGTATATCCGCTACATTTCTACGCTTACTCAAAGACTGCACACGTAACAATTTCAAACGATCCTCATAAGGAGGGTGGTTTGAAGAATCCGTCTAATTAAACCCTTAAAGAACAAAACAAACAAAATTTTTTTGAATTCTTTCAATTCTATCAATGTCTATGTTATAAAGTGGTGAACAAACTTGGCTAGCATACTCTAAGTAAAGACAAACAATTGTGTTATATAAAGTCACCGTTACTAAAGGTCTATTAAATTCTTTTGCCCATCGTTTAATAAAGCCAAGCTGTGATGAAGATTTTTTACAAATTTGATTAATATATTCATTGAACGTTAGTTTAGCGTCAAAATGTATGCCAAGGTCTTTGACTGAATCTACACGACAGATTTGTTTATCATTGAATTTATAATTGCACTTTATGATATTATTCTTTCTGGAAAAAGTCATTGTTTGGCATTTATCAGAATTAAGATGTAAGCTTTCTTTAGAACACCAAATTTCAAAAGATTTCAAGTCAGACTGAAGTGGGAAAATGTCTTCATCACCCTTCACGATCCTGTATATTTTCATATCATCTGCATATACTTATTAACAAATGAGAGTTTATAATAATGTGAGTAACAGGAAAGGTCCCAAGTGGCTTCCTTGCGGAACACCTGAAGACGCAGTAAATGGTAAAGACAACACCTTCTTATTTGATATGAACTATCAAACAAATAATTTAAACAAAATTAAGTTAGTTTATGAACCAAAGTCTATCAAGGACAGATCATTAACTAAAGATTATGAACCAAAGACCATAAAGGACAGATCATAGACCATATATTATGAACTTTTGCAGCACCTGTATATTTTTTTTTAGTTCAACTCACCAAAACATTTACCAACTTACGACAAAATAAAGTTGTTCAACAGTTCAACTCAATACAAAACTGTTTGCCAACTATCGCTTAAATACACGTGCTCGTACCAATTATTGTAAGTAAGTATATCTATGTAAACTACCAATATAATTATCACATTAATTATTCCTTTCCGTGGAATTGTCTCAAGTTGTACGGTACTCCTTGTTATTTATTCGTAAGGTAAGGGAGGGAAATATGGACTACGCGGGTAATATGGACCACACGGTTATTTCCCACTGCATACATGGGACTTACCGTTATTCATAGGGCGATTTCAGCGTTCGGTGAAGTCGCATGTTTCTGTAAAGTTGATTTTTCTAAAAAAAAGATCAGTGATAATTTTTTTCTAGTGAGTATATTTCATTATTTCACTTTAAAGACATCGCGTTTTTAAATAAATGGTTAATTATATAAGGTCAGTGAATACCATTTGTAATTTATTAGCACAAATAAGTTCATTAACCAAAAGAGCTTTTGATAAAAAAACCATTTATTTCACCAACACGTGCTGTGGGTAATATGGACTACCGAAGAAAAAAGCCTCAAAAACAAATGTATTTATCATCTTTTTTAGATGGGGAATCTAGTTGCAGTTTTCATGACGAGTCTGATGGTCATTATATGTAATTCGTTAACTACAAAGGAAAAAAATGATAAAAAATGCATATAATGTAATACCCTTTACTCAGAAAATCGACGTGGCGAATTTTGGGTTGAATGTGTAATCTGACGTTCTTGGAGTCATGAAAAATGTGACGGATGTGGAAATGACATTTTTATATGCAACTTCTGTACGAAATAAACATGTGGGGCAATATGGACTATATAGTCCATATAACACTACACTTTTTTTTTTTCTTCATTTTGAGTATTTTCAGTTTTTTAATTTTTTTTCTTTATCCTGATGAGATATTTATCTAAAAGTGAATCAGATTAAAGGTAAATTGTTTCCTTTAATGAATGACATAAAATTAATTGTTTTCTTTTATGTATTTTGGGTTTTATTTAAAAAAGAAAGATGGGTGGTCCATATTTCCCTCCCTTACCCTATAAAATGTAATGTAAGGCTTCTTAATTATTTACTTCAATGTCGGCATCTAAAATAATATTTTTTTTGTTTTCGAAGAATAATGAGACAATATATATAGAGCTGTTGACAACAATTGGTGTTTTTACTAAAACAAAAAAACCTACTGATGCTGGTGCCACTGAAGGTTTCAATACTATCAGCGTGTAACCAAGATTCTAAGCGCTGATAACATGTTAACATGATGTTCTTGATTCAGAGTCCATTATTTTAATGAATTAAAAGAAAATTGTTATATAAATGAAATCTTCACAAATTTGGCAATATCAGTTTCGGTAGTTCGTTAACAGAGATACATCAATTTGAAATTGTGCCACTGGAACTATGAAAATTATAGGTTTGTAAAATAATTAATTTCCAACAACCACAAAAATGATATATATTGTGAAAAATCTGTGAAAATATAAAAATAAAATTGTTTAGTGAAAATGAGTAAAAAATAAATTTTTCCTTCCTTAGCGGCAATAATCGTCTTGATCCTTGGACTAACAAGTGAACTTACCAATGGCGCAAATATCCAACAACGTAGTCCAAATCTTGATTTATATCAAAAATATGTTTGTCGCAGCAGAGTCGATAATACCAAGCTAATTGTACCTGGAAGCTGTTCACAATATTATGTTTGCACTAGCGGTGAGGCAAATGTTGTTCAGTGTGTTGATTTTTATGATCCTGAAACAGGGCTGTGTACAGCTACTTCGGATTGTGTAGAAGCAACGACTCCAGCTCCAACCATACCCGAAGGTTGTGTTGGTGATTGCTGTGGAAAGCTAAAAGGATTCGTTGTTTCCTCAACAAATGCAGCAATATACTATGAGTGTTCAAATAACCTGGCAATAACGACCGGTGAATGTCTAAATGGTCAAGAATATAACTTGGCTAAATTACAATGTGATGTAGCATCAACATGTGAAACTGGAAATTCTGAAAGCACAACTTCCTGTCCAACTACAACTCCGCCTAGCACTAGAACGACTACGACTTGTCCGACCACAACAACCTGTTCCACAACAACATGCTCCACTACTACTTGCTCGACAACAACATGCTCCACTACAACATGCTCGACAACAACATGCTCGACAACAACATGTTCTACAACAACATGCTCGACAACAACAAGCTCGACAACAACATGTTCCACTACAACATGCTCGACAACAACATGTTCCACAACAACATGCTCCACAACAACATGTTCTACAACAACATGTTCTACAACAACATGCTCCACTACAACATGCTCGACAACAACATGTTCCACAACAACGTGTTCCACAACAACATGTTCTACAACGACATGTTCCACAACAACATGCTCAACAACAACATGCTCCACAACAACCTGCTCCACTACAACTTGTTCGACCACAACCACTAGTTCAACAACTACGACCTGTTCAACCACAACATGTTCTACAACAACATGCTCGACAACAACATGTTCCACAACAACATGCTCCACAACAACCTGTTCCACAACAACATGCTCCACAACAACCTGCTCCACAACAACATGTTCTACAACAACATGTTCTACAACAACATGCTCCACTACAACATGCTCGACAACAACATGTTCCACAACAACATGCTCCACAACAACCTGTTCCACAACAACATGCTCCACAACAACATGCTCCACAACAACCTGTTCTACAACAACATGCTCGACAACAACATGTTCCACAACAACATGCTCCACAACAACATGTTCCACTACAACATGCTCGACAACAACATGTTCCACAACAACTTGCTCCACAACAACATGTTCTACAACAACATGCTCGACAACAACATGTTCCACAACAACATGCTCCACAACAACCTGTTCTACAACAACATGCTCGACAAAAACATGTTCCACAACAACATGCTCCACAACAACATGTTCCACAACAACATGTTCCACAACAACATGCTCGACAACAACATGCTCGACAACAACATGCTCGACAACCACATGTTCCACAACAACATGCTCGACAACAACATGTTCTACAACAACATGCTCCACTACAACATGCTCCACAACAACATGTTCCACAACAACATGCTCCACAACAACATGTTCTACAACAACATGCTCGACAACAACATGTTCTACAACAACATGCTCCACTACAACATGCTCGACAACAACATGTTCTACAACAACATGCTCCACAACAACATGCTCGACAACAACATGTTCCACAACAACATGCTCCACAACAACATGCTCGACAACAACATGCTCCACTACAACATGCTCGACAACAACATGTTCCACAACAACATGCTCCACTACTACTTGTTCGACAACAACATGCTCCACAACAACATGTTCTACTACAACATGCTCCACTACAACATGCTCGACAACAACATGTTCTACAACAACATGCTCCACTACAACATGCTCGACAACAACATGTTCTACAACAACATGCTCCACTACAACATGCTCGACAACAACATGTTCCACAACAACATGCTCCACAACAACATGCTCGACAACAACATGTTCTACAACAACATGCTCCACTACAACATGCTCCACTACAACATGCTCGACAACAACATGTTCCACAACAACATGCTCCACTACTACTTGTTCGACAACAACATGCTCCACAACAACCTGTTCTACAACAACATGCTCCACTACAACATGCTCGACAGCAGTTTTAACTACACCAGCAACGCCAATAAGTATTGTTGAAGAACTTGAAGAACACAAGCCCGATATTGTTGAGGAACATAAGCCCGATATTGTTGAGGATGTTGAGGAACATAAGCCCGATATTGTTGAGGAAAAGAAACCCGATTCAACAGAAAACCATAATAATCATAACCATAATCATAACGAGAACGAAAACCACAACGTGAACCACCATGCAAGTTGTGAAGATAAACCAAATGGTTCCTATGTACGCGCCCACTTAAGCTGTACGCATTTCTACTACTGTTTCAATGGTAAAGGACTACTGATGACTTGTGGAAAATTGCATTTTAATGAGAAAACAACTTTATGTGATGAGCCGAGCACAGCCAGTTGCAATCCATATGTTTTCTATTAAAGATCTTAATTTATTATATCGTTTACGGTTCTTGCAAAATACTTAACAGCATTCCATGGCAAAAATTATAAGATAATCGATGTATAGGTTACATTCCGTCAGCAATACAGTACCTCATAATGTACAAGAATTTGAAAAATATATTTTACTGCTTAGTAATGTACGTATGAATATAAAGCCATTAATCCGATTTTTTTTACATCAATAGCATATAAAAACAAAATTCAATAAACTTCAGTTTTATTATAAATAATAAAATAATTTCTTTTCACGTTGATTCAATTCAATTCAATTCAATTCATTTAAATTACATAAGGAACTTATGACAATTTGAACATCGGCGGCTATAATGCATGGCCTGCACTAACTATTACAATATTTAAAGCCACAAGGCAAATAATAGAATTAGATGACAATTTTTGCTCTTGCTCATGGAGCATTGAAAGGTGTTCTTCTAACGCTAAGTTATATTTAAACCTTAAAACTAATATAAAATAAATTTGAAGGAAAGTGACGATGCAAATAGAATACATGCGACCAGCACACATATACCAAATGCACCGCCACCAACCCTCTCAAAGACACATTGAAGTCTTTTGAAACTTAAGAATTATGTAAAAACCCACTTAATAAGGAACAATAGTATAACCACTGTCACGAAACCAAATAGCAAAATTCAACTCCAAATACAAGATAGATCAAATCATTGAACCATCTTGCAACCACAGTCGACCCTGCTACCCCAATCGCGCAACCGTGGTTAAACAGAAAAATTAAATTTAATCCAATAAGTTAATGCTATTTATACAAAATTAATAATATGAATACATTGTAAAAGTAAGTTTTACACTCCAATCAAAAGTAAAATCAACAATTTTTCATGGAAATTACCCGCGGTTATGACCAGACGTGGCCTTAAGATAATAGGGAATGGGAGCTTCATTGGGAATGGTATCGAGATCTTCATAAATTACACCAACCGGAGATTGGTATGGAGAGTTAGACCAAGTAATGCCCTGTTGAAGGTGTAAATGCTTTCTATGACTTTATTTTCATGGTTCATAAGCGAAGAGATGCATCTTTTCATGAGAAACACAGCATATTTTATGATAGGAGTAATATTAGAATCATTATATAATGTAGCATTTGAAAATCTTCTTGTTCTGGTTTCAAAATTTTTACTTATACACCACCTAAGAACTTTTCTTTCTAGCCGTTCCATTTCAGAAGCCACCACAGGGGAGATAGAAAACCAACAGGGGAAGGCATATAATAACACGGGTCTAATGAGCGTTTTGTAAAGTAATAATTTCGTCCTTTTCATCAGTTCTTTCTTGTTTTATAAAGACGAGAGAATATTAATGACTTTCCTGGCTTTTTCCATATTCAGTCTAGCATGATGGTTGAACTTGAATAACTGATTAAAGTTAACTCCCAAATATTTAATAGTATTTCTAAATGGAATAACCGTACCATCAATTATTAGTTTTAAATTTCTGCTTTCTCGAACAGCTCCTTCTTTTCCTTTTCCACTTGCATTTCTTATACAAATACAGTTTGATTTCTGGACATTTATTTTAATCCCCCAGCTTTTATAAAATTTGTTTATATTATTGACATGATTCTGCACTTTTTTCAATGCATTTAAAGGAAAGTAATCATTGGCATAAACCAAAGTATCATCAGCAAAGAGAATAGCAGTGGATAAGAGATTGTCATTAGCAAATACATTGTGTGGAAAATCATGCAACAACATATTAAATAATTTAGGACCCATTACTGACCCCTGAGCTACACCACTGTTAGAGTCAAAAGTATTAGAGTTGGTGGCTTGGATTTGCAAAAAGAATTTCCTGTCAGACAAGAAACTGTTCAACATATGAACAATGTAAAGCGGAAGATTCAGCTGTAGAGATTTATAAATTAGCCCCTCTCTCCAGACTCTATCAAAAGCTTTTTCAATATCTAAAGAGCAGATGACAGTACATTTTTTTTCCCGTAAACCCAGCGTGACATCGTTATGGAACTTAAGTAGTGCGTGAACAGTCGAATGTTTGCTTTTGAAACCGAATTGATGCTCCGGTATTAAATCAATTGGAACTTGTTCAGGGGAATCAATTTTTAGCATAATAACTCTTTCAAGAATTTTACCCACATTAGATAATAACGAAATTGGGCGGAAGTTATTGATGTATGGATCTTTAGGATTTTTCGCCAAGGGTATTATCTTGGCAATTTTCCAAATTAACGGAAAGTATCCATTATTTAAACAATTATTTAGAATAATTGTCAGAAGGTTCACTCCTGTGTCTGAGATCTTTTTAAGTGCGAAGTTAGAAATATTATCAGGACCACATGATTTTTTAGGTTTGAAACTTTGAATTATATCTAAAATCTCTTATTTTGAAGTGAAAAATTCAGCGATCTGAGGATTTAAAGCAGAGTTTTCGGGTTCAAATACAAAAATATGTTGAGGCATAGACGTACGCATGTTTTGAACAGTGGAATGAACTTCCGTGACTAAATTTGGGTCAAAAATGGGAGTAACTTCTTTGAATGAATCCTTGAAATGATTTGCCAAGGCGGAGACTATCTCATGTTCGTTGGTAATCGAATTTTCATCCACTATTATACGATTGATAGATAAGTTCTTCTTTCTTCCAATTATTCTAAAAATTTCTCTAAAAGCAAACGGGCCTGGAACAATGTTAGTTAATCTATCACCAAATTTTTTGTTAAGCCATATCCTGACTCTATCTTTAATAATTTTTTTAACCAATGAAATTCTGCAAGATAGTTCCTTATACTCATTGTTTAATCTGTTAAAGTTCCTATGGAAAATGTTTTTTAATTGCTTTTGCCAGATGTGTTTTACTTTAAAAAGTTTCAAAATATCCTTAGGGAGATTGGCATATTTCTTGTAATTAGCAGTTACAACATCAGCATGTCTGTCCAGAGTTTCATTAAGAATCCTATTAAAGTTGATGATTGAATTATCTATCTCCATATTTGTGAGATTACAGCTTGAATTAGGTAGACAAGGCAAAAGATTATTATCTAGGTCCTCCCGGAAAGCCACCCAATTGGTGTTCTTAAAGGATTTCCCAAAGTTTGACTGTCGTAAATGTAATTCCATATCCTCGAAAATTAAATTAAGTAAAACTGGACAATGATCAGAAAAAGTGAACAAAGTCCTAATGCTGTAATTAATGTCAATAAGATTTATTAAATGAGAAGAGACCAAAAAATGATCTAAAAATGAAGAGCTTCTAGGGAACGTAGGAGTAGCAGGTGTTACAACCAACAACGATGGCAACATATTTTGCCAATTTTCAATGATTCTACCATTAGAATTAAGCATAGAATCCCCCCAACTTTGACTGCGAGCATTCAGATCACCACCAATCACAGCACCATCAAAACGCGAGATCAGAGTTTCAATTTTAATGAGTTCTTCCAGCAATAAGTCTGATTTACAATTTGATGGAAAATAAATAGAGCCACAGAGAAAAGTTTTATTTTCGCCTCTGAGACTTATGTTTAAAGAAATAAAGATACTAGGAAATTTTAGATTTGGCAAATCAACAATGCTATAACCTATGTCGGCCCTGATAGCTATCGCAACCCCTTGCTGTGCATCATTTCTTAAAAAATTAAATTTATCAAGAGAGATTTTATGTCGAACATTAAGATGAGTTTCTTGAATAAAAGCTAAAGAGATGTTATTTGCCTGGAGGATTTTTAAAAGTTCAATTCTCCTGCTATGTTCAATCAATGAAGATAAATTAAATGATAAAAAGTTCAAATTCATTATTTGTCACTCAAAATTAATTGACTTACCAGTTCCAAATATGACATTCTTTTATCTTGCACAGAGCTGAACTTGTTAAGATTTTTTAAAAAATTTTCAATTTTGCCTAATAGGCCATGAACATCCAAACCAAAAAGGCTTTTAGAAAGATCAAAAAATTGACCCAGTATATTATTTGAATTAAGGTTTCTACAAGGAACCGGGTCAGAATCGCCCTGAACTCTAAAGTGGCTAGCAAAAGAAGCAGTAAGTGGAGGTGGACTCTTGACAGAGATGAAAGACGATAAAGTTCTTTTCTCTTTCTCCTCTCTTGCTTTCGTTAAAAATTCCTTTCGTTGCTGAATGTAAATTTGAAATTTTTCACAGCCACGATAATTGGCGGGATGACCCTTTCCGCAGTTCACACAAGTGGGAGAATGACCTAATGACTTTAAAATAGTGCACTCACCAGGCTTATGACTGTTAGTGCACTTAACGCATTTGTACTCACTGGCACAATTCTTTGCTATGTGTCCATATTGTTGACATCTCTTGCACTGTGGTGGACCTGTGTTCCTTTTTGGCTTCTCCCAAAATATATGAGTGTTGAATAAATACCTGATTTTTAGTACCTCACTCAAATATTTACCTGGCAGAACCCGAACCAAAAACAAATCATATTTGAAACCATCTTTTAAAGATTTTGAGGTTACGAAGTTCTCAACTTTGTCCACCGCTCCAGGAACAAAACTGTTAATTTCTTTAATTAGTTCGTCATTTTCATAATTGGCACTCAAGCCTCTCAAGATAACATTATTTGTTTGTTCATCTTTAGGAGTAAAAGAGAACGCAGCTACACCTGAAGTCTCCCTAAATTTCTCAAGCAAAGCCCGATGAAGCTCTCTACTTTCAACCAAAATTTTACTTTTTTTTGCATTATATTTAATTCTAAAATTCGCATTTATAGATTTCAGATATTTTGCCAAATCCTTCATATCTACATTTGATACCATTATTGGAGGGCAAAACTTACCCTTTTTCTCTTGAGTTTTCATAGATGTTGTGGTATTGAGACTTCCAATATCAGCTTCCGAATTTCTACAATTGACTTCATTATGTTGACCAACCATTTGAGCTGCGCGTGCTCTGGTTTCTTTCGAACCATTGTTTTGCAAGGTAATTGAATAATCGTCCAAAAGTTGGAACCGATTAGTGAAGGCATGATCTTCAATTTCAATATTGCTGGTGTTAGAAGATCTTCTGGTTCTTTTATGGTTAGTTTGCCACCCTGAATCTAATATATTATGGTTGTTGTCATCAGTTGCATTTGAAGGAAACATTGGACATGTATTGGGGTCCAAAATATTTTTGTTATGCTCCATCATTTTGTTTTGATGATTAAACCACGCCGTAACTTTATCCGGCCTGCATAATGGTCGACTTTTCTTTTTAGGAGTATGCTTCTTGCCTGCGATTTTGGCTGATTTGAGATTTGCAGTTAAACAAGATAGACTTTGGTTCACAATTAAAATATTGTATAATAATTCCGATTTTTTCTTTTTCAAATTTATTTAAAAATTTTTTAACAGAAAAATCTTAAGAACAACGATGTGATCTTCTCAAAATTCAAATTCGGAATTTTCACGTTGATTTTTAAAATAAAACTGAAAGCATAATCGTAATTTTTTTGATTTATTTTTTAAATTTTGTTTAAGTTGAAAGACCAAGTATCGCTTTATTTTATCAACATCTCATAAGTTTTTTTGGGAAGCGTTCAAAAGAGGCGTTCTTATGGATAGTGACTAAAGGAGATAGAACCCGCCGACCATAAGGAAGGACATCATAGTGTTTATGTTTTTGATTGAAAGAAAGGGTTTGGGTACAAGCAATGGAATATCTTCTCATAAACGTCTGTCTTATTTTATACTTAGAGGAACGCTATTTCCAAGGAAAACATGCCACAAAGCTACGTGAGTATCTGCAGACAACATTATAGGAAGTTATGCTTCTGAAAGTACAAGTAAAGAGGATCGCTTATTTGATTGAAATCATCATCATTGCTATCAAACTTCGTGGGGAATAACCTGTGGCAAATTCGATGTGACAAAATTAAAGAATGAAGGCGTTCGTAGAAGAGATTAAAGCGGTCGCGATTGCTTACGATAGATTGTAACATCACGGAGGGCCATTAAGTCTTCTTTTATAGCAGCCAGCTGAAAAATGCTCAAATTCCGCGAGAAAACATATTTATTTCAAAAACAAAAAAAAAAAAAAAACGAAGAGGTTTTTACATGAAAACAAAAGTCCTTGCACGGGTGAAACTAACTAGCCCGGATATTGGAAACAACTTCCGTTTTTCAAGCTGTAGAGTTATACGACTCAGAATGTCGTTGTAGAGGCACTACCGGTGCCGACATATGCATTTTCGTCAGACAGTCAAGCGGCTCTGAAATCTTAAATGGTGCTTTCAATATACTCAAAACTAGTCCAGGAGTGTTTGAATTTCTCCAAGCCTTATCCAGGAGGAATGATTTGATTCTAACCTGGAAATCAGGACACGAGGGTTATCACGACAATGAAAGAGCAGATTGCTTGGCCAAGAGAAGAGTATTGTATAAGTGCCTCATAGGCGCAGAACCTAATCTAAAATGGAGTTTATTTTAAACCATCACGGCTAGGAATTTTTCGCACTATAAGTTAAGGATATCTCAAAATCCAGACAAGCTAGCGCAATTCTGGATTCAGCATCGGTACATTTAAACCTCCTTTTTGGGTTTTTTCTTGTTGAATTTATTTTATTTGGTTTTTTCGTTTGAATTGGAATTTCTCAAAAATGGCACCACATACGATTTTATAGGAAATGGATTGTGGTACCTGAAGGTCCCCAAATATCATTTCAGCAGAAAAAGTGTGGGTGGTTTCTCTTAAAATTAAAATCGATTCCACCTAAATGTATCTTAGCAGAAAATATGTCAACACACCTTATACTTATTGACCACTATAGACTCTCTCAAGAGGACTTGGAAGAAGCAAAGCATGTGCTGTTTATTTACGCTGCGTTGAGATGCAGAATTAAGTACCTAAGCTCCGGGATTCTTGTCCCAAGGCAGTGGCGAGAATCATAAATAGTCCACATCTATTCTGATTTTCAATGCGAGTTTGGAATGTAAGTAATTGTATTTATATGGAAATAATTAGTTGCAGTAGAGGTATCTTTGTTATGATTTTCGATTGTGAAATATCCAAATACATCTGCAATATGTATTCCAACTGGTTGTTCTCACCGAAATTTGTTATTTATTCTCCCCAATTCTCTTCCTTTTTATTCTTGACGACAAGGCCTGTAATAAGTCTGAAAGGGGAATGCGATGGGACCTTTAGAGGACCTCACCTACGCTGAAGAAATTTATCTAAGAAGTATCATACCAAAATGCAGTAATATGATCAAGTCATCTTGATCTGTCTTGATTATTTTTGGGCCACCACATCTTCTGCGGTCTTTTGAGTCCTACTCACGGATTGTGTCCTATTCACCATCGAGGTATATAAGAAGTTTAAAAACATTAAGAAACATCGATAAATTGGTAGCTGTTTTAAAAGTATGACTATCACACTTTCAAGGCTTTTCTTACTTCAAACTTTTTTGATTATGTGCGAAATTTGGTAGGTTTAGCGGAACTTTATTCAATTTTTGAAATACATAAAACGCATAAGATTATTCATTATTTCGGTAGCTTAATATCCTACCTCAGAAACCTCATACTCAGTTTGGTGAATAACCCTGCGAAACAACTGCAAAATGCACCTGAAACTTGCATTACTTATTCATTCATACTTTTTGACCATAGAAAGCTTTTCGATTTGTTTTAGTTTATAGATTGGTACATAAAAACGGTAAGTCGGTAGGACGCGAAAATTTTTTTATTTATTTTTTAATAAAATTGTCACTTATTGGCATTCAAATAATTGTAGAATCTTTTCTTACTCGTGTGTGATTTGTTTGTGATAATTGTGCTTTTTAAGAAGTTCATAAGATTTACATTTTCAACTTCATTGGATACTTCAAATGGTGTTACCACAAATTGCCATTTTGAAACGTACAAAATGTGAAAGGTAGGTTTATCCTCTACTGGAAACATAAAACATCCTCTTTTAAACTAAACCTTTTCCAGAATGTCTTTGGAAATTTCATATAACACCGAAATTTAATGAAAAACCGACATCGGACGCCATCGTTGGTTTTGTATTGGAAAAAATAGGCTCACCAACGCTAACATCTGACACTCTCCACAGTTTAAAGGTAACTAACTATTTGTACGCTAGTTTATAATATACAAAAAAGGTAGGGGGAATCCTCTCGAAATTTAGAAGCATTTCTGAATAAAAATGCAAGAAACAGCAAATACCCTCTGTCTTACCCCCTTTATTTTTTATGGCGTTTTGATAAGAAAATGGTTATATCTATCAAGTTTCATAGCGATATCTGGTATGGGAGCAGAAATACAACGTTTTAAGCATTTCCATACATGGGGGTAAAATAACCCCTTGCCTGATCCCCCTTACTTTTTGCATAGTGTTTTGGCAATTAAATATATATCCAAGTATTGAGTTTCATAACTATAACTGCTATATGTGCTGAGGTATGAATTAAGTTCCGCTAGACTCTGAAAATTTCGCACTGTGTGTCGTGCAGAAATCGTATTTCACAGGATGTGTGATTTTAAGCTGCAAGAACTGAGAAATAACGCGAAACATGTTTATGGTATCGTTAACAGAACTGGCATGGAATATGGATGAAAAACTGGTCGTGGTCACTGTTTTAAATACGACGCGATTGTTTGAAAACAAAACAGTCCGGCCTGTTCTGTAATCCGTGTAATTTCAATTACTTTTAATTTCGAAAAAGTCGATTACTTTTATTTTCGATGTGGATGTGTCTATGCAACGACTGTTCAAGACGTTTAACTTTTCACAGTAGAAACGTAAACTTTTTCGCTGTCATTCAAAAAATACATACAAGTAAACAAGATTTATGAATCATAATGGTTTTTATTAAATTTATTAACTTTAACTGCGTTTCACGTTAACAACCTATGCTGCAATGCACTTGAAATGATAACTGCTTGCAATTTTGTTTGTCAAAATATGCCCAATTATGGGATTTCCTCTGATTTGATTTGATTTCAGAAAGATTTTTTCATGCTCTATGCAATTTATTGGGTTTATTGGATGTTCTATTACAATTCAAGAAATAAAATCACGTGTCATCCTGTTTTCGAACTATTCTTACTAGCACCATGATACAAAGAAATGTCAAATAGTTCACACAAACACTGACTTCGAAAATGCCAAAACGCCGACTTTTTACTTGTCATCGGAAAAAATATTTTGTTAGTTAGAGTTTTTTGTTTTAGCAATATTTAGAATATAACATATGCAATAAAGAATAAGAATTACTCGATAAAAAAGGGAAAAACTATGGAGTTATACTTGTGTATTTTTTTTTTTTTTTTCAATTTGATCGATAAAACAGCTTTAAAAAAGCAAAATTAGCTGAAAAGTTGTAGCATAACCTCATTAGTTTTGCCGACTTTTCAAAAAGTTTTGCATTCCACTTTATACCCACTTTCACGTGAAAGTGGAATTGGTAACAGGGCGGAATTTTCTTAAATACCAATCAGACGTTTGGATTTAGTTAATCGCAAACGAATATTGCCCTCATCAAAAATAAATGAAAACGCAAAAATTATGAAATAAAAAATTAAAACAATATCCACTGCTAAAGCTGTCAAATTCTTTTAAATTCTACTTTCATTTTATCATTCGTTTAAAAATCACCTTTGAAACAGCATGGGCTGTATAAAATTATAAGCTTGATTCTCGTACTGAATAAAGTTTAATTTTAAAATCAATAAATTAAAATTAAAGTCTAATACTCAATAAAAAGATCATCATAACATTTGTATACCAAAACAGTTTTGTTTTCTTTCGTGTGGGTTTTTTCCTGCTTTACATCTCGTGGCTAAGCAGTGCCGAAGTCTTCGAAACACCAACGATTTATCTCAAGCAATGTACCGGCAAAATGTTAATCTGCAGAGTGGCATACACAGCAACTCCCAATAAGTAGATTTTTTGTCAAAGACAAGTTGAAAGTAACCTTTGACATTTCTGCCATATTTCCCCCAAAAAAAGAATTCTCTGGCTCCTGGCTTATAGCTCAAGCCAGCGCACTATGGTTTTTTTTTTTTTTTTTGACAAAAAATGTACACAAAAATAATACACTACAAGGACATATTTTCTTTAAAAAAATTAAACGCGAGATTAAAGGTTATACATTCACATTTTTGAAAAGATGCCAGCTTTTTCCAGCATCAGATCCACAAAATAGTGACACGGGTCGAAATCTCTTGAATTTTGAAAAAAATCGATTTTTCTGTTTAAAAATGTTAGTCACATTAAACGCAGGAGTGATATATGAATAAATTTTTGTGCATTCAATCAAATCAATTAAGATGAAATCAACTCAAAGTGAAAATGGGCGGTGCGACGCCCCAAAAACAAATTCGTGATATCTCCGAAACTATAAGACGCAGATAGATAATATTCGGTATGTTTGTAATAGGCACAGAGAGAAATAGGTGAATGTATAACCATTAATTTCGCGTTTATTATTTAAAAAAAAAAATGTGTCCTTGTAGTGAATTATTTTTGTGTACACTTTTTTGTCAAAAAAAAACCATAGTGCAGCAGCCAGAACAATACCCATTTCCGAAGTTATCGAAAGGGTGAAACGTTTCCGCAGATCTCTGCCTCTAATATATAACATTTTTATTTTTAAACTTTTTATTATTTATTTTGCAATGCTACTTAAAACATGTTTATTTTTTATTGTGAACAACTCATACTCGCTGGCCAATCGCAAACATTCAACTTGTCGTTGAAGAGTAATGGCGACGTGCAACTTAGTGCTACTTCACATTCACATTGGCATACAACATAGTCTGGGCTACATGAGTTTCCAAAGAAGACACCATTGTTAGATCCAACACAACGTCCTCCGGACGGACAAGATGTACCCGATGGGCCTGCTGATGGACCACTTGGTGGTGTGCTAGGCCAAGGACAGTTGGCTTTTTCGGGATAATCACAAATCTGTTGAGCAGCGTTATATTGTAGATTGTTTGGACAGACGATGGTAAAAGCTCTTTGATTTTGGCAAACTATATATCTTTGGCAGTCACCTTCTAGAGCAAAAGTCGCATTGTTTTCTTTACCACAGCAGGCTGGATCGCAACCAGCTGTTGGAGGTGGAATTGTTGGTGTTACTGTTGGTGTTACAGTTGGTGTAACTGTTGGTGTTACAGTTGGTGTAACTGTTGGTGTTACAGTTGGTGTAACTGTTGGTGTTACAGTTGGTGTTACAGTTGGTGTAACTGTTGGTGTTACTGTTGGTGTAACTGTTGGTGTTTCACATGGAGTTACTGTTTGTGTTACTGTTGGCGTTACTGTTGGCGTTACTGTTGGTGTAACTGTTGGCGTTACTGTTGGTGTAACTGTTGGTGTTACCGTTGGTGTTACCGTTGGTGTTACCGTTGGTGTTACCGTTGGTGTTACCGTTGGTGTTACCGTTGGTGTTACTGTTGGTGTTACCGTTGGTGTTACTGTTGGTGTTACTGTTGGTGTTACAGTTGGAGTTACTGTTGGTGTTACCGTTGGCGTTACTGTTGGTGTTACCGTTGGTGTTACTGTTGGTGTTTCACATGGAGTTACTGTTGCTGTTACTGTTGGTGTTACCGTTGGTGTTACCGTTGGTGTTACTGTTGGTGTTACCGTTGGTGTTACTGTTGGTGTCACTGTTGGTGTTACTGTTGGGGTTACTGTTGGTGTTACAGTTGGTGTTACTGTTGGTGTTACAGTTGGTGTTACTGTTGGTGTTACTGTTGGTGTTACTGTTGGTGTTACAGTTGGTGTCACTGTAGGTGTTACTGTCGGCGTTACTGTTGGTGTTTCACATGGAGTTACTGTTGGTGTTACTGTTGGTGTTACTGTTGGTGTTACTGTTGGCGTTACTGTTGGTGTTACTGTTGGTGTTACTGTTGGCGTTACTGTGGGTGTTACTGTTGGTGTTTCACACGGAGTTACTGTTGGCGTTACAGTTGGCGTTACAGTTGGTGTTACTGTTGGTGTAACTGTTGGTGTTACCGTTGGCGTTACTGTTGGTGTTACCGTTGGTGTTACCGTTGGTGTTACTGTTGGTGTAACTGTTGGTGTTACCGATGGTGTTACTGTTGGTGTTACCGTTGGCGTTACTGTTGGTGTTACTGTTGGTGTTTCACATGGAGTTACTGTTGGTGTTACTGTTGGCGTTACTGTTGGTGTAACTGTTGGTGTTACCGTTGGTGTTACTGTTGGCGTTACAGTTGGTGTTACTGGTGGTGTTACTGTTGGTGTAACTGTTGGTGTTACTGTTGGCGTAACTGTTGGTGCTACAGTTGATCCACAATCGGGACAACAAACACTACAGTCACACGCAGCGCATGTATCATTAAGAGCTAAACCCCTCTCCCAACTGCAACCAGCTCTCGATGGAAAGTCACAAACTTGCAGTTGTCGATTGAAATGTAAGCCGCTTGGGCATGACTGTACATCAAATGATAGCTTGGTTGTGCATATAACAAAATTGGTACAACTGTTCGGATAAGGTACTCTTGTACCGGTATTATGATGGCGACATAAATTTGATGCTGTTGCAATTGCGATGCCCAACAGAAAAATTGCTGACACTATATAAAAATAAAATAATTAAATTTTAAACACAAGTATTTTGAAAACGGGGTCGTTTGATACGTTCGAAACTTTTTTCGTGTTCCGCACAGTAGATTGGTCGAACTGTATATTCATCCCGAAATCAACTCAGAAGTTAGAAGGACTCTTAAAAACGATATCAGCATAATTTGTTTTTCCTTTTTTCTTCATTTTGAGAAAAACCAATGGAGCATTTTGATTCTGCTGGTGGCCCATTTTGGCTAAAAAAACATGTTTCTTGGTCACTTTTGTTTTGTTTTTTGGTGGCATAGATAATTCGGTTCGAAAAATCGATTTTTTACGTTTTTCAATAACGAGGTCAGAAAAACGAAAAAAAATGTAAAATTTTTAAACTCCAAAAATTTTTGAAAGAACATAGTCTTTATTTCGAATTTGCAATGAAAAAAAAGTTTTGGCCAACAAACAGGCTTTTTTTAGCCAAAATGGGTCTTCAGTAGATTCAAAAGTGCTTGATTGAAAAAAAAAAAAAAAAAAAAAAATGATGCAGATATCGTTTTTAAGAGTCCTTCTTACTTTTGACTCGGTTTCGTGCTGTTTTTTTTTTTTTTTTTGCTTCATAATAAATCGAACCGGTCTACCGCACAGTAACTGGAACACGCCAGAAGTCTATAAAATCCATGGAATGGATAGTCGGAAAATGAAAGTCCGTGAGGTGGCTGAGGCTGTAGGCATCTTAACTAAGCGGGTACGTCACATTTTGATGAACATTTGGACATGTTCCGCGCGATAGCTTGCACTTGACCACAAACGCAACAGTACGAATACTTCAAAGGAGAGTTTGCCGCAGTGGACGAAACATGGATTCATCACAAAACGCCAGGGACCAAAAAACAATCAAGATAGTGAGTTCTTTCACATCAATTACCTTGATAAGGATAAAATGTTCACCGGCAAATATTATTCGCAGCATTTGGAAAAGAAAATTCTCAGATATACAAGTGGTTAGTCACCATGTAAAAACTTGAGCTACTAACTGTTAACCCATCCAGCAAAATCTCCAGATATAGCACCCTGCGATAATGTCCTGTTTCCAAACCTGAAGAAATGGCTCGGCGACAAGAGATTTGGGATGAAAGAATAGGTCTTTACTGAACCAAACGAATATTTTGCTTTCAATAACTGTACATCACAAACTTAATGACGCAGCTTGCTGAGCAGTGTTGGATTTAAAGTTACAGTGCGGGAAATACAAGAAGTCTCGAACTTATCAAAGGTCCCTCGTATTTTAAATCAAAACTCTCACCTTTAAACATTTTGGTATCGCTGATGCTCTTTTTCAACCGCTGATGCTGCTGCTGCCGCTAGTTGATATCTGATCAAATATTAAATTTGCACTAAAATTCGAACAATTAATGTGTTTTCTTTTATAATTACACTTTGGTACAATTAGTCGCAAATTTAATTTAGATGTTCCGAATTCTGTTTAATTGATGGCAATGCAATGTTGAGATACTATCGCACTCAATGTTTTATTAATTGATTTGTAAGACAAGTAATGACGATTTTCAGGTGTGTATATATGTATGTATTATATATTTTGCGAAAAAAAAACATTAATTAATAAATATTGCATACACGGTTCATGTTCGTTTATATACTCGTATATGAGTGCAATGTTCCTCATGAAAGTGCGGTGCGATTGTCTCAGCAAACCAAGACCATAGAAGTCTAGGTTTTTGAGATTGGGCCCAAGTTAAGGTTTTGATATTGGCATTGAATCCTTGGTCTTTGTCATGTTTTTGGTGTTGGTCTTGATCCTGTAAAAATTACTAAACATAATATTTTATCTTTATATAGGGGAAGGTAACCGGTTGTGGCCCGGGTTTCGTTTTTTGCACGTAACTCGCATTCAAGTATTCATTTTTCGGACTTGTGGGTACCAATGGAAAGCTAGCGGCAGAAGGTAACCAAAAAGAAACAATTTTTCTATAATTTTTCAACCAAAAATTGTTTTTAACAAATTTTGTAAAGAGCTTGTTTTTGGACAAAAAAAAATTTTATAACCGGTTGTTGGCCACCCTGAAAAATCCACTTCAAATGCAAAATTATGAAAAAAAAAACCAGTAAAGAAATATGTATTATCAAAATTTATTTATCAATGAAGCATCTAGTGGCGAAAAAACATCAAGAGAATGTGACTTTTTCGAATCATTGATCATCCTCATCGGATTCGCAATTTGGCTTTCGGCCGCGATTTGATGATTTTTTGGGTGAAGCGGCTTGCAAGGGGCCAAGTTCATCCAAAAGACAGCTAACAGAAGTCGATTTATTTATTTTATGGTAACCCACAACCGATTACAAAAGGTGGCCCACAACCGGTAACGGCAGCCATGACTGGCGAAATTCTCGTGGCGAAAAATTGTGAGCAAATACTGCATAAAAATGCATAACACTCACCTCATTGCAATATTTCACTTCGCTTTATCACACTTGCAAAATCTTCAGAAATTACTATATTGAAAATTTCTTCGTCAATTTTTTTTGTTTTGTTGTAGCTGCGGGTCAGATGCGTCCTTTCACTTCAGTGTTTGCACTAATACTGTCTATTGTCAATGTACACATAACCTCATACTCAGATCTGTCATATTTTATAAACGTCAAAAAATACAAGGGGTGGCCCACAACCGGTGACGGCCCACAGCCGGTTACCTTACCCTAATTAAATCAATAAACAGTTAAAGGGGCTATCCACTAGTTTCAATTTAAAAAAAAAAAAATTGCTATTTTCATTGTGATATTACTGTTTTTGCAACATTTTGTCATTCTCCGTTTAGTAACCTTCCATCTGGTTTTTTTATATTTATTTAAAAAATAAAAATTAAACTTTAGTCTTAGAATAAACTTATTAAAAATTCAACATAAATTTTTAATGTTGCCACCTGCTTATATTCGAAAATCTTATATAATCCTTACTTTTTTTGGCTAAATTGAAATTTTTGGTTTCAGAACCGCTCAGATAAACTTTTCTGAAAGTGCACAAAAATTGTCAGTGTTGCCACCCAGTTTTTTTTTTTTTTTGCTAGTTTTGCTTAAACCAATTTTCGATTCGATGAGTTTTTAACGATTTAAGCGTCGATAAATTTTTAACGAACTAAACTATTATTTTTTAGTATGTTATAATAATGGCGAACGTAAAAAAAGGGAAGATTTTAAATAAATTTTCAATAGCAACCATCTGGCAACCTTTAAAATTTATGTTGGATTTTTCTTATGTTTATTTAAGCGTTTTGGGACTAAAATTTTATTTTAATTTTTTAAATATATTGTTTAAGCAATACTTAAAAAAAAACATATGGCAATGGCAAATGTTCCAGAAGTTAAGGGCATCATATTTTAAACCTTCAAGTAATAAAAAATCAAAAATAGATATGTGGGGACAAAAAAAAGCATGTTTTGATACATTTTTCAGAGATTTACCCATATACCGTTTTAAATTTTCTTATATGCGCGGTGTAACACCCCCTTTTTCAATTTACTCCCATTATCGAAATAAGCCTATGGGAGGTTCAGGTGTAGGCACGGCAACAACTATTTTACGGTTTTTGCATGTGGGGTACAACGCCAGCTTCTGCAATTCCACCATTTTTCTCTGAAAACTCTATTGGAGCATCAAAAAACATATCTGGCTAAAATTGCCTAATACGATACGTCGCACATACGCGCAATATAAGACAAAAAAGTGGCTACGGCTTAATTTCCGATTAGAGCATGCAGCGTGCGAATGAGTGTCGTACATACGCATGACGGATTTTATATTTCAAGAGAGTATCATTCGAATTTGTCCCATCTTATCAGCGGCTACATCTATACACTTAAAGCGCTCAGTTCCGTCGAATATTATCACAAGCCATTTATTGCTATCCATAGTTAACGAATTTCAATTGAAACCACCACTCAAAGATATAGAAATTAACCTAATCAGCCTAATTTATTCATATCCGTTTCCGTTCGATTAAAACAACAATTGTCAAAATCCTCAGTACAATTGCACTTTCTTGTGTGTATTATCACATTTTATGAAACCTTTTAGTTATTGAACTTTGTTATCACGCCACTGACTGAACCATAAATTGAATTGATGTTTTGTTAAATTAAAGATAGCGATGTCGACAATTGATATCATTTTGCATTCGATGTGTGAGAGATAACGCTTTTGGTGCAAAATTTAGACCGTCATCTAACTAAAAAGATAAGTTGTTTCCTGCTATAAAACAAATAATTAGAAAATTGAATTTCACAAAATATATATTATAACTTTCATTAATTACATTAAATAGAAAGAAAACTTAACATCAAGAGTTAAGTGCAAAAGTGATAAAGAAGTTAGACACAAAAGGGTCATTTGTTTTTGGAACTCTAGATAGTATTACATATGGCACATTCCATGTCTAATAAATGAGTTTTTGACACGACCGACTAAAAATTAGGGTTTAATTTTTTTCGTCTTTGAATATAGTTTCCAAAAAAGAGAAAAATTTAAATTATTCAAGTAATAACACTGTCCAACAAAATCAAACTTATTGTTGCACTCATGAGTAATTTCAAAATTTTCTAAAAATTGATGTTAAGAAAATACCCATTTCACGTCATTTTACTACAGCACGTCAGATTTTTTTTTTTAATCGACTTTTGAGGTTTTCCAAAACACTGTATGTGAAACATTCCATCCCAAATTTTTCGAAATTTGCCGTGGGGTTCTCAGATTTTTATAAAAATTTACAGAGCTTCTTTAAGTGATTAGTATAGAGCAGGGATTGAAATGAGAAAAAATGATTACTGCATAAATTTTTTTTTTTGGCAATTTTTTAACAACATTTTTTTACGAGCTTATTCAAGTCCAGTGGTCAAAATTTTAAATGTATTGAATAACGTAGGGCTACAATAATTTTACAGCATAAAGTTTAGGAGTCGATTTTGAAGAGTCAAGGCCTACTGAAATCGAAAATAGTATCAGATTCACCTTACTTTCCGAGTTATCGTCCACTGAAGTAATAGCCTGTTTCCACCGCAGATCTGAAAGGTGCACCGAATTAAGGCAGGCTAAGGTTTAGAACAATTCCAAGTCTTACAACTCAATTTTAAGATCGGGTAGGTATATGATTTTTCATAAGTATTGATTTATCCCAATTCGATTAATGCTATATTTGAGCATCATTGCCCTTAAATTATGATAATTCTTTATACTTTTCGTAACGCTGCATTTGTCTCTAATTGCGGACTAAAATTTTGCGTTGAACCTAATTCCGTAAGCGCGTGCACTTTATTCCGTGTTAACGTAAAATTTGATTTATTTTCTTTACTCAACCATCAAAAACATCAAGTTACTTCATTTAGCACAGTTGCTTTGTTGTAAAAGTTAGCTCGTGGGATTGAATATGAGCAAAAAATATAACAGACAGACGCTTTACAGGTTAATTTTTTAAAGACAGACGCTTTTTAGTAAATGGTCATAGGCCGGAAATACGACCAAGACCTAGTTTGAATAAGAATATCTTCTAAACTTTTAGTCGTATGAAAAAAAAAAGTCTCAATATTTTTTGTAGAACGTTTTTGGGGCTACAAAATTGCTATAAGAAACTTTTCTGTAAAAGTCCGTGTAAATGAGATATGGTATTTGCAGAAAACTGGGGACTTACTCTGTAATGCGATGCGAAAAATAATTGCCATTCACATTGGGAGTAGCGTTTTCAGTGAGACATCGTTGGCAACGCTACTCCCAATGCGAACGATTTACAGAGTCGCAATTATTTTTCGCATCGAATCTAGCTTTCGCAACGCATTTCATATCGCATCGCATTACAGAGTAAAGCCCCTGTTTTTTGTGACCTTTGACTTCGAATATCTCTACATGGAAACACGACATTACATGTAGTTTTCTACCATGCCTTTAAAATGTTAAAATAAAGGTCTGTGCAAAAATTCTTTAGCAGGGAAGTAGAAACCTCCATTTTACTTTATATATTTGCAAGAACCACGCGTAAGGACGGTATTTTATCGTTTTTAAAGAAAATAAGCGTCATATTGTTTTTCTCAGAGCTTGCGCTTACAATTCGTAGTATTTTTGTGTCTTTTAAATGCATTGTCGTGAAAAATACTCCTAAAGTTGCTGTTTGAACATATTTTTTGCATAGGCGGTAGACGTGTCCGTTGACCGATTTTGCTCATTTTCAATCCCACGAGCTAACTTTGACGACGGAGGCAGTGTACCTAATATCATTGAATTATCTTGCTCAGTTTTCGGGTCCATTTTTTTCGGTGCTGAATCCGATTCCAGTCTCGGAATTGCTCTATCATGTATGGTTTTTGAGATATTCTAATCTTAAAGTTGAATAACACGATTTTTGAGATTATAAGTATATAGGACTTACGAAATTGTTTTGCTCTTTTCTACCAAATACTTCGCTTAGCGCTATTCTTCGCCTTCAAAATAAGCCTTTATAACCAGTTTTTGGAAAAAAAAAAGTGACAATAGGACCCATAAAAACAGGATATAATGATTTAACACGTTCTGGAAAAATGTTTCTTGTGTGATTTCATTGGGACAATTGACCCTGGAGTAGTTTCGGCTGCTGAATGAAGATGGTTCCAGTGCTGGAAAGAAGCCTTTTTTCGAAATTTCAATCTACTAAAAATTTCTTAAACTTCATTTTAGATAAAACTTGTTGTCCTAAAATCATAATGAAATCAAACAAGGAAAATTTATTTAGAACTTCTTAATCCATAGTATCCGGTTTTGTGGTTCTGTTTGGCAAGATTATAACTGGTTCAAATATTCAACAAAAAATATTAAACAGTAAATTTCACTAGGCGACACCAAAGACAAGAAATTTATTGTAATAAGAATGCAATGTGAGAAGTCTTCATTGATTTTGACGATTTTTTGGCTTTCCCGGTAAAATTTAATTTCGACTTTTTATAGCATATTTCAGTGGTACATACCGACTCAATATTCCCCTGTCTTAAATATCAATTTTGTACCTTTTTAAGAAAAGAGTATAAATTACCCATATATGGGGGATGTAGAGGGTCAAAGTTCTCGACCAAAATATTTCCAGTAATATTCTTCAAAAGATTGCTGAATACATGATGATATGAGGGTTGTATAGTTTAACATGTCGATTCAACACAAAAATACGTTAAAATGGATAAACTGAACTGGTGCTGAAAAGAGATGTATTTTCAAAATGTCAACCTACTGTAAAACTCTAAAAACTACATTTTGGAAAAGGTCATAAGGAAATCACACAAAATACATTTGCTTTTAACATCTTTTTCCTCCGAAAATTGGGTTCTAATGAGTTAAAGTGTTCTAATAAATGTTCGACGCAAAATTTTACTAGGGTCCTCCAAGGACGTAACTTTTTTATGAATAATAAATTCCTCCAAGTTTTTTTCATAAAAGTTTTGTGCAGATTTCAGAGAACACTTCTGTGTAAAAATTTTGTTTTTATTTATAGGTAGAAATAGCTTTAATATCTATTTGTTTATTAAAAAGTGCATTATTTATAAGAAATTTTAAAAATTTTTATAAAAAGTTGATTTTATCAAAATTTTTAAATTATTTTTATTCCTACCAAAAAAGTTTTGTAAACTTTCGTTAATATTTATGGAGAATTCGCAATTTAAAAAATTTTTCAGTTAAGCAAGTTAGTTTTTACTGTGTCCGTTTCAAAAAATTTAACTTAGTATAAGGGGCATTATACGTGTAGCGAACAATGATGATGTACCCGATTTCAGTAATTTTTGACTATGCAATACCTATATATACCCTGGATCCAGATATAAAATTTTTTCAAATATAAGGTCTATTTAACCAGCTAGAGGGCTTTAAAATATTGACTGACCAGCAGATACATATGTACTGTTTCGGGTCCCATTATCCAGCTTAAAAAAGTTAAAGTCAAATAAATAAAGTTGCCAAATTTATACTTCATATTTGCTTCGGGATCGAGAAACATCTTATAATGCTGTAAAAACTTTTAATTTGAAATGAAGTACTCACTTGTTTCTTTTAATTTTCATAACATAACATTTATTACCAATTTATCAAGCAGTAAATTATTGCTTATATCCAATATATTTTGCTTTGTCTTTATTTCTTTAAATAAATAGATTGATTTTCGAAAAAAATGTATCGTGACACATTGCTGATGATGTCCGAAAACTTAACTCAGCATCACATTCAATTACAGTCCAACTGGAAACTAGCGGTATATTTCTTTCTAACTTGAAGTGGGCCAATCACACACTCCTAATTTTTGATTAAATACCAGACCATCTGGACATTTCATTGGAATGGGGCATTCACATTTACAGACGACATATCGATTTGGATTGTTGGCATCAACAAAGGATTTGCCTTCCTTTGCGCCTGCGCAGGAACCTTGATTTTCACATGAAATACCTGATGGACCTGTAACTGGTGGTGATGTTGGCCATGGACATGTAGGACTTATATTTTGTGGATAATCACAAGATTTACCATTCCATTGCAAGTTATCGGGACACTCCGAAATGAGTGAACAACCACCTACGCAAGTGATCCATTGGTTGCAATGACCTTCATTCGGATATAAAGTGCCGTCGAGTTGGTTTGAGCAAACGGTTGAATTATTTTTGCAAGCATCTGGAGTTGGTGTTGGATTTGGATCTGGTGTTGGTCCTGGTCCGGGTCCTGGAGATGGTTCCGGTGCCGGAGTTGATCCTGGTCCGGGTCCTGGAGATGGTTCCGGTGCTGGAGTTGGTCCTGGTCCGGGTCCTGGTGAAGGCTCCGGTGCTGGAGTTGGTTCCGGTGCTGGAGTTGGTTCTGGTCCGGGTCCTGGAGATGGCTCCGGTGCTGGAGTTGGTCCTGGCCCGGGTCCTGGAGATGGTTCCGGTGCTGGAGTTGGTTCCGGTGCTGGAGTTGGTCCTGGCCCGGGTCCTGGAGATGGTTCCGGTGCTGGAGTTGGTCCTGGTCCGGGTCCTGGAGATGGGTTTGGCGCAGGAGAACTTGGCCAATCACAAACTCCTAATTTTTGATTAAATATCAGCCCTTCTGGACATTTCATTGAAATGGGGCATTCACATTGACAAACGACATACAAATTTGAATTATCTGAATTAACAAACGAAGAGCCTTCCTTTGCTCCTGCGCATGGACCTTGATACGTACATGAGATACCTGATGGACCAGTTACTGGTGGTGATGTTGGCCATGGACATGGAGGACTAATATTTTGTGGATAATCACAAGATTTACCATTCCATTGCAAGTTATCGGGACAATCCATAATGATAGCACAACCACCTACGCAAGTAATCCATTGGTTGCAGTGACCTTCATTGGGATATAAGGTGCCGTCGAGTTGGTTTGAGCAAACGGTTGAATTATTTTTGCAACCACCTGGAATTGGTGTTGTTGTACCCGGTGGTGGTGGTGTTGGTGTATCTGGTGGTGTTGGTGTATCCGGTCCCGGTGGTGTTGGTGTATCCGGATCTGGTGGTGTTGGTGTATCCAGTGGTGGTGTTGGTGTATCCGGTGGTGGTGTTGTTGGATCCGGTGGTGATGGTGTTGACGAACAACAATCACAACAAGAGCAATCACAAGCGCATTCCGTTTCGGCTGCCGCTGCTCTTGGTAATAGTATTGACAATTCACAACGAGCCGAAGTCTTGAAATCACATTCTCCAATATATCGATTAAAATGTAATCCTACAGGGCAGCTTGATATGCGTACGACTTCCTCACGTTCGCAGGCAATAAATTTCGCACAATCAGCTGGATGTGGCAAACGCTGACCATCTGCTTGCTTACTGCATATATTCTGTGATGCACATCCTGTTGCCACAATTCCGAGCAATAGAATTGCCAAAATAGCTGGAAAAAATAAAGTCAATTTAGTATTCACTAGTCAGTCATAGTCAAGAGTATCCTCTTTTCCTAATAAACCGTCGTAAGTGCTCACCTTTAGTCATTTGAAAAAGTTCCGATTACTCGTAGTGTGCTCTGCTCGGGAATAGACTCTAGACTGAATTAAATTCTTTAAAGGCTTGTTTCGTATATAAATAACACTTGGGAGCTTTATTAAATTTCCAATAAATTTCTAACGTTTACTTTCAATTTAATCAAAATTCAATCTTTTTTCTCTGATAAAGAAGGGGTACCACACGCTCACACTTAAGCACCCACCATTCATATAGTTGCGCTGTGATTAAAAGTTTTATTTGTTATAATTAATCATTTTCCGTCAATTTGAGTACCTACTTCTGATAAGTAAATATTTGTTTTACTTCTTGAACAAACTTTGCGAACTTTGGTATTGCAAAAAAAAAATCTTTGAGATTAAATACAAACGCACATTTCGGAGAATTTTGGCATTTCTTGGTATTTTGTCTTATCCATAAAAAGATGTTTTTCAAATTTAATCAATCACCTTTTCATTTTGAAAACTTTTTAATGATATTTTATTTTTAAAGTGGAATTGAAACGTTTTAAACTACTTTTCAAGACGTTTTACTTTTCACATGAGAATCGTTAACACTTTTTGGCTCTAGACAGCTATCAGGTAAAAATACGCACGAACCAACAATTTTGATGACAACTACTGAATTTAATTGAACCAAAATATTTTGTATAAGATTAAAGTGATGCTTTAACAACACGGAGAAAAAAAAATATTCGTACTACATACTTTATTTCTAGAAATTTTTACTAGAATTTCAAGTCAAAATAAAGACAACTCTCCAATAAAGCAAATTTTACCTCACTGTTTTAGACAATTAAGTTTATCAGAATGTTCGAATAATTATTATTTTTTATTTTTATTTTTCCGTAAAGTTCAAAAAACAAAAAATAAATAAACAAACAAAATCAAAAAAAAAAGAAATAACGAACCATACCAGAACTGTAAAGTTCAAATAAAAAAAAAAAAAATAAAAACGAACCAACCAACGTACAACAACAAACTTCCCTGCAGGACCACGGACTATTCCAAAACTAGTTTGCAAACTACTAGTCCAAAATCTGGTCCCAACATATAAAGTACTATTTACGTTTTCCATGGTTTTTCGTTGGACGTAACCAATTGTCTCGTTATGCATTACATTGATACCAGTAAAAGGTCAATTGTCTCCTAATATATTACATTTATAAATTTCAAAGAATTTAATTTAATATACAAATTTTACACTAAAACGTCAAAAGGTTTCATAGACGAGTGTGCTAAAGAGTTTGTTATATATATCTGGGGTTCGAATCTCAGTGTGAATGAATTTATTTTTTTATTCAATTTTTTATTATTTTATATCTCGGCTATGTTGGACACATTATTCATTTTCCGCTCCGAAGACTCTGTGTGTACAAATTAATAGAAACTTAAAAATTTGGATTTGAAAATCACCGAGTGCAGGATTTGAACCTGGGCCTTCTTCTTCACAGTCGACGTACTGCCAAACATGTACATATTCAGTAACGTTATGCTTTCACTGATACAATCGGTACACAATTGGACCACTTTTGGTACTAATGACGAATTATTCATTACATTCGGACCATTTTTGATACAAATGACCGACTTTGCATTACATTTGGACTAATTTTTGTACAATATCTAATTTAAGCGAATTTATTATAGTTTTAGGTGTAGTCCATTTTGGTCTACTAACAAAATAACTAAACTAAAGATGAGGTTATTGAGACAATTGTCTTCGCCGGTTCTACAAGGTTCTTATCAAATTACATTACTGACCTATATAATGAAGAGCCATAAAATTTTTATGTTAAGCAAATGTCTGGCAAAATAAAAATATTTTTACCAGAATTATAAAGTGAAATTGTTTATAATAACTTTAATTTTTTACTACCCGAGCGCAGTAAAAATTATGACACGGATTTTTCTCCGCGTATGTTTACAATTTTCAATTGAACTCGCAATTTTGTTTGACAAAACTATTGATATTTCTTACTTGAGAGAATTTCAGAGTGTGTTTTTTATTTATTTTATTTTTATTTCATCAATAAAAAATATGTATTTAAAAAAGCAAAATGTATTGAAAACTCTTAGGTCCGGATTCACAGTCTTTAGTTAACACATAATTAGTTGACTAAAGTGATGACAAGAACTAATGTTTCATATTCACAGTGTTTTAGTTAACTAAAGTGTTGTAACTTTTTCTTCTGAGGACCAAGTTGATGAAACTCTTCTCCGGAGGATCCAAAACAAGCACTTTAACCTTTTTACTTTTAACACTTATTTGTTTATTAAAATTTCTACTTCTTCATCCAAAACAAACACTTGAACTTTTTACTTTTAACACTTATTCATTTATTAAAATAAAAAATTTAACTTCTTTACTTTTACTGCAAGGTTTTACTTGCTTAGATACTAGTTGGACAAGACAAGACAAAACAAGACAAGAGACCGTTCCTTAATCGAACGGTTTATTTATTAGATAATTTCCGATCGCTGGAAAAAGCTCTAAGTGTCGTGAAACGAGCTTTTCACCTCGTTTCGTACCTGAGCTTGTTTCAACCTTCGGGAGACGCTGTGAGTTTGCCTTGCTGAACACCAATTGGTTCGATCACGTACGCGACTTCCGATTCTCAGGCTTTTGCTGTTTGTGTATTTAGTAGTCTAAATTGCTTCGATTAAAATTGAAATCACACGATTTATCACGTACGCGTTTTCCGATTCCCATGCTTTTGCGGGACATATTTCATTCAGGTGTCCATAGCAAAAGCATGGTGTTTGTGTATTTAGTGTTCTAATTTGTTTTGGTTAAAATTGAAATCACACGATTGACGATGTTGGATACATTTCATTTTGGTATCCCACGGTTTGGCTTTTAGCTGAAACTCGATCAATCGATGTGCAATCAAAAGAATGTTCTGATGCATTAGGTGCTTAGCAAACTCACAACATCCCTCCCCTCTTAGGAAAAGAAAAAGTTATCGTTAGGTAACTTTTTCGTGACCATATTTTCTATACTTTAAGTCTTATAGTTAGCTTAATATTATTATTGAATGATTAGTTATTGGAATGAATTTAAATATACGATTAAAATCCTTCATAATTGATTCTCAATATTATTTAAATTAGGACTTTAATTAAATGTTAATTTTTTTTTAAATGTATTTAAAAAAAAAAAATAATTTCAAATTTTTCCTAATTGATTCATAATTTTATCTTAATTAGGATTTTAATTAATTGTTAAGTTCTTAAATGTATTAAAAAAAAAATAAATTCAAATTTTTCCTAATTGATTCATTATTTAATTTTAATTAGTACTTTAATTAATTGTTAATTCTGTAGATGTATTATTAAAAAAAAACTAAATTCAAATTTTTCCTAATTGATTCATGGCTTGACCTTGGTTACCCCGGTTGTTCGGCTCTGTATTGATGTTTTCTGGTAGGTTGTTGGTTCTGCTTCTTCTCTGGGAAATACATTGCTGTTGTAGTAACTCTGCTATGTGCTCGGCGTTGCACTAGACGTCAGTTGATTCACCTTGGATGCTATGTTCATCTTATATCATTATGTATTTTTCTTGAGTTTCAACATTTTATCTAATCACAGAACTGTGGATCAGGCTCAAGTTCTGGTGATCTTCGTCAGTTTTCTGGGTGTATCGATAATATCTCTGGCCGCATTTATTATGGGTCTCCTATTGCGGTTTTTACTTCAGCTTGTTAGCATTTTATATTGTTGATCTGGTGGTTTGTGATTGTCTGATTAAATAATTCAGGTTCAATTTCTTCATCTCTCTCATATAACTTGGTCGGTTTTGAATTCTGTTTTGGATCTTCGCACTATGAAAGTCAAGCTGCTGGATTCTGTTGATGATGAATAAGATTCCTTAACTTTGATGTTATGGGTTTGGCTTTCTCGATACGTTGTTCTGTAATTTATGCTTACTTCAAGTATTTCGGCATATCTGGTTACCCCTCTTGCTGACATCGAAAATTATATTCTGGATCACTGCTAGATTCGTCTACTGGATTAAGTTATTGGTTAGTTGCTGTGTTGTTGGTTATATTTTAGATTTTGTTGGTTTAGTCCTTTTGAAGAATGTTTTCTTTCAGTATTTGCTCTTCTGTATTCTGTTGTTTGGTTGTCATAGGAAATTTTTGACAACCCGTTGAAGAATCGGCTTCTTCCGCATTCGATTGGTTTTGGCTGACCTCTCGTTTTGTGTTTATAACAACAAGTAGCGTTGTTGGCAATGTATTTTCCCCTTCGGATTCATTTATAGGCTCTTGATGTCTTCATTTACGGAGTTTGTGATGAATGGTGTCTTCTGCTGGACTCCTTGTTATGATGTATAAACCATGAATCATATACTTCTAATTGATAGGTTCTAATTTCTCTATATCATTTCTCTAAGATTTAAGTGAATTTTAATTCCAATTTATTTTAAATCATTTCAATTTCATATTCAAATTTTAAGTTTGACTCTATTCTATATTTTTTCCTTTATCTAAATTTTCATTTACATGTTAATTAGTTCAATTGAAGCTTAATTATTTGCAACCTTTATATATGTGTATGCGTTTTCCCCTTTAGCATACAAATATACTTAATTTACGGCATTGCATTCCGTTTAATTCAAATTTTTAATTAAAATTTTCTTTTGTTTTTTAATCCCGTAATTATTTTATTGTTAAAATTGAGTTATTAATTTTTTGTTTAGTTTGTACTTCCTTTATTTAATTAATTGGTATTTCGGACCACTTAAAAAAAAAAAGAAAAATATTTTTATCTCTTGTTAAAAATTCAAGGAATAAATATGTATATATTTTTTTTTTTTTTTTTTCATTTTCGTGTATATTATATATGTACATATTTTAAGTTCTAACATTGCCCAAAAAGGGTTCTTTTTTATTTATAGGTGCTGATATATGTATATGCATTTATATCAATACGTGCATACAAATATATGTTGTTGCATATATTTTTAAATTCTTGCAAATGTGCAACTTCAGCAATTCACGTGACGTGAAATGCCTCAAACCCAAAATTGTGTCATGACAGCATGGTATCACTTTTCATAACAAAATCTTGTTGTTTATATTACCATTCTGTTTTTAACTTTCCATAAAAAAAAACAAAACAGTAACAAATTTTATTATGCCATTACATTTTTTTTTTTTTTTTAAATAATGACTTGGCTTTTGAAACTGTGTTACACACTTTTTTACTTTTGTTAGTGTGTCGTCATTTAATTTAATTAATTGAAACCTGTGCGTAAAACCCGAATTTGTTTATATATTCAGTTATATTTTACTCCTCTTTTCCATTTTTACGCAGTTTATCGACTTACATATGGAATTCCATTCCTTGGGAATGGGGTTGTCTGTACTGCCTATTTACTTATTAAAGGAAAATTTTTGTCTCTAACAAATGTTCCTTTCTGCGGAATTCATCGTTGAGACATAATCTACTCGTATATCTTTCAGTTAAAATTTTTGATTTTGTTAATTCCTCTTTATCTATTACACTCTCATCTTCTCTATGTTACATGATTCTAATGTTCCTATATGATTTTTGTATTTTCTAACACTGACAAATGATTAAATAAGACTTTTAATTTTTTTCCTAACTCAGCATAATATGCTGTTCCTACTTTAATATTTTACCTCTTTACTTCCACAAATATATAAATATACTTTTTGGTTTTATGCATTGAATAATTTTAGCAAATTGTTATGAATTTTCTTCTTTTTATTGTTAATAATAATTTCTGTAGTTACTGGCCCTGTGACATTTGTAACTTCGTAAGGTCCTACCCAAATTTTGGAAAACTTATTTTTCTTTGTTTGATTTTTCATTAACACTTTGTCCCCTATTTTGAATTGCACTGGATTAGTGGAGCTGTCATATTGTTTTTTAGACAACTCCTTGGCCTTATCTTGATTTTGCTTTACTAATTCATGTGACCTTTGAATTTGAAACTTTAATACCTTCGATTGATCATCCACGTTGTACACGGGTGTACATTTTCTTTTTAAATTTGTTGGCATTTCAAAATTAAACCCGTAAAGTGTCTGAAAAGGTGTTTTCTTTGTTGAAGTGTGTACTGTATTGTTATGTACATGCATGGCTGAAGCCAGCCATTGATCCCAATTAGAACCATCTTCTTTTGCAAAACTTCTCAAGTATTCTGCTAATGGCCTGTGACTTCTTTCTAATGAGCCATTAGCTTGCGGGTGATAAGGTGTAATGTGCAATTTTTTAATTCCAAGCATCTTACACGTATTTGAAAACAATTTTGAAGTGAAATTCGTTCCATTGTCAGTGACTAATATTTTCGGAATATTGTATCTGGCAATGATTTCATTATAAAATTGCTTTGAAACTGTGCTAGCTTCTGCGTCAGGGATCGCTACACACGACATGTATTTAGAGTGATCGTCTTGAAAAGTTAAAATGTATTTATTTCCTGATGTAGTCTCTGGCAGTGGCCCTACTATATCCATGTAAACTTTGTCAAATGGACGGCTTGGTGTATCCGTTAAAACCATGGGCATTTTTGTTAATTTGGAACTTTTGTTTGCTTGGCATTTAATGCAAGCCCTTACGTAGTTTTTCACGTCTTTTTGCATTCCTGGCCACTTGAACTGTTTTCTAATTCGCATTAAAGTTTTTACTGCCCCCTGATGACCTCCAAGTGGGCTATCGTGAAAATCTTTTAATATTGTCTTTATGTCTTGTGGATTGCTTAGTATTGTGACATTTGGTTTAGCTATTTCCTCTGCAGGAGTGTCCTCATCAACTTCGTTCGATACTTCTATTTGGTCATGGTCATTAGTTTTAGTCTTAGATCTTGTTTGTACTACAGTTATTTGCGTGTTTGTTTGTGGTATTCTACTAAGCGCATCAGCATTTAAATTCTTTTTCCCTGGTTTGTATATGATTTCGAAATCATATTCCGACATTTTATGTCTAAATCTAGCTAAGCGTGAAGTTTGATCTTTTAAATTTGCTATTCCACGTAGTGGTTGATGATCTGTGAAAATTTTAAAATGTCTGCCAAGTAAATAAGCTCTAAAATTTTTGGTTGCCCAAACTATTGCAAGAAATTCTTTTTCAATGGTAGAATATCTCTTTTCGGTTTCACTTAACGCTCTACTAGCGAAAGCTACCGGGTTATCCTTACCAACTTCCCCTTGCGAAAGAATTGCACCTAGTGCTTCATTACTGGCATCTGTTGTTAATAAAAATTGTTTAGAAAAATCAGGATATATTAGTATCGGTGGAGATATTATTGCTTTCTTTAAGTTTTCGAATGAGTTTTGGCATTCTGTTGTCCATACAAATTTTGCATTTTTTCGTAGAAGTTTATTTATTGGAAGTGCTAATCTCGCTGTGTCCTTAATAAACTTCCGGTAATAGTTGACGAGACCTAAAAATGCCTGTACATCTTTTTTGTTTTTAGGCACTGGAATGTTTTTTACGCACTCTATTTTTTGTGGATCCGGCAAAGCGCCGTGTTCAGAGCATTTATGCCCAAGATAGATTACCTCCCTACGCAAAAAGTTACATTTTTCAGTGTTTAATTTCAAATTATTTTCCCTTAGCACAGTAAAAACTTTACGCAATCTGTTTTCATGTTCCTTTAAATTTTTGCCGTATATCACTATGTCATCTAAATAAACAAAACATTCTAAACCTTGAAGCCCAGTTAAAATATGGTTCATTATTCTTTGAAAAGTTGCTGGTGCTCCAGTTAAACCAAATGGCATTCTGTTAAATTCAAAATGTCCTAATCCTGTGCTAAACGCTGTTTTTTCCTTGTCACCTTCTTTGACCAATACCTGGTGATATCCTCTTGCAAGATCTAAAGTTGAAAAATATCTGCTATGTCCTAATTGATCTAGGATTTCATCTATTCGCGGGATGGGAAAAACTTGTTTTATGGTGGCTTCATTCAATTTTCTGAAATCTATTACAAGTCTCCATTTTTTCTCTCCATCTTTTCCACTTTTCTTTGGGACGAGTAACAGTGGTGAATTCCAAGGTGAAGTACTTGGTGAAATAATACCCTCATCCAGTAATTTTTCCACCTGTTTATTTATTTCCATTCTGTGGGAATGTGGTAAACGGTACTGCTTTTGATTAATTGGCGGCTGGCCCTCTAATGTCGGGATCTCATGATTTAATACAGGAGTGTAAGACAACACATCTCCTTCTAAGAGAAATATATCGTGAAATGATGCGCACACACTCTCTATTGATGCTCGCTCTTCTATGCTTAAGTTTGGATCCAAATCAATTGATTCAAATAGTTTATTCAGTCTTGCTCTTACATCTTGTTGATTTATAGTGTTTATGGAACTATTTGCTATATTTTTGTACTCGTACAAAGAAAATTTTGCTAAAAAATTTTGATTTATTCTGTATTCCTTCTCAGAGGAATTCAAAATCGGGACGTATGCTATCCCATTCTTTACTTTAGTTAAAGTTTCTCCTAAATAAACTCCTTGTGAAAGCTCTTGTTTATGTACAATCACTTCTTTAGCCATGGTTTGCACTCTCAATGGTACTATTTTTGCAGTACGAGCCTCAATTGCTGTCACTGTGTTATATAGTACATTATTAAATGCATCCAATGAATCTAGTGTGAAAGACATTAATTCCTTATTTTCTTCATCAAAAAATAACAGTTTCTTTTGGATGGCATTTAGGACAGACCGGTTCCACAAATTGTCCCTACCTAATATCCCATCAGCAGGTATCCCGTGATCTAGTGATACCACATGTAGTGTTAAACTTAGATCTGGTTGATAACTATGCTGGATAGTAGTAGTTCCTAATGTAGTTATTTGGCCCCCAAACGCTCCACTTAAATTCTTTTTAATATTCCTGTCGGTTCTCGTAGAATGCGACATCGAATTTTGTTTAACTAAGCTTGTATCGGCTCCCGAATCGACTAAAAGAATAAGTTTTCCATTTTTGGCTTCTCTACAGGGAACTTCTATGAACACGTCATTCTGCGTTTCGCAGAGTCCAATTAGGAATTTTTTCATGCTATAGTTTGCAGTGCATCTATCAAACGTATTTTCTGTAGAATGATTTCTTGATGCTACTGAACCTTTATTAGCCTTTCCACAACTCATAGTATTTTTACCGACCGTACTTTTCGTAGGCTGATTTATTTCTACTACTGGAATGCTGTGGTTCTTATCCTTTCCATATTCTATAGTTATCGTACCAACCGTATTATTTTTAGATTGGTTTATTGTTCCCAGCTCGGCACTATTTGTAGCCGTATTCTGTTTAGCAGTGTATATACCATTTATGTTCTTTTGATTATTTAATTTAATTTTACTATTACTTTTCTTCTTCGTATGATTCACTTTTCCATTTTTGGGGAACGTGTCCACTACAATACTTTGCGTATGACTATTCGACCCCATTTTACTTTTACCAATTTTACTGTTTATTTTGGGTTCCCCGACCATTAGTATTGGTTGGGCCCCATTCGGTTTCCCGAACCAAATTTTTCTCTATCAGTACAGTTATTCATTGCCTGATTTTTGGAATTTTTCTGTTTTTCTATAAAATTTTTATCCTTTCCATTCAATAATTCATTTATTATTTTTTTCATATTTTGTATTTCTATCTGAGGTGCATTATCTGGTGGATCCTTTTCTTTCCATTTATATTTTGTGCAACCTTTATTGTTTTTATGACCATATGTTTGGCATTTTTCACAGTAAGGCAAGTTCTTTCGCTTAAGACATTCGTCTCTCAAATGTCCTTTCATATTGCAAAATGAACACCTGATGGATGGTTTTTTAGTACTAGTTTTAGCACTTTCATCCCCAATAAGTTGTCTTTTTAAACTGTTCACTGGTACTTTATTAAAGTGTAAATTTTTATTGTAAGGGTCTGTATTATCCGACTGAATGCCGTTCACTGCCGGTTTCCATTCTTGGTCTTCTTGCATAAGATCATTTATTTTAATTGCCTCTTTGACTAGTTCGTCCAAATTATCCTCCTTTGACATTAGTGCAGTTAATTTTAGAGCATGATTTTTCAATCCCCGTTTAAATGCAGTTATCACAGATTTATTTAGCTCTCTTATAAATATGTCATCAGATACATTTCCATAAATTGATTTTATTGTATCTAATGCTTCTGCCCGTAACGCACCTAAACGCCTAGCAAACGCATTGAGTTCTTCTTCAGGTCCTTGAGTGGAATTCTGAATTTCACTTCTGATTATATCTACAGATCTTTCTTTGATGTACGCGGTCTTCAAAATTTTGTGCAATTCCTCTATTGTATTAAATTGATAACACCTAACCAAATCGTATGCATCACCGTACAATCGAAGTCTAACACAAGATACAAAAATATGTTCATCTTCAGGACAAACTACCCTTTTTACTACCTCACACGCCTCCGTGAATCTATAAAAATCAGCGCGACCACCAGAAAAAACAGGTATTGTATCCCGAACTGATTTCAAAATATGTGTCAAACTTCTCCTTGAGTCATCGCTTTTTAACCGTGTGCTTATTTCTGTCTGTTGTTGTTTTTCCTCTACCGCATAAGCTTTTAATTTATTAGTTAATGCTTCTTTATAAAAGTTATATAATTTTTCTGACCGATTGAACATACTTTCTTTAAAATAATCGTCACTTCCTGAACCTCGTCTCATGTAAATTTCACGATCCGTTTCTGTGATTTTGGTCCATAACATTCCTAACTTTATCAAATTGTCTACAAAATATTCCATGTTCTGTTCTTCCGGTGAACATTTATTAAAACTCTCAAACTGTTTTTGTAGCAATCCTATGTTTTCTTTTTGCTTCGCAAAAAGTTCCGCGAATTCCCTCATTCTGATTTCTGCATAGTTTTCGTAACTGGTTAGTGGTTCGTTTGCATTTTCAAATTCCTTGTATAAGCTCAAATTATTTTCTCCGCTTTCTGTAGTGAGTTCCCTTTTATCGAAAGGTAAGGGACTCCCGCTTAAAAGACTTGTTCCTTGCCCATAATTATTCATTATTTATTTGTTTTCGTTACAATTGAACCACGAATTTATTGAAAAATATTTGGTTATTTTTCTTTGTTGTTTCACTGTCATGGACAGTAAACCAAAAACTTCCAATTACAATTACACTAAAGCAATTAACTGCAAGCAAATGATATGAAAAAATTGTTGACGATATTTTGCATTATACATATGAATCTTTTAAGTTTCCATATGTAAATTTGATTTAGTTTTCTGTTTTCTTTTTCCACTGCTACGGATGAAAACAACGAACAAAACAAATTCAAATGACCAAACTAGAGCTTTAAGTTACGTTACCGCAAAACAAAATTTTATTTGATTTTCTATTTATTGTTGCTACTGTCGTTGTGGCTAAAATATTTCCTTAATGCTTGCCAACAAATAAACAAAAGTTTCAAGTTACACTTGCACTGAGGCTGATAAATGTATGCAACCGTTTCGCCAAAAATTGCTGATTTTGCTTTTTTGAGTGCAATGAACTTGTCTTGAAGTTTATTTGCGTTATTTTTCGTTTTTACTTGTCCCTGACCTATCGCAAAATTACATTAAACAAATTATTCTACATAACAATGCTAAAGACCAAAAATTGAAATTTTTACTTCTTTGCTTTTTGTTATTCTTGCTTCAATTTGTTATGCATAAAAGCTTTTAGTTGCTGATCGGTAGCAATGAATTTTACTCTATTTCTTCCGTGAAGGCAGAAATAGTTTTACCAAATAAATACTCTTTTATTTGCACTCAAAATTTTGCGTAATCTTGCTGATCGATACGGAACTCTAGAATCACTTGAAAATAATTCTTGAGAACCCAAAACTAAACCAGCAAGATTTCCCGGTTATGAGAACAAGACTTCAATGAAGACTTTACAAACTTCAGCCCCTTATGAAGTGGCTTTAAAATTTGTAAACTGTTCAAACAAAAGAATTGCTCTTCCTCGGCAAAGATAGCACCTTAGATTTGCCTTTAATAGCCCTTCACATAAGATTCCCAAATCCCTAGTAATTATTTTTACCAAGAACTTCTGAAATCTTACACAAAGACCACTATTAAAACCAAATTTTAATTAGCTATTGCCGATCAACAATTAAAAAACAATTTTAATTATGATTTAAAATTTTCCGTCTTTACTTTTTCCTAGGGCAATGGACTTAATCCAATTTACAATTCAATCCCACAATTTTCTTTTATTGTACTTTTTTTTTCTACTAAAAATGAAAAGGTTTTCGATTTCACGCAACTGAATTTTCCTGAAGTTTACCGGTGAATTAAAATTTTTAAAACTCCTATTGTAATTATGATTTATGCATAAGAACTTATTCAACTTTTCGCTAGATGTTACATCTATCGAAAATCAAACGTTTTATTCGTTCTTTAAAAAAAAAATTTTTTTTCTCTAATTTGTTAGATGTTACATCTACCAAATTATCGACGGATATTCTATTTTTGTAATGGTGGAAAATTTTTATATTTTTTTTTTTTTTTTTTTTTTTAAAAGGAAACCCTAATTTTACAAATCCCTATCCGTGTAGTGTATTTTGTGTATTATATGCGCACCCGCTCATTCAGTTTAGCCACAAGGCTTTTCTTCTTTTAACACTCACCACTCTAACTGCTACCACCGTGTCCCACGTTGCCAAATGTTGTCACTGTTGCTGTTGTACGTGGCCCAATGTTGATTCTCCTGCCAAATGTTGTCACTGTTGCTGTTGTACGTGGCCCAATGTTGATTCTCTTGCCTTAGGTTGCTGCTGTTGCTGTTTATGTTGGCCAAAAGTGTTGATAATCTCCTGTTGTTCGCGTATTCCTGGCTCGGAATACCGGCTGCGCCAAATGTTGTAACTTTTTCTTCTGAGGACCAAGTTGATGAAACTCTTCTCCGGAGGATCCAAAACAAGCACTTTAACCTTTTTACTTTTAACACTTATTTGTTTATTAAAATTTCTACTTCTTCATCCAAAACAAACACTTGAACTTTTTACTTTTAACACTTATTCATTTATTAAAATAAAAAATTTAACTTCTTTACTTTTACTGCAAGGTTTTACTTGCTTAGATACTAGTTGGACAAGACAAGACAAAACAAGACAAGAGACCGTTCCTTAATCGAACGGTTTATTTATTAGATAATTTCCGATCGCTGGAAAAAGCTCTAAGTGTCGTGAAACGAGCTTTTCACCTCGTTTCGTACCTGAGCTTGTTTCAACCTTCGGGAGACGCTGTGAGTTTGCCTTGCTGAACACCAATTGGTTCGATCACGTACGCGACTTCCGATTCTCAGGCTTTTGCTGTTTGTGTATTTAGTAGTCTAAATTGCTTCGATTAAAATTGAAATCACACGATTTATCACGTACGCGTTTTCCGATTCCCATGCTTTTGCGGGACATATTTCATTCAGGTGTCCATAGCAAAAGCATGGTGTTTGTGTATTTAGTGTTCTAATTTGTTTTGGTTAAAATTGAAATCACACGATTGACGATGTTGGATACATTTCATTTTGGTATCCCACGGTTTGGCTTTTAGCTGAAACTCGATCAATCGATGTGCAATCAAAAGAATGTTCTGATGCATTAGGTGCTTAGCAAACTCACAACAAAAGCAATGAATTTTGTTTTAAGATTAAAATCGCTTTAATTAAATATTCTTTATTTTATAAAAGGCTAAAACACGATTAAATCTTTTAATAAAAACGATAATTTAAATTTTACTGCTTTCTCGCCGACGTCGGCAATATCCCAATCTTCTGATGGCTATATCTCCGTTCGTTTTGCGAATTTTGAAAAATAGAACTAAGAAAAGTAGTTTAGAATAGTCTCAGTAGTCTTACATTTTCTGCTGTTCTAAAGCTTCCCGCCCACCCAGTATAACCATTTTGACTTTTTTGTTTTTTGTGTTTGAAGTTTACATTAAGGTAAATATCATAAAAATAGATAACCATTTTGACTTTAAAACTCTAGTAAAAATATTTATGTTTTGCTTAGTATACAAACTTTGTACCTCTTTATCATATAGATCAATGGTGTAGATGATATGTTTCTATCTATCACGCGGACGGTACCCGGTTCGAATCCTATTGCGATCAGTTCGTTTTTTTTTTTATATTTTACTATGAAATTATAGCATAAAGTGTTAAAAAGCCTTTCTCCGTCCTGTCCCTAACCGCTTTTTAGTGCACTTAATTGGCCCGTTACGCGTATTACGTTATATTCTAAAAAAAAAAAAACTTATACTATGTACATTGTATAGAAGTTGATTCCTCATTTTAGACTATCTCCGCTCAGTTTTTCTTATTCTAACTGTAAATTTTTTAAGTATTGAGTAAATAGAGAACAGAAAGTGAAGATAAAGAGGAGATTCAGTGTATTTTCAGCTCAGTCAGTTTTGGTTTTTCGATAGTGAGTGTTTGTGTGTTTTTACAAAAAAAAAGGTTTAAAAATTTTTTAAAGAACGTAAGTGTGCATCATTCTCCGCGTAAGATTTTTATATGTTACTAAATATATATTATTTTATCTTTATATAATTACATCACTTAATAATTAGGGGAGCCATCCCTAGTTTTAACTTTTTTTAAAATAATTGCTATTTTCATTGTGATATTACTTTTTTACAGCATTTCGTCATTTGCCGTTAAATCATTCTCCATCGTTATTTGCAACATTTCGCCACTATCCACTTAGTAACCTGTTTTTTTTTTTTTTTTTAGTTTTGCTTAAACTATTTGTTTAAAAAAAAAAATTAAAATTTTGTCTTAAAACACTTAAATAAACTTTTCAAAAATCCAACACACATGTTTAGTGTTGCCACCTGGCTATTTTCGAAAATTTTATTTAATTCTTTTGTTTTTTGACAAAATTTTTTTTTTCAGAACCGCTTAGATAAACTTTACTGAAATTGTACAAAAAATTTCAGGGTTGCCAATCGGTTTTTTTTTATAAGTTTTTCTTAAACCAAATTTCGGTTCGATGAGTTTGTAGCGATGATCAATTTTTAACTATTTAAACTATAATTTTTAGTTTGTCATTATAATGGCGAACGTAAAAAAAATGAATATTTAAAATAAATTTTAGAAAGCAACCATCTGGCAACCCTAAAAATATATGTGGGCTATTTCTTAAATTTGTTTAAAGACTAAAATTTTATTAATTTTTTAAATATATTGTTTAAGCGAACTTTCGAAAAAAACTTATGGCAACCCTGAAAGTTTATGTTTATTTTTTAAAAATGGTCCAGAAGTAAAGTTCAACCTTTCTGTACTTTCAAGTATGTAATAAAAAAATATGTTAGGGACAAAGAAAAGCATGTTTTGGTACATTTTTCGGAGATTCACCCATATGTCTGAAGTTAATATTTATTTTTTGGATTTGCCTTCGATAGCCTTCTTTTCCATTACAAATAAACCCAATTTTTTTTTTTTTTTTGAATTTTTTTTAATTGCTTAGTGATAATATTTATTACAAATTAATTCATAAATTTTCAATCAATATGGTTCACTGCCTCGATCGATATGTGGTCATACCTCAGTTTCTTAAAACACAGTCGACACTAGCCGCATATCCACACATTCCCGTGCTGTTATTCCAATATAAGCCACCGGGACAATCCATTTCTACTTCGCACTCACACTGGCATACAACATATTTGCCACAGCTTGTGTTCGAATCAAATGTCGTACCCTCTATTGCAGCCACACAACGTCCACCACTTGGGCACGCTATGCCTGATGGTCCAGCGTTCGGACCAGAGGGTGGCGTATATGGCCATGGGCATTTAACATTGGCGACATAGTCACATACTTGTGTTGTGTTATCCCAGTGTAATCCAGATGGACAATTTTGTACGACGGCACAGCCATAATTGCATTTGTAGAAGGTATCGCATGATCCTTCGATCGTATAGAGTGCACCTTCAGCTTTTCCCTGGCACATAGTGCTGTTATTGGCACATGTTATATTTAACTCAGCATCTGATCCATAACCCGCGGGATAAGCACAAACTTGTAAAGTTTCATTAAATACCAAACTATCGGGACATTTCTTTGCAATGGGGCAGTTACATTGACAAACGACATATGCATTGGCATTGTCTGCATTCACAAATGCGGCACCGTCAGATGCGTTTGCGCAACGACCTTGATCCGTACATGAGATACCCGATGGGCCAGTGGCTGGTGGTGTTGTTGGCCATGGACATGGAGGACTTATATTTTGTGGATAGTCACAATCTTTGCCATTCCATTGCAAGTTATTGGGACATTCCAAAATTAGAGCACAACCAGCCTGACAAGTGAACCATTTGTTGCAATATCCTTCATAAGCGAAGGTTTCGTTATTGCCTTTGTTAGCGCATACAGTTAAGTCGTTGGAGCAGTTGCCAGTTCCTGGTGTTGGTACGGTTGGTGTTGGTGTTGGTGTTGGTGTTGCTGTTCCTGTTGTTATTGGTGTTGTTGGTGTTGGTGTTGTTGGTGTTGTCGGTGTTGGTGTTGTTGGTGTTGTCGGTGTTGTCGGTGTTGGTGTTGTTGGTGTTGCTGTTCCTGTTGTTATTGGCGTTGTTGGTGTTGGTGTTGTTGCTGCTGTTGTTGTTGTTCCTGTTGAAGGCGGTGTATTTGGTGTTGCTAATGTCGATGTTGATGTCGGTGTTGTTGGTGTTGTCGTTGTTACCGGTGTTCCGCCACAACTATCACAACACAGTGGATCGCAAACACAATCGGTTGTATCCAATGGCATAAACCATTCACAACCAGCTTTAGTCTTGAAATCACACTCTCCCAAGTGACGGTTGTAATGTAAGCCTGCCGGACAACTCGAAATGCGTGTGATTTGATGCTCTCCACAAACCATGAATTTGGTACAATCACTTGGATGGGCCAAACGTGTACCATCTGCTTTCATATGGCATTTATGGTGCAAGGCAGCGCCAACTGCAATAAATCCAAGCAAAAGTGTGGCGAAAATAGCTGAAAAAAATAAAGAAATCTTTGAGTAGTTTATTTCCAAGAGGAAGTTAGATAGGTTTTCGAGGTGGCACTTACCTTTAGTCATTTTTGCACCTCAGTTATTCGTTGTGTGTTCCGCTTGAAAATAGGCTTTACACTGAATGATTTCTTTTGGAAACTAATATCATTTATACTCTATAAGTCTTCCCCAAAAACTCATTGAGTTTTGATTTCAATTCAAGTCATTTCTTTTGATTTTTTTTTTTTTTTTGGTATTTAATCAAAATTCAATCTTTTGATAATAAAACAACACGTTCATATATGTACGCTCTCGTCTATACAGACATACATATGTAGCTATGTATCGCTTTGATTAAAAAAACTTTTTTTTTGTTGATTTCGTTCTTTAAATGAATATTATAATTAGTTTTTTTGGCACTATTGTGTACTACTGATACCGTTCGACATATCATTTTTCGAAATTTAAGAGAGAAAAATTAGATTTGAACACCGATATCGCAAAAATGTTTTGCATATTTGCCAAAACATCTCAAAGATAACAGTGATATATTTCTAATAATATTTTATTCCGAGCAGTTAACGAGAGTTTCACTTCACCTAAGAAGAATATGCCATGAAAATATTTACGCAAAGTAGCCCCAAACTTTGTGTGTGGCAAAGATATTTCACTCAAATAAGTTGATATAACTAGATAAAAGGTAGTGACCTTATTCCATAAAACCCAACTTTGGATTATTACACATAGTCCAACGCGATAAAAACTAGTGATGAGCAAAGCAAGACCAAGACCAAGACCATAGCAGTCTTGGTCTTGTTCTTGCACATTGAGTCTTGGTATTGGTTTTAGTTTTAATATTGAGTCTTGGTCTTGGTCTTGATCTTGTTCATTAAGTCTTGGTCTCGGTCTTGGTCTTGGAAAAATTTTCAGAGATATTGTGTATTCAAAATTTCAAAACCATATTTTCTCAAAGCAGTTGGGTTTTTAAGATGCCAAAATTCAAATCGAGAGATTATTTTTTATTCAAAACGGGCGTGAAACAACTTTTAACTATAAATTACCAAGACTAAAAAGCAGTCTTGGTCTTGACGATTATCGTAAGCAAGACCAAGACATAGACCATGGCAGTCTTGGTCTTGCAAAAATATTAGCGCCTTGGTTTTGGTCTCGCAAAATTACCAAGATCAAGAACAAGACGCATGACCAAGACTAATTTTGCTCATCACTAATAAAAACACTGTACTTCTCAAAATTGTAGCTGAGTAAATCTCGGCAAAATGTACCAAAACATGCCTTTTTTTGTCCCCACCTATTTTTTTATTACTTGAGGTATAGAATATGATGACCTGAGCTTCTGGAACATTTCTAAAAAATTAACATAAATTTACAGTGTTGCCATATGTTTTGTTTTTAAGTTTCGCCTAAACAATATATTTACAAAATTAAAATAAAATTTTATTCTCAAAACGCTTAAATGATCCTTAGAAAAATCCAGCATACATTTTTAGGGTTGCCAGGTGCTTGCTTTCGAAAATTTATTTCAAATCTTCTTTTTCTTACGTTCGCCATTATTATAACACACTAAAAAATAATGGTTTAATCGTTAAAAATTTATCGACGCATAAATCGTTAAAAACTCATCGAATCGAAAATTGGTTTAAGCAAAACTAACAAAAAAAAAAAAAAACGCGTGTGGTAACACCGAAAGTTTTCTAAAATTATAAAAAAGTTTATCTGATCGTTTCTGAAACCAAAAAAATTTAATTTAGTCAAAAAAATTAAGAATTATATAAGATTTTCGAAAATAATCAAGTGGCAACACTAAATATTTATGTTGAGTTTTTAAAAAGTTTATTTAGGCGTCTTAAGACTAAATTTAAATTTTTAAATAAATAGTTTAAGCATACCTAACAACAACAAAAACCAGGTGGATGGTTACTAAACGGAGAATAATGAAATGTTGCAAAAAAACCGACGGAGAATGATGAAACGGAAAATGATAAAATGTTGCGAAAACACAATGAAAATAGCAATTTTTTTAAAAAAAAAAAGTTGAAACAGGTGGATAGGCCCGGTAATTGTTTATTGATTTACTTAAATAAGGATAAAATAATATGTTTAGTAATATAAAACTAGCAAGGGTGTAACCTTTGGCCTGGCTAAACGTTAAATGCCCTACACTGCAGTGTTTTGAAAATTTTGCTTATATAGAAGGCACCACGCGCTCTTGTCCGAGTTCACCACGTTTTTGCTTAAAGCTTGCATTTATAGTTCTTAGTGTCTGAGTAAAATTTAATTCGACTATCTCAAAAAACGTTTTCAGTATAACGTTTTGAAGCTTTTGCTTATATGGAAGGCGCCACGCCCTCTTGTTCGAACTTGCCCAGTTCTAGCTCAGAGCTTGCGCTTGCAATTCGTAGTATTTATGTGTATTTTTGTTGCATTGTCGTGAAAAATACGCATAAAGTTGCATTTTGAATATATTTTTTGTATGGGCGGTTGACCGATTTCGCTCATTTTCAATCCCACTAGCTAACTTTGATGACGAAGGCAGAGTACCAAATTTCATTTTAGCATAACAATGCTAAGTTTTCCCAAAAAATGTATTTCCACGCACACCCAGCCAGCCAGCCGCCCAGCTAGCCATACAGACGGATATGGCTATATCGACTAAGGAGGTGACGCTGATCAAGAATATATATACTTTTCTATATCGCCTCCTTATCTGCGTTACAAACGCAAGGACAAAGTGAATACTGGGTGTAGGGTATAAAAAAATAACGCGGAGAATGATGCACACTTGCGTTCCTTACAAAATTTTTAAACTTTTTTTTAAAAAAAAATGTCAATATATTCTGGCCTGTTTTGTAATCCGTGTGGTTTCAATTACTTTTCATTGAAGAGGCTTTTTGATGAAAATGGTGACTCACACGATAAAAAGTATTAGAATCTTTTTTACGGAGAATTACAGGTTCTACAAATGACGTTGATTTGCATTAACGAAAAACTAACCGTTTAGGAAATATTCTTAAAAAACTGCAAATAGTCGAAAAATTCGACTTTATCGAATATTTCCGAAACAGTTACTTTTCCGTTAATGCTAATCAATATTATTTGTAGAACATATAATTCTCCACAAAAAAAAATTCTAATACTTTTGATTGTGTGACTTACCATTTTCTTCAAAAAGCCATCTAAATGAAAAGTAATTGAAACCACACAGATTACGGAACAGGGCTGATTATGTTTCATTATATTTTCATTAAATATGTTGTGAATCTTATTATATAGAGAAAAATCAAATAAGAATATAAACATCAAATTTTATCCGTTTTAAACGAATATGCTCAACACGCTCAAGCAAATGTTATATAGCCTTGGCCAAAAGTATGAGGCACCACATAAAAACGCAAAATGAACAAAAAATAAATGCTTATCATAAATACGATATACCGGGGTCATAAAACATTATATAGAACAAAAACCAGCACATTTTTAAGGTCATAAAACATCTGATGACCATAAACAGAAGATATAGATTTCTTGTGATTTTATCAGTCAATAGTCAATGTTTGTTCATTCATTTTCGGGATTCTAAAAATTGAAAAAAAAAAAATTATTTCTGGCTTAGTGACGAACTTGCCATCTAATTTATTTTACAATGCCAAAAAAAGTGAAATTACTTAGTTTGGAGAACCGTGTAAAAATCCAACTTTTACACAAACAAGGAAGACCGGAAACAAATATCGCGAAATTTGTAAAATGGTTTGCGCAGATTTGCACTCAAGCGAATAGATCAAGAACAGGCAGAAAATTCTAACTACGCACAGTGCTGCGATAGAAGTCATTTGCGTAAAAAATTTTTGTTCAAATTTAAAAATTTTTTTATGCCATTCTACAGCAAATAGTCCAATTAAGAAATTCCCTGAAAATTATTGAAAACTAGTGTGATTTGTAAGTATTACAGCTGGTTAAAGTCGAACTTTTTTTCGAAAAAAAAAAAACATTTAAGAAAATTTGCTAATCGCAGAACTTTTTAAAAATAATTGCTGCTCCTAAACCTCAAAAGCAATTGTTATAAAATAAAATGCATACAAAAGCCTACATACCCATTTATTTTTAGTATTTTTTGTTTGCAATTTTTTTTAGCCAAATTTAAATTATTTTAAAAAATATTAAAAAAATTTTTAAATATTAAAAACCGGAAAATGCTAATTTTCTTTAGAGCAGGAAAAAAAAGACGGAACATGCGGGCATTGTCCTTAAACGTACAGATAGTACAGATTCCATATTTTAAGATAGGAAAAATTCACAACCCCGTTTTTCCCCGTTTACTTTAAATATTTATCTGAATATCCTGTATTTACGTAAAAATCAATGATTTTATAAAATTTACACCACAAAATTTTTATCAAAGCTTTTGAATTTTTTTAAAATTTGATTTTTTTTACAGCCTACTTTTATATGTCAAAAACACTATGAACTATTAAAATTTTAATATGGTTTTTTACAGCCTAAAAGCATGCACAAACATTTTTTCCAGTTAACATGCGTGGTTTTATTTATTTGAATATCTTTTTTTCTATTTATTATATTTAAAAATTAATTGCATTTCTGAAAGCAACGTAAAAAAAGGTACAACTTAAAAACCGGAATTTGACGGTGGATGTCCGTACTAACAAATATCGGGAAAGCTCGAACTTTATATGTATGTCATTTTGAAGGTACATTTGACAGCTGTCAAAATCAGTCAACAAAACAATTTTATCTTGTGTGCTACATTATTATTTTTCACGATGAATAACTTCAAAAATTGGAGAAAAAGACAGCATTTGCGGGGGGGTTCTAGTGGGTCATTTTTTTGCAAAGAAAACAGCTGCCGAAAGTCATCGCATTCTTGTAGAAGTTTATGGGGACTATGCTCCAGCTGAATCAAGCTGTCGTGAGTGGTTTCGATGGTTTAAAAGTAGTGATTTTGATGTCGAAGACAAAGAACGTCCTGGTCAGGACCAGCTAGGTGTGATCCATTATGAGCTGTTGCCAGGTGGCCAAACCATTAATGCTCAATTCTATCGTCAACAATTGATCCAATTAAAGCAGAAAATCCAGGCAGAGCGGCCAACGTATGCGACCAGACATGAGTCAATCATTTTCCACCACGATAACGCTCGGTCACATATTGCTGCCCCAGTCAAAAATTACCTGGAAAACAACGGATGGGAAATTTTGCCACACCCGCTTTATAGCCCATACCTTGCACCATCAGACTACCATTTCTTCCGATCGATGCAGAATGCCCTATCAGGAATACGCTTCACTTAAGTTCAAGATATCGAAAATTGGCTCGATTCATTTTTGGCCGCCAAGCCGGCGCAATTTTTTTGGGATGGAATTCATAAATTGCCTGAAAGATGGGGAAATGTTGTAGCTTCCAATGGACAATACTTTGAATAAAATATATTGTAACATTTTTCCACAATAAAGCATCAAATTTCGCTAAAAAATTCCGGTTTTTAAGTTGTACACCCAATAGTATGGTAAATTTTATTAAAATCGAACCAAAACTGTGGAAATGCCGTTCCGTTGTATGGAGTGACAGCACTGTGCTACGGAGCGCCAGGACAGAAAATTAGTACACGAGTCGGCAAAAGATAGGAAGAAAACTTCTTCATAGCTTATTGCTACCTTAACCAAAATGACTGGAAAGCCGATAATTGCTCAAACAGTAAAGAGGAGACTGGGAAAAGCAGGCCTAAAAGGATGTAAGGCCAGAAAGCAGCCATGGCTTTCCGTGGCTAACAAAAAAAGAGGCTAGAATGGGCTCAACAGCACCGAAACTTCACAGAGGGAGATTGGTCCAATGTCGTTTGGTCTGACGAATTCAACTTTGAGGTAAGTCTATTTTACCTTTTTTGTAATTAATAAGAACGGTTACTGGTTTTCTTCATTCCAAAAATAATAGTCATAAAGATTTTTCTAAAAAGCTAATTTTTCCCCTTTTCCAGGTATTTGGGATACCAGGTGTGACCTTCGTTAGGCGCCTTATGGGCGAAAAATATCACCAAGATTACGCGGTACCAATAGTTAAGCACGGCGGAGGCAGTATAATGATCTGGGGATGCATGACTGCTGATGGTGTGGGCGAAATGTTTATTTGTGAAGGTCGTATGAACAGTGAAGAGTACATAGAAGTAGGTGAAACTGTAATCCTGCCAAAGCCAACACGTTGTTTCGGTGACACTAACTTGCATGGAGTCATATTCCAAAAAGGAAATCCTCCTTGTCATAAGTCAGCGACTGCAATGCGCTGGCTTAATGATAATAACATTGTCTTGTTGGATTGGCCTGCTCAGTCCACATATCTGAATCCAATCGAACATCTGTGGGCCCTATTGAAACGTAGGGTTAAAAGGCACAACATAACATCAGAAACGGCGCTAAAAAAGCGGTTTCTTCAAGAATGGAACGCAATTAAGAGAAGTGAGTGTAAAAAGCTTGTACGAAGCATGCCTCAAAAAATTGCTGCTGTAATAAGATCAACAGGTAGACAACTAGGTTTTAAGTTTTTTTGGTTATTTCTTTTGTAAGTATTATGGGTACAAACAAATTTAGAAAAAAAAAGTTGTTTTTTTACTTTATTTGAATTAAATTGTGAGATGCTTTATACTTTTAGCCAATGCTGTTGTATTGGGTACGAAATACAACAGTGTACTTTCCAATTGATTATAAGTTAATATTTACCACAATTTGTTAATTATTAGTATTTATCTAAATTTCCAAAGAAACATTTTGATTTCACGTTGACATACACATTTCTTCTTTTCAGTATACAATTTATAGGGGACTTTAGAACAAAAGCTTCTAAATTCTATCATACTAAATGCCAAATTATATCTTCATCAAAAAGACTCTTCAAATATTTCACTCCGCTTGTCGTAATATTGAAAAATCATTTGAAAAAGATGTAAACTTTATGCAGATTGAAGTGAATTTTTTAAAAGAAAAAGTCCCCTTAACCATTGAGTTAATTTTAAATAAACAGATAAGTAAAAATATTTATTACGTAAAATTCTTTTTAATTTTTTTAAAAATACTTAATACATAATACACAGTTATATCGCTAAGAGAAATAAAAATTTTTCTGAATCAAAATTCATTTTTTAATCTACAAATTATCGCTGATAATTCACAATGCGAATTTAATTCATGTTAACTTAAAAACATTGGGAAAAAAATACCTTATTTTTAGACTTATCATGCTTGTGAATAATTTAACTTTGATTTGTACAGTAGGTTAGTACATACCTACAAAATATAAACATCCTTATCATGGCAGTCGCATTCGAAAGAAAGTAAAATCACACAAAAGAATTGATATCATGCAACTGCCAAAAACCGGCATAATCTACTACATTATGTAGGTACTTCGAGTAGTTGAGATAACATTAATCTTTACCTTAGCTGACAGCCCGGTTAATTAAGTCTGATCTTTTATTATTTAATCTTTTTATTATTTAATCTTTTTATTATTTAATAAAAGAGCCGGCTCCATTTTGATTCGTAATTTTTACACAATTTTGAATTGTTTGTATGGCAAATTTGACACGAATTGTAAAAGAGTTCATTGGTACTGTAATAGTTATCAGTTGTAGAAAATTCTATCATTTCGCATAATAACGATTAGAGTGTTCGCAAAAAATCCGAAAACTTAGCTCAGATTTTTATACATAATACCAGGATCTGCGGTGGTAAATTTTTCTTTTATCCCCTATCCCCGCCATGGTTTTCCGTTCTCGATTTTTATTATCTTTTATGGTGGATTGAGACCTCTTTATTACAATAGATTCATACTTTCAAAATTGTAAGCCTTTAAAGTAAAGGTATCTCTCAATAATATACAAAGGATTTTTCTGGACCGAATAACAAAAAAAGGTCGGATTAAAAATGGCAGCTCTATTCTAGGCATATTTAATTGTTCGGTCCAGAAAAATCCCTTGTATATTATTGAAGGATACCTTTACTTGAAAGGCTTATAATTTGGAAAGTATGCGTCCAATTAAAAACTGATAAAAGTAAAGCTTGTTCATGGCAACTTTGGCAATCCGAATCCATTGACAAAAATTAATTAAATTAATTAAATTAATTGTTGTTTTTGTCATATTGCTTTAAGTAGACTTCAAAACTGTGATTTTTTTCCTTTGGGCAAGGATAACTAAGGATCCGATGTGATAGAAAAAACCCCAATACAGATTCGTAATAAAGAGGTCTCAATCCACCATAAACGGATACAAAAATCAAGAATGTAATACGGAATCTGAGCTCAGTTTTCGGTACTCATATTTCATACTCAAGTCCGTCTGACGCTTAACCTAGATGATACGAAACAATGAAAAATACGATAATCTTCGTAGTGGAAATACGACAACGATGATAGGGTGAATGTGTTCTCAAGTATCAGTTCAAAATCATAGAGATTAACTTGTTTATATTAAATGGAGACGTTTAAGCGAGAAGCACATAAAAAGTATGCATGCATCAAGAATTGTCAAATTGAAGTCAAATACATGTCTGCTTATGAGAGCGCCCAGATAGAAAGCATGCTTCGAGCATACTTTCTATCTGGGCGCTCTCATAAGGAGAAGTGTATTTGACTTCAATTTGACAATTCTTGATGCATGCATACTTTTTATGTGTTTCTCGCTTTAGAACTACAAATAATAAAATCCATCGCAGAATTTTCATAATTTTTTTTATTTTTTTAATAAAAAAAAGTTCAAAAAGTTGAGGGCAAATTTTCAGTTAAACATTTTATTAAAAATTTTTTTTATTTTTTATTTATTTATTTTTATTTTATTTTTTTCAGTGTCAACTTTACTGCTTTTTGTTATCAATCACATGTTTCTGGAGGCGTCTGCTATATAGTAAGTAGTTTATGCAAATTTTGTTATCAGACAATTTTTATTGATGAACAATTTTAAAACAAAAAAAAAAAAACAAATGCAACATACAACATTTTAATCAAATTTTTACCATCTTTCTGATAAAAAAAAAAAAATTCGCGTGTCAAAAACTTTAAATTATGAATCTTGGAGGAGGGGAGTGACAATTATTTTATGGATGCAAAGCAAGATAAGTGTGAATGCACTAAACTTAATTATTTCCTGCAATTATATTTTGACTTGTATGGCCTCTGTTATGTATTTCATGTCATTATTATCTGAGTACAAAAGTTTTAGTACTAAAAAATAATGTTCAAATGAGATACGTTTCATATCAAATATGTACTATACGTTGAAGATTTTGCTTTCTTCTTAAAAATTCTCATGGCAGACTTTTGATACCTTTTCGTATACATAAGTACGGGATGTATTGTTGAAATTCCCCTTGTTGCTCCCAAAAATTGACTGAGCTATCCTTAGGCCTTTATATTCTCATGCAAAGATATTCGAGATGAAAGGTCACAAAAAGCAATTTTTTGCAAATATATCCTTATAGCTTACTTTTACAGAAAAATGTTTCTCAACAAAAAATTTCCTACAAAAAAGGTTAAGTTTTTTTTCTTGCGATTTTTCCCTCCGAATTCGCACAATGTAAATTTTGTATATTTAGAAAAAAGTATTAAATTTAGGACTATTCAAATTTAGTACCATTTAAAAGAAATAAATTTAGTACTTTTTGCAAAATTTGGTACCCACTATTTAAATTTAGTACCATGTAAACAGTACTAAATTTAGTACCTTTTGCTATATATAAAAAAATTACATTATGCGAAATCCGAAATTTAGTACCTACTATTTAAATGTTACTAAATTTAAATAGTACTAAATTTAGGAACATTTTAGTACTAAAATTACAAAAAATGCTTCATGACCTAATTTTGGACCTTCCAAAAGATATTTTTTGGAAAGAAAAGAAGAACCATTCATATGAACGAAAAACTAGCAAGGGTGTAGTTTGGCCTGGCCAAACATTAAATACCCTACATTTCAGTATTTCGAAAATTTTCTCATCTGGAAACCAAACCCTCTTCTCCGAGTTAACCCAGTATTTGCACAGAGCTTACATTTATAGCCCTTATTGTTTTTGTGAAATTTATTTGCATCTTCTCCAAAAATTTTTTCAACGTAGCATTATGAAACTTTTGGTTATATAAGAGGTGCCACGTCCTCTTGTCCGATATCACCCTGTTTTTTCTGAGAGCCTGTTTTTAGTATCTGAGTGATATTTGGTTGGATTATCTGAAAAAAAAAAACTTTCAGTATAGCATTTTGAAACTTGCTTATATGGGAGGTGCCCTCTTGTCCGAGTTCACCCAGTTTTTGCTCACAGCGTGCATTTATAGTCATTAGCGTTTGAGTGAAATTTAGTTGGATTATCTCAAAAAACTCTTTCAGTATAGCATAGAAACTTTTGCTTATATGCCACGCCCTCTTGTCCGAATTCTCCTAGTTTTCTTTCAGAGCTTGCGCTAACCATTCCTAGTATTTATGTGTGTTTTGGTTGCATTGTCGTGAAAAATATACTTAAAGTTGAATTTTGAATATATTTTTTGTATGGGCGGTAGGCGTGTCCGTTGGCCAATTTCGCTCATTGTCAATCCCTTGTGCTAACTTTGATGACGGCGGCAGGGTATTCAATTACATTGAATTATCTTGCTCAGTTTTCCCAAAAAATGTATTTCCACCCACAGCCAGACTGACGGACATGGCTATATCGACTCAGGAGGTGACGCTGATCAATATATATACTTTTCCATGCCTGCCACGCGTCCCGCTCTGCGTTACAAACGGAAGGACAAAGTGAATATACCCTGGGTGTCAAGTATAATTAAGAATCAGACAAGGGGGAGTTTTACTCCCCGCCCCCCACAAAAAACCAAAAAAAAAGCATCATATCTAACACACTTAATATATCGATGCCATATTTTCACTATATCTACGCCTAATTTTCCGACAGACTAAAATGTAAAAACCATGAGGTTAATTGATGGGGCGTTGGACCCCGCAAACAAAAACTACATGCAAAAAACACTTTAAATACTATATCTCCGCACCGTTGACAGATATCGATTCGAAACTGCATGCAACGCTGTAAACGTTTGCCGCTTGCACTTAACTTAGGCTTTCCCAATTCCTTAAAAAACTAGCAGACACGTGATATTGTATGAAACATATATATCAAGTTTTATTTCGAAACCACATTTATTGTATAATGTATGATATCATCAGCTGAGATCTTATTTATTGGTACTTAAAAAGTAAATATTTAGTTTAATAGAAAAATAATGCATTAACGTATTTCGCTATTTAAAACACTTGTGTTCCAAAGAACCATAAACAAATATATCACAAAGAACGTGCGAACATTTGCAAATTTTAAGTCAATTTGACGAAAATTTGTTATCGAAAATTTCCCATTTGTGTCAATAATACGAATTAAAAGAATAATTGGTAGACTGTTTAATAAATCAAATACAAATATTTGAAAAGTAATGATACTATTGTATCACAGAATAAATATATGCGAAAAGCTACTGTTTTTTGAGTGTCTTTTTTTGGTGAAATTAATCCAGTTTTCATATAAATAGCTGAACTTGAAAAAGAACCATCAGCACTTCAATAGTATCTTTCGTTATTGAATTGGTTTCAGAAAATAAGCGATGCGTTTCTTAACTTTAATAGCCTTTTTTGGGCTTTTGGCTTTAGCCGTGGCTCAGTCCAAACCTTCTTCCAAAATTCTCAAAAAATCATCCACAAAGTTGGGAAATGATATTAAATCAGCGCTTGTAAAAGTTGCTGCACAAGCTAAATCTAGGGCTGATGCTCGAGGTGTGAAAGTTAACAGATCCAGCGATCGCATAAATAAAATCGCCAAATTATTGCCGTCCAAGTTTGGAAATCAGATTAAATCAGCGCTAGAAAAACTAAAAGCTTTACAAGCTGCAGCTAAAGCCAAGGCCGAGGCTGATGCGAAAACTTCTTGTGGAAGTAAACCCGTAGTTGTTCCAGTACCAGAAGTACCAGTTGTAGAAGTTCCAGTTGTAGAAGTTGCAGTACCAGAAGTCCCAGAAGTACCGGAAGTCCCAGAAGTACCAGAAGTACCAGAAGTACCAGAAGTCCCAGAAGTACCGGAAGTCCCAGAAGTACCAGAAGTACCAGAAGTCCCAGAAGTACCAGAAGTCCCAGAAGTACCAGAAGTACCAGAAGTCCCAGAAGTCCCAGAAGTACCAGAAGTCCCAGAAGTCCCAGAAGTACCAGAAGTGCCAGAAGTACCAGAAGTCCGAGAAGTTCCAGAAGTACCAGAAGTACCAGAAGTACCAGAAGTCCCAGAAGTGCCAGAAGTACCAGAAGTACCAGAAGTACCAGAAGTCCCAGAGGTACCAGAAGTACCAGAAGTACCAGAAGTCCCGGAAGTACCAGAAGTCCCAGAAGTACCAGAAGTTGACACCGATACCGATGATGAAATTCTTCCTGTTGATGAGACTGAAATTGATGTACCAATAAACGATGAAGTCGATGATACTAATGAAGTGCCAGTTGCTGAAGTGCCAACTGAAAATACCGATGAATCTCCAGTTGCTGAAGTGCCAACTGAAAATACCGATGAATCTCCGGTTGCTGAAGTGCCAACTGAATCCCCAGTTGAAGTGACACCTGAAACTCCAGTTGTTAAACCTGACGAGACTCCAGCTGAAACACCAACTGATTTCTGGCGAAATCGAGGTTGGGGTCGCAGTGGACGCGGAGGACGTAGAGGTCGCAGAGGACGCGGAGGCCGCAGAGGTCGCGGTCGTGGTGGTCGCAGAGGTCGCGGTCGTGGTGGTCGCAGAGGTCGTGGTGGTCGCAGAGGTGATAGACGTGATAGCTGGTCGCGTAGTGACTGGACACGTGGTAGCAGAGGACGTGGCGGTCGCGGTAGGGGACGTTATAATAGATATTATTAAGTTGCAAATGACACTAAATCATAAATATACTATTAATATCGATACCTCAGGGCACAATAATCACTTGCTTAGATTTTTGAGATATTTGTAGTTATGGTCTTGTGTTGTGTTCTTTAACCGAGTAAGCTCACACATGGAATTCTCAATAAATTTGGACATGTGACTATTGTGAGCTAATGTATCGATATATTTATAACATCTGAAAATTATTAGTTGATTTATTTTTAATATGAAAAAAAGTATTGGTAATAATATGCAACAAGTAAAATTTGATCCATTTCAAAGAACATTTGATTTCAAAACTTTCTTCAACTTTTTATATGAATTTTGAGCCACTATATATGAATCTGCAATTATTGTTTTTGCCTAAAACTCTGTAATTTTGGAGATATTCGCCATTCGATTTATCTTAATTTTCCACCTTGAATTAACAATATCATAAAAACTACAGAACTTATGGAGAAATAAATTGCAGATTCGAATTAAGCGGCTTAACAGCCATATAAGAAAATGAACACTTAAAGTTTTTTTTTTCATATTTAGGTGCACTTTTCGGTTTTGAAGATGGTTTAGTGGGATCCATCAAATGTTCTCTGAAATGAATCAAATTTTACGTGTTGCTTATTTACATCAAAAGGAAACTTTTACTGTTTTGGGAGCGAAATTCCGAGCAACTTTAATTTTTAAGCCACCCTAGAACACAGCGTCATACCTTGCAGTTTCCATTACAGCCTGAGGAAAAATTTCCGAGAATGTTTATTCAGGATAAGGCCCTTTAAGTTCCGCTGCCGATATTTTTTGTTTAATATCTTGGCCATTCCATGCCTAGCGTAACAAGATTTCCATTAATCATCTCGGATTTTTCTGAAAAATTAAGTTTATAGTTTCGTTTCAAGCCAAGACCAATAAAAATCACAAAAAAAAATTTGAATTGCCTCATAACCATATAAAAAGTAATTTTGTTTCCTTTTCCACAAATATATTTTATTAATCTTAGTAGGTACTTAGGAGGTACTTAAAAGTATTAAAAATAGTACTAAAAAATATTAAAAATAGTAATTTTTTCCAATAGCAGCAAATTTTCTTGGCGCTTATAGTCTGATTAACTATTTTTGCTATACTCGCTTAGTCCCAATATCTCAAGGTTGAATTTGTGGAGTTCTCTTACGGCTTGGTGTATTTTGCCTGGTTCATTAAGAGTTCGGACATTCCAAGAGCCGATGCGTGTTCGAGTTTTCATCGAAAGGATTTTAGAATTTTGACGAACCATATTGGTTCCAGTTATAGGAGAATCATTCCTAACTATGCATGTTTCTTGCACCTCCAAATCCGATGTGCATGCTGCCGAGGCAGGTGGATTAACCACACTCTGGTGGGTACTACTTGGAGAGTTGTTTTCATTCGTTTTTCGATCCATGCTTCATTAGTATAATCTTCTCTGCAACGCCCCACGTAGTAGGTTATAAGCTTAAAGCTGGATCCGGCAAGCGCTGCAACTATAGTGGCCAAATACACTTTCAATTTCAGCCACCCAATCTGGAACAGATGCTGACCTGAGAGCCGCCCACTTTGGGTCAGACGCTTGAGAATTTCGACAAGATGCTTATTTTAAGGCGGCATCGACTCGCCTTGTCAGTGTCAGTTACGGGCCTTGTGGGTTTTTCTTTCGAGGCGCAACGCTGTCCAACGCTACACTCTTTCACACCCTAACTGGTCACCCACTTTTAGTCGCCTTATACGACAGGCATGCTTACTTCGGGCATATTCTGACCCTTTACCCGCAGGGTTTTGTTATATGGATGCGAAATATGGCTTGTTGCTGAACAACTAACGAACAAGCTGCAAGTATTCGTCAACAAATGCTTAAGGCGTATACTCAAGATTTGGTGGCCTCGCACTATATCAAATGCCGAGCTACATCAAAAATGCAATCAGAGGGCTATAGCAAACGAGGTCAAGCTGCGCAAATGGGGATGGATTGGTCACACTCTCCGGAAACCACACAGCGAAGTTTGTCGCCAGGCTCTTGAGTGGAATCCACAAGGCAGTAGAGCACGTGGTTGACCCAAAACCAACTGGAAAAGGTCGTTGGAAAAAGAAATCCAAGAATCGGGAAAGTTGTGGCAAGAGATCAAAGTCATCGCAAGGGATCGCAACGAATGGAGATGTTTCATATTGGCCCTTTGCTCCTCCTAGGAGTTAAAGGAGAATACATAAAACTATCTTTGCAAAAAAGATTTGATTGTTCATTTGGAAATCTTCAACAAATCATAACTCCTAAACAGTTAGAGATACAATCGTTCATATTTAAGGTAATTTTGCTTTCTTTTCATGAAAATCTATATAAGTATTATATATAAAAGTGAATATTTGCCTGTATGATCGTTATACATATATTCGGCGTGTGTTTCTGCATCATTAGTTTTTTCGGTTTTTTTTTCACCCAAAGGTCCCCCTTGGATGTCGGAACCAAAAATTTTAAAAAATGTATTTTCATTTCAGAGCTAAGATTTTTAGAAAATTAGTTAATCGTATCTCTGAAAATGTTTAACGGATATGGGCGAGACTTGGTATATGTATTAAAAGTATCGTGACAAATGAGGAGTGATTTTTCAAAAGGGCTTATAACCAAAACGAGGCAAAAAAATGTCATAATATAAATTGCCTGATACTTTGTTATAAATTAATAAAATTGGGTTCTGTTTCCACGAAAAGCTAACCTGATGGCGTGGAATTAATAACATTTAGTTAAAAAAGTCATATTTATCCAATAACCGATTTTTATGCAAATAATGTGTATGACATTACTTTTGCCTCGTTTTGGTTATAAGCCCTTTTGAAAAATTACTCCTCAAATAATGTCTAAAGGAAAAGTGAGCGGTGCTACGCCCTTAAAAACATGTCATATCTATGAAACTATTTGACGCACATATGTGGATGAGATTTGGTACGTATATAAATTGCATCGGGACAATTTACATTCTTTGGTATAATTTAATTTGAAATGCCCCGTCCTCTGTAACTACAAGAGAAGGTGTAGCAACGCTCAACGGGAAATTATAAAATCAAAAAATAAGAAGGAGTACTAAAAATAGTACTTTTTGCCAATAGTACTTATAGCCTGATCCAAAATTGACCTGAAAATGAATATCAGTCAAAAATCGTTCAAGTTATGGACAATTTTGTGAGCAGTTTTTGTCATTATTTGGCAATATTGCCAACTTCCCAAAATCGCAACATAAAATTTTTATTTTTTATTTTTATTAGTTTTGACCTGAAATGAAAGTTTTGACCACAAAAAAGTAAGCCATGAGCCAAAAAATTAAATCATCATTGCTCTGAAACTATTTAAAGTATATCACTGTTTTGACATCTACTTAAAGCTATAACACAAAAGCAGCAATAAGTAGAACTCATTTTTGTCAATGCATTCAGACAGCCAAATTTATTGTCAACAAGACATAATTTACCGTTTTTCAATTGGATTCCCAGCTTCCGAGTTATAAGTGTTTAAAGTAAGGATATCTTTCGATAACACACAAAGTATTTTTCGAGACCGAAAAGTAACAAAAAATCAAGTTTTATTATTTTTATCAATAACATATTTAATTTCAAAAATTTCGAGACCTTGCAGACCATAATCGCATGACAAATGACAGTTCTATGCTAGATTTAGTGAATGACCCTACTAAACTATTGCTTTGCAAATTATCAGAATCAAAATTTCATCTGTGCATTCACTAAATCTACAATAGAGCCTTATTTTTTCATCCGATTTTAGTCTGCAAGAGCTTAAATTTTTCGTGATAAAATATATTTTTGATAAAAATAATAAAACTTACCATTTTTGTTAATTTTTCGGTCCAGAAAATCCTTTGTGTGTTATTGAGAGATATCCTTTATTTAAAGGCTTATAACTCAGAAACTAGGAATCCAATTGAAAAACGGTAAATTATGTCTTGTTGTTAATAAATTTGGCTGTCTGAATCCATTGACAAAAATTAATTTTACTTGTTGCTGTTTTTGTTAAGTAGATGTCGAAACTGTGATTTTTTCACTTTTGAGCAAGGATAACTAAGGATACTGATGTAATAGAAAAAAATCAAGATCAGATTCGTAATTAGGAGATCCTAATCCACCATAAACGACTACTAAAACAGAGGAAAGAAAACCATAGTTGATATTTAGGGCGGTAGAGGATCAAAAAAATGGACCACTGGAGACATGACACTGTTGCAAAATTTGTCTTGAAGTGTAAATTTGCCATTATATGCAATATATCTCTCATCAAAACGCTTCAAAACCATAATTTTTCCATACTGTGGCTAAAATGTCACAAACGTGGCAATTTAGTCACAAACGTGGCAGCAAAATTTTTTAATTTCGACCTCAAAGCCGTAAATTCACACTTGTAGTTGATCTACTTTAAAGGTGAGTTTTAAGAGTGTGTTTACACAAGATAGCATGAAGAAACTTGCAAAAATCCAAAAAAATTATCTGCCAATTTTACAACTCGAAAAAACACAGTTATCTAAGAATCACCCATATAGCATTCTTTGGAAAAATTGGTGATGCAACGTCAACTTCACATGATAAGGTGAAGCAATGTACACCGGGGAATATTTTTTATTAGTAAGATTTTCAATTAAAAATTTGTATAGTGGAAAAAAATATCCCATGCGACCATGATTAAAATTATACTAAAAAAAAAGTAAAAATCGTTTTTGGGCTAAATCAAAAATATTTTTAAGAGACATCAATGCACAACATTCTTAAATTTGTCACATTGAAATATTGCCTCAAGTTTCCCTGAAATCGGCGTTTCAACTATTGGCCGCGAAAACCACTTCTGTTTTTGGCCGGTGCGTGGTTTATTGCATTATCTTGAAAACGAAAAATTGCCCAAAATCAACTTTAGCACCAATTATAGGGCTAATTAAGAGCTATAAGTAAAGTTTATTGTCAAAATAAAAATCCGTTTCATTTTTACATTTTTTTTACTTTAAATGTGTTCGACGGACACGTGCGACACAATGAAAATGCCCATATACGTAATTTCAGCGAAATCTGAGATGGTTAATGTAAATGGTTTAAGGTTTATCGAGAGCCCCAAAGAGCTTGGCAATAAAATTTGCCAAGTTTATAAAAAGAGTTTCTTCCTCAGTGAAATAAGTGATTAAATTATGATTATGAAAATATTTAAATCTTTAACATTACAAAATACAATCATTCCGATTTTACTCTCGAAATTTTCAATTTATTTTCTAATGGTAGTTTTTTTTTAATTCCAACAATAAAAAGAAATAGAAATCTTTCTTTCGCATACTTAGAACATCAAGATAAAAATGATTGCGCTTTTTCAATGCCATTGATTAAAACAAAACGATTTTTTCTAGGAAATGTTTCTAAAAATACGTATGGAAACAATCAGCAATTTAATATACAACAACGACATAAAACCATGCGCACTTTTCTTTATACGAAAGAACTGAACGAACTACTTGGATACGCTGGCTGCTTCCTTATCAAACAAGGCCGATATCAAGCAACAATCAAGTTATCAAAAATTTTGCAGGTTGCGAATTTTTTATATCGCTACTTTAAAATAAAAAAAGAATTGTTTCTTTTTACAAAAACAAAATAAATCGTATATTTTCTTATATGGTAGCTAGAGTGGATTATATTGTACGTAATTGGAAAGTGACATTGTAAATTTATTAGAGTATCTGAACTAATTTAGAACACTTGTCAAATTAAGTGCTAAGTGATAAGAAGTGACGATAAATATAATAGCGGTGTTCACGATCTAAAACATTTGAGCTTGTAAAATTGCAAATATTTACGAGTACAATCAATTGTGAACAGTCTTAAGGTTATAAATATTGCAAGCTACAGAAAATTAAGAAATTACACTGAGAGAATCGTATGAGCAAAAAGAGAGACTTTGTAAAAAAGAAATTTTTACAAAGAAAATCAATGCTCCAAATGCAGTTTTTCAGTTTTATGCTCTATATTTGTTTTTAGTACAATATTTCAAATGTTTTAAAACATGATAAATGCCTTATCACGAACATTCTCGATAATTTTTTCTCAGACTCCCTGGTATGCTATTACAAAAAAAAAATAAAATTTTCTTGAGGAACAAAATTCTATGAAAAGTAAGGTTATCGGCAAGAGTTTGAGTGTGCATGTTTTCACATTTTTTTGTAAGAATTTAATTCCAACTTCTTAACAGGGAATTCGAAGCTTGAATAAATATTGTCTCTTATGACACCAATATTTTTCAATTTTTCATATCTATCAGAGGATTTGCGACTTATGCCGGTTTTTCCAAATGCCATATTCGAATCTTTATACAATAAACTAGGCTTAAAAATTAAACATGTGTAGTCACTAAAATAAACTTGACTCAAATTTATCAACGTGAATAGCATTGTTACGAGTGCTCAAATCCTATGTATACCAATTTGTTCAAATCTATCGTAAACCCTCACCGATTTTGTAACTTTTCTTTGTTTTTAATGAAATTTAGAAGTTTATATTTTGTTCAGCTTTTTTTTAACGTTAGCTGTCAAAAACAAATGGAAAATACCAGGGCTGCATAGTAGATCTTTGGAAAAAATTTAAATAAAATTGGAAAAAAATTTAAAGAAAAAATCATCACTGTTGAAATTCCCATTCTCAAAATATTCACGATTGTAAATGATACCTCTCGAGAAAGAAGCATAGGGGGCTATAATGAATCAATATTCCCGGGGAATTTTACTCAGACTGCCGTGCATTCTCTAGGTGCCGTGACATAATCCCCACGGACATAATCCCCATTCACGATATGGGGATTATGTCCGCAACTAATTCGGACATAATCCCCATTTTTTCAATGGGGATTATGTCCGCAAGTGTTTCGGACATAATCCCCAGGAAAAAACGGACATAGTCCCCATAACGTTATTTTGTTATTGACAACAGAAGCAGCTCAGGACTTACAACTCCCAAGAATTCCAATACCGTTTCCGCGGCGGTCTTCAGCCGCTGATCAGTTGTAGTGGCACCTTTTATTATTTATAAATGTCATGTTGACAACACTGAATTATACACATACATACATATAAGTCTATTCACCACTCTTAGCTTTAAGTAAAAATTAAAATAAAGAGATCGACAGTTTTAATGTCGACACGCATAGCAGCAACACACATGGTGTTTCATTTCGGGTATGCTTTCCTTTTATATGGCGACCGTGACGTAGTGGCATTTAACTGCAGTGCGGAATTTAATTAAATAAAAACTGGAAAAATAAATAAATAAAATCAGTGGAAACGAAAAACAATACAAAAAAAAAAAACAAAAGCAAAATGAAGTGTTGAAAAAATTGTTTTGAACAAAAATAAAAATGTGAAAGACATAAAAGCAGTGTCAACGAAAACAAGTTTTATAAAAATGAACAAAAAAAAAAAAACAAAAAAAAGCATTAAAGAAAAGCATATTTAAAAGAAAACTACGTATGAAAAAAAAAACAGTTTAAATAAAATACGAGTAAAAACTAAAAAAGAAGCATAATTTGCTTATTTTATATGGTGGTCAGGGAGAAATAATGGAAATAATATGTTCTCCCCATTCAACCAGAAAATTTAAATCAGCGAATAGCAGCAGTTCGTATGTTCCATTTTTTTTCGCACGCATACATACATATTTGCTACATCGCTATGTTTTCAATTTAAACGCTGCAACGCTGCGTGTTCAACTTTAATATGAACAAACCAATTATTGCTATCATTTCAACTTGATCTGTCGTTGAAGAAAATTTATTTGACATCTGAGCTTTCAACTTTAATAAAATTGAATCGTCGCTGAATGGCGTTGAATCGACTGCTGTGTTTTCAACCTGCATTGACGTTGCATAAATTGAATCGATGCTGTTTGAGTTGCTGTTTGAGTTGCTGTGTGAGTTGCTGTTGTATTTTTTAGTGCTTTATTATATTAACTTTTTTTTTAAATTTGGTACTATTTATATTACATTTTTTTTTGTTTTTTAGAGTACAAAATATGTATTATAAAAAAAAAAACAAAATGATCATTAAAAAACAATTGAAATAATTAAAAAACAGAGAAAACAAAAAAAAAAGCAAAACAAAAAATACATATGAAAATGGAATTGCATTAATATTTTTTTGTATATGTATGTAAAACCTTATTTAAACATATGTTATGCTTGTTGCTGCATAAGTAAAAGTAATGCTGTACCTTTTTTTAAATGACTGAATTTGAAAATAACTTTACATATTTATGTTCAGAGTTCATTAAAGTTACAAAACGTGTTTTACAAAGCCGTCCAATTTCGACGAGTGAATTTAAAATTGAGGAATACAAAAAGTTGTTAATTGGAAATTATAATACTTTGTTAATATGTGCAAAGGCTCATACTGAACAATGTCCAATTGACAATAATAATGTAATATTCACAAAAATAGAACGTTGTAGAAAGTTATTAGTGAAGTGTTTTAATAAATTAAAATTTAAGATACGAGTTCCACAGTATTTGGATTTTGCGCTCGTTGATGAAGTCGTTTTAACTGATGCCGAATCAGAAGAAGGTTTAATTGAAATTGAATTAGGAAGCCAATTAGAACCATGTATTAAGCGTTCTTCCTCTTTGCCTTCTTTAAAAGAAACTTTAAGCGTTCCTGAAGATCATTCCTTTGCCACAAGCTCACCAAATATTAATTTTATTTTGGAAGCTGATAAAAATTACGTTAAAATGGCTACCGTTGAACAAAAAAAATCTTTTATAGGCATGTGTGCTTCGATAATTCGTGAAAATTACAGTGGAGATCCATTGGCTCTTGATTCTTTTATTGATAAAATTAATCTGATTGAAGATTTGACTGATGCAAATTTAACAAGCACACTTATAGCATTCATTAAATCGAAGTTGGAAGGAAAAGCTCGCGAAGCTTTGCCTGCTACTATTAACACGATTCAAGAAATAAAATCCGCGTTGCGTAATCGAATTAAGCCAGATAATTCAAAAGTGGTGGCTGGTAAAATTGCATCACTCCAAGTTAGGAATAATAATTATTCGGATTTTGCTAAGCAAGTTGAAGAATTATCTGATTCTTTAGAGCGTTCTTTAATTATTGAAGGAATAAGTCAAGCGAAAGCGCACGAAATGTCTGTCGAACAAACAGTCAATGTTTGTAGATTAAACGCAAATTCGGATCTAGTGAAATCTATACTAGCATCCACTGCTTTTTCAGATTCAAAGGACGTAGTAGCGAAACTTATTGTTGAGCAAACTAACGAAGTGAAAGAAAAACAGGTGTTATCATTTCGCACTCGTTCGAATAATTCATCTAATAACAATTATGGTTATAATTCTTTTAATTTTCAGCGTGGAAACGGAAATTTTAGACGACACAACGGAAATCGCAATCAAAGTAATTTTCAAGGTAATAGAACTAATTATGGAAATAATTCTCAAGGTCATAGAACTAATGGCAATAATTTTCAAAGTCATAGGAATAATTTTTATAGATATAATAGAAATCGGAACAATAATAATTCCAATGGTAACGTTCAAACTGCAAACGTTCGCCCTTTAAACGCGAACGTCCCTCAGCAGGAGACGTTGGGGGACGAAATCCAAAACAATTAACTCAAAATTCAAAAAAAATTGCAGTTTATTGCTTAAATTTAAATTATGCTGATTTTGTTGAATTGAATTTTTCTGATGCAAACAAACTATGCGCATTTCTTGTTGATACACAAGCTGATGTATCATTGGTTAAACAATCTAGCATAAATAATTTTAGGAAAATAAATAGCAATGAATTAATAAACATAACAGGTGTTACTCCAAATACAATTACAACTTTAGGTACAATATTAACTGATTTAATTGTATCAAACCATTTTATACCGCATAAGTTACATGTTGTTAAAGATGATTTTAATATACCAGTAGATGGTATACTAGGTAAAGATTTTTTGAAGTTATATAAATGTAATATTAGTTACGATACCAATTCTATTTCATTATGGCTAGGCAATGCTGGGTTAAATCTACCAATTTTGCATGAGATAAGCGCTGATACTATCGTTATTCCACCAAGGTGTGAGGTCTATCGTATTTTTAGTTTAAAAACCCAACAACGACATGTTTTTGTTGACTCTCAGGAGATCTGTAGTGGTGTTTTTACGGCAAAGTGTATTGTTGATACGAATTCTCCAATTTTAAAAGTCATAAATACTACTAATGAAGTTAAGTACGTTAAAAGTTGTAGTATTCAAACTGAAAATCTTAACAATTACCATGTTTATGCCATTAATAAAACCTCAACAGATGCGAATCGCATAAACGAATTGACGGAGATTCTTAAAAAACAAATGCCTAGTTATGCCGAAAATAAATTATTGAAACTGTGTTTGAATTATGCTGATATATTTGCATTAAAAAGTGATCAAATGACACTTAACAATTTTTATGAACAGAAACTTAGGTTGACAGATAGAAATCCTGTTTATATTAAGAACTATCGATTACCATACTCTCAGAGGGAAGAAATAAATAAGCAAGTAGATAATTTGTTGCAAAATAATTTAATAGAACCAAGCTATTCTAATTATAACAGTCCATTAATTCTGGTACCGAAGAAAGATCCGAACAATCAAAAATCGTACCGCATGTGTGTGGATTTTCGAGCTGTCAATAAAAAATTAGTCGCTGATAAATTTCCGCTTGCTCGTGTAGACGATATATTAGATAACCTTGGAAGAGCTAAATACTTTTCCACATTGGATTTGTTTTCTGGATTTCACCAGATACCTCTTCATGTTGATTCACGAGACATAACTTCATTCAGCACTGATCGAGGAGCTTTTCGTTGGAAAGTTCTTCCTTTCGGCCTTAATGTAGCCCCAAACTCTTTCACGCGAATGATGTCTATTGCGTTTTCTGGTCTTTCACCAAATCAGGCGTTCCTTTACGTTGATGACGTTATAGTCATTGGTTGTAGCGAAGAGCATCATTTAAAGAATTTATCAAAAGTTTTCGATACTTGTAGGAGATTTAATCTTAAACTTAATCCATGTAAATGCAACTTTCTTCGCTCGGAAGTAACATTTCTGGGTCACAAATGTACTGCTAATGGTATTTTGCCGGACAATTCCAAAATAAACGTAATACGAAATTATCCAAAGCCCACTAATAAAGATGCTTTAAAACGATTTGTTGCTTTTGCAAACTACTACCGTAAATTTATACCAAATTTTGCAATACTTGCAGCACCATTAAACCGGTTAAGTCGGAAAAATGTAGAATTTGTTTGGGATAATGAATGTGAAGCAGCATTTGAAAAATTAAAATCAGCATTAATATCTCCAAAATTGCTACAGTATCCAGATTTTAAAAAGAATTTTGTCATTACAGTTGATGCGTCCAAGATGGGATGTGGAGTAATATTGAGCCAAGACCATAACGGAAACGATCTTCCAGTTTGTTTTGCCTCAAAATCGTTCAATAATGCAGAACAAAAGAAATCAATTATAGAACTAGAGCTATTAGCTATTTATTTTGCTATAAAACAATTTCGTCCATATGTTTATGGCACTAATTTTACTGTAAGGTCAGACCATAGACCTTTGGTTTATCTTTTTAATATGAAAGATCCATCTTCTAAGCTTTCTAGAATAAGGCTCGAACTAGCAGAATATAATTTCACTATTGAGTATATAAAAGGTAAAACCAACGTTGGTGCTGACGCACTATCGCGTATTTCCATCGAAGAGTTAAAAAATAACAGTAATGATATTTTTATAGTTACAACTCGCGGAATGGCTAGAAAGACAATTCAATCCAATCCACAAAGCTCTATTTCAAAAAATGACTCTCCGATCGATAGAATGCTCGTCTATGATGAATTTTCATATAATTTTACCACAAAAATACCGAGAATAAGATCTCAAATAGTTTATGACGCAAATAATAAAATTTCAAATTTTCATATATTTGCACATATCAGGCGTAAAAAGTTCTTATTGCTGAACGTTGTTATTGTAAACGAAACACTGAATTTAGATGATTTGCTTTTGAAGCTACAACGCGAAGCTGACAATAACAATATTCAAAAAATAGAATGGCCAAAAGACGATATATTTTTCAATTTCTTTTCTGTGACAGAGCTTAAAGATAATGGCAATAAAATATTAAGATCATTAGAAATTCTTTTAATTAACCCTGTAGAGACAGTATTTGACAATGCCAAAAAACAACAGCTTATGACTATTTATCATAATGATCCAATATCCGGTGGACATTGCGGCATTAAAAAATTATATGCAAAACTGAGAACCAAATATTATTGGAAAAATATGACTAGAGATATTTCAAAATTTGTCAAGTTGTGCGAAAAATGTAAAGTCAATAAAGTTAGACCGGGAAATAAGGAGCACTTAGTTTTCACTCCCACTCCAAGTAAACCTTTTGAGATAGTTGTGATTGACACTATAGGTCCATTGCCTGAATCAGGCTGTGGTAATAAGTTTGCTTTGACACTAATATGTGATCTTACTAAGTATTTAGTAACGATAGCAATACCTGACAAAAGTGCTAAAACAGTTGCTAAAGCAATTTTCGAAGGTTTTGTTTTAGTTTACGGCTCAATGCATTCAATTAAAACTGATCTGGGCACTGAATTTAAAAACGAAATTTTAGCTGAATTGAATAAACTTTTAAATATCAAGCATAACTTCTCAACAGCGTATCATCACGAAACTTTGGCTACCGTGGAACGAAACCATAGGGTTTTTAATGAATATCTTCGCGCATATTTGAATGATACTATGTCTGACTGGGATACGTATTTAAAATATTTTACCTTTTTCCATAATACTACACCAAATACTGTTTTTGATAATAAATTTACTCCATTCGAGTTAGTTTTTGGTAAAAGAGCAATTTTGCCACCTGAAGTAAGAAAATTGGTAGTTGATCCAATTTATAACGTGGAAAATTATGCTAAAGAGGTAAAATATCGTTTACAGAAAACACACATTTTGGCAACAGATTTGATTAACAAACATAAAATAAAAAACAAATTTTTATATGACAGATATGCAAGACCATTAATATTGAATGAAAATGATAGTGTGTTCATTCAAAAAGAACCATATGACAAACACAATAGCATTTATCAAGGTCCATATTTAGTAAAAAATATTGATGGAGTTAACGTCACTATTTATGATAAAGAAAGGAAAAAGGAAATAGTTGTGCACAAAAATAGGCTAAGAATAGCAAAATAATTGAATATTTCCTTCTATGTATATGCATTATTTATACACTGCAGAAAAACAAAATTGGGGATCCCCCTGTTTTAAAAAACAGTATAAATGTTCTTATAAAAATCATTGTATTTTTTTTTAAAAAAAAAACCTTATTTCTTAAGAATCACATAATTTTAGGTATTTCTAAGATTTCGTATTTTTTTTTAAATATATACCTTGTAGTTAAAAATCTATTATTTTAAATTTTTACATCAAATTTGTATACAATTTGCCAAATTGATAGTCAAGTTAAAATTTTATAATTCTTAAAAAAAAATAACCTATATTTACAAAAAAAAAACATTATTTAATTTCAATTTTTCGCTCATTGCTTAAAACCATCATGAGCTCCAAACACATTCTCATGATAGATGTATATTAGTAATATCTGATATTAACAATTATTTTTTCATTAACTCTAAACCAAATTGTTAGCAGAATAAGAATATTGTAGGTATAAGACAAAAACCACTGAAAGAAATTTATCCATGAATTAAAAATAAAATTGATCTGCATGAACGAATTTTGTAAAGAGGGAGGATAGGCATTATGTCTATACAAATAAATAAGCCTTAAAATAATTCGTTCACTCAAATCAATTTTTATTGAGTCCTAACAATGAAAGGATTGACGCAGCCAAGAATGATCAACTTGTTTGCCTTTTTCTTTTCTTTGGAAGGGAGGTGTAGTGGCACCTTTTATTATTTATAAATGTCATGTTGACAACACTGAATTATACACATACATACATATAAGTCTATTCACCACTCTTAGCTTTAAGTAAAAATTAAAATAAAGAGATCGACAGTTTTAATGTCGACACGCATAGCAGCAACACACATGGTGTTTCATTTCGGGTATGCTTTCCCTTTATACAGTCTATAATATATCCAACACCTAGTTTGCTAGCCACAGTAATTTTACATAAAGGTAGGGGTAAGTGGGCGGCCTACGGCCGCAGCTCAGGATTTAAAACTCCCAAAAAGCTAATACTGGCTTCGCGGCGGCCTTCGGCCGCGAATCAGTATATAATATATCCAACACCTAGTTTGCTAGCCACAGTAATTTTTCATAAGAGTAGGGGTAAGTGGGTGGCCTACGGCCACAGCTCAGGATTTAAAACTCCCAAAAATCCAACACCGGCTTCGCGGCGGCCTTCGGCCGCGGATCAGTCTATAACATCCAACACTATATAAATTTTTTAAATGGATTATTGCAAAAATTTTGTTCAATCTTAATTAAATTTTTCGGACATAACCCCCATTGGGATTATGTCCGAAAAATTTGCGGACATAGCCCCCATGCCCAAAATGGGGATTATGACCGAAAAACTTTCGGACATAATCCCCATTTACGAAATGGGGATTATGTCCGTTGGGATTATGTCCGGTAACCGCATTCTCTATTGCGGTTCAAGAAAAATTCCCCGGGAATATTGATTCACGATAACCCCCTACGCTTCTTTCTCGAGAGGTATCATTTAAAATCTTGAATATTTTGAGAATAGGAATTCCAGCAGTGATAATTTTTTCTATAAATTTTTTTCCAATTTTATTTAAATTTTTTCCATAGTCTCGAGAGGGAATTTCTTAATAAATGCGTAATATGTAAGACTCGCTATGATAAAAGAACATTTGCATTTGGGTTCAGTTCTTTGTTTTATTTAACTAAATTGGAATCCAGGCTTCCTAATTATGTTAACAAACCTATGAGTAAGGTTAGGTTTGCTACGGCATCGTCGTCATATATGTACGGCAATTTCCACTTAGACCATTCTGCTGGTCCATTGTGATCCCTCTTTAAATACGGTACATAGTACTAAGATACATATACAATTAATTTAATTCTACTACTATTGTTCTCTGTTCCCATTTTTATGCCTTGATATATTTCAGGATCTTAGCGGGTTCTATCTCCATAAGTTGTCGCATATCCTGAAAAAAGAAGGATCCAAATAAGGACTGCCCTAACAAAATTTGTCCCTTTTATTCCTTAAGATTATAATTTATCTGATGATCGTCCAGATCAAAATATGGGTGCTATATTTTCTATATAACATGACGATTAAAAAAATATTTAACACTTGGGAAACAAACTTCAGACGATAAAGATATCTAGCAATCAAGAAAAAAAGAGCAAACTCATTTTGTACACTTGCATGCAAAAACAAGAATTAAAATATTCAGCCATAGCTAAAAAAAAACAGGTGCATCAAAAATCACTGTCCAAGGGGTTATTTCGAATTATAGAAAGGGTCAACTTATTACACGGAAAAAGAGTTTAGGTAGAAAAGCCAGTATAGATCCACAATTGGGGCAAAAAATGAAGCGCCTTTTTAATCAGAATCCCAACACTTCAGAACGAGATATGGCTGCCAGAGCAGGAACCTCAAAATTTTCTATAAACAGACTAAAGAAAAAACTTAAGCTAAGAACCTACAGAGTTCAAAAAGTACCAAACCGTTCCGATGAAAAGCAGTTAGAGGCTCAAAAGCGAGCTCGAAAGTTGTATGTCGGTTACCTGACTTAATTTGACTGCTGCATAATGGACGATTAAACATACGTTAAGGCAGATTTTAAACAGCTAACAAGACACGAATTTTACACCTGTTCGGAGGAGGGGCAGATACAGAGCAAATTTAAAGAGAAGAAAATTACAAAATTTCCCAAGCAGTACAGTCGACTCTCGTTAATTCGAAACTCGAGGGACTCTTAAAATATTACGAATTATCGAGTGTTTGAAATATCAAATGGTTCGAAATTTTTGAGAGAAAATAAATAAAACTTCGAATTATTAAGTGTTAATTAATTTTTATTTATTAACTGCTATTCTTTAACAAAGACAAAAGTTTAGAGGTATATAATGTGAATTAATTATTCTTTCGAAAGAACTCTGTTATACTGGTTTGCTTCAAAACACATTGCTGCTGCTCAGACTGCTCAATAACTTTTTTTAAGAGTAAAAGTCCTGAAATGCATTTTCATCACTTTCGTTTTGTATACAGAAGCTTTGTAAGATATCCAATGAGGCTCTTGCTTCCTTAACTGACACCTCCGCCAAAGGTTCTGATGTATCGTCCTCATCTTCATCTTTCTCCACAAACTTCTTTAAACACAACTCCATTTCTCTTTTTAAAATTTGTAAGCCACCCTTCACTTGCCGCAAAGTTTTTGATACTTAGGGTGGTCGCAAACTCTTTTGCTTTTTCCTTCAACAACTTTCCGTTAATAGACACTTTTTGTCCTCTACACTGTCTTAGCCAAATGACCAGGCTTTCTTCCAGACGGGGAAATTCACCTTTAATAGTTCTTTTCCGAACTCCAACAGTTTGAGCAGCATAAATTTTCTCCTTGTGCTTTATTATGGTTGAGAGAGTACTCAGAGGAATCTTAAATTCTTTTGCAACATCACTTTTCTTCTCACCTTCCTCTACTTTGTCGATTAATTTCTTCTTTTCAGCAATTGTCAAGCATTTATACTTTTTAGAACTCATAACTAACACAGACTTTTAATCTGTATACCAACGAAAGAGTGTAACAGTAACCGAAACATAAAACAAAACAATTCGTGCGGAAGTGTGTGTCCAACTAATCATAACAAAAACAAAAGCGCGTGTACGATGATACAAGATTGAATTTGCCTCAAAATGTACCTACTTACAATCTTTCTGTGTCTTTCTCTCTGCAACTTTGAATTGTCGAGTGTTTGGCGCCGACGAGTTCGAATTAACGCGTCGATTTGTTGCGTAGCACTGATTTTTTCGTTCGAATTACCAAGTGCACAAAAATGTATTGATTTAATTCGAAAACACAAGAGATTTTGTAGGGAACTCGTGTTAACTTTGAATTGTAGAGAGGTTCGAATTATCGCAGGTTTGAATTAACGAGAGTCGACTGTATATGGTTTGGCAGGCCATATGCACCTGCGGTCTGAGGAGCATTTTTTTTTGTAACACTGGGCACAATTAACTCAAAAATTTATATTGATGAATGCTCTGAAAAATGTTTTTTGCCATTTATTCGTGAGCACGGAGGTACTGTAATAGTCTGGCCTGATTTAGCAACCTCTCACTACTCTAGAGACACCATAAAATGGTACAAAAGCAATAATGTAAATTTTGTTCCCAAAAATGCGAATCCACCTAACTGCCCACAGCTTCGAGCTATTGAGAGATATTGGGCTCTAATGAAATCAGATCTTTAGAAGAGTAAATGCAATGCAAAAAATTTAAAAGATTTAAAAAATAAGTGGCGAAGGTCGTACGGTACTGTCGACGAAAAAACTGTACAATACTTAATGAAGGGTCTTAAGAAAAAAGTAAAATATTTTTATATAAAATAAATATTTGTTAATAGTGTAAGGTTATTTATGTTTGTTATACTACTCACTAATAAATAAAAAAACAAAATTTAAAAAAAATTCATTACGTATTTTTTTGTTAATGAAAAACAAAGGGACAAATTTTGTTGGGGCAGTCCTTATAATGTTACTATCTTCTTCCACGTCGCACTCTCCACACCATCTATAATGATCTTAAGTCTCAAACCCCATCTGTCCCAAGTGCCTGCACAACGTATTATGCCCTGTAACTACTGCTATAAATGACTTTATTTCAGTGTTATAAATAAGAAGTTTTAGTCGTTTGATAATGAGTCGTATTGCCTAATCTCCTCATCATCTCCAAAACCATTTTATCTGAAATTATCTTGCAATCGTGTGACATTGCGATATGATTAATATTCTTTGTGGGCAATAATGAGTTAGCTAACTCATCTGCCTTTTCATTTCCTTGAATATTTTTATGACCGGGTACCCAGCACAGTTCTAAATTGTGTTGTTTGTTAAGAACCTAAAGCTCTCTGCGACATCGGCTGACTACCTCAGATCTTATATTGCTATTTTACAGAACTTTAATGGCACCTTGACTATCGATGTAAATGGTTATATCGGTAGGTGATATATCCCTCATCGATATTAACCTTGCCGCCTCCGCTATCGCAAATATTTCCGCTTGAAATACTGAACAATTGTCAGATATTTTTACCGACTCTGAGAGATTAATTGGCTGACTGAAGATCCCTCAACCAGTTCATATGTCTATTTTAAAACTATTTGTATATACTTCTTAAGTGGTCAGTGAGTTAGTAATATGTATACATTTTAGAAAAAATCGGTTTTATACCGTTATAATTTATAATTATGTACTTCGAAAAACCGTTAAATTTCGAAAACCAAACTCATATCTAAAACTTTTGCATAGCAATTTTGTAAGCTGTTAAAATTCCTTTCATTTCACAGCAATATTTTTCAAATCAATCCAAGGGGTATCAACTATATCTAACAAACTAGGTCCAAGCGAAACTTTTAGCTGTTTTTATACCCTACACCAAGGGAATATTCACTTTGTCATTCTGTTTGAAACGCAGAGAGGGAGGCGTGGCAGGTATGAAAAAGTATACATAATATTGATCAGCGTCACTTCCTGAGTCAAATTAGCCATGTCCGTATGTCAGTCCGTGGAAATATTTTTCACAATTTTCAAAATCCTTTAGTACAAGCGTTAGTTGAGATAAAGCAATAAAATTCTTAGTGCAAGATTTGCGCAAAATCTTTGTGAATTCGGACAAGTGGGTGTGGCACATTCGATACAAGCTAAATTTCCAAAATGCTGTAGTGTAGGGTATATAATTTTTAGCCAGACCAAAGGTAAAACCCTTATTAGTTATAATTATGGTTGGTTTGTTTGAAAAAAAAAAATGCTTACTATTAAGATCACCCCACCAAAGAAGGTATGCGACAGGCGAAGACGCTGATCGATCCAAAACATGTTAAGGTTGAAGCTGTTCTAAATCTCAGCAGGAAAGATATAAAAACGTACAGTGAGATAATGACAGGTCACTTTAAACTTAATTATCACCTAAAAAAGATGGGTTTGGTAGACGATGACTCCTGTAGACTCTGCTTAGAGGACTTGGAAACAGCAGAGCATGTGCTATGTGCATGCCCTGCTGCGTTTAGACGCAGAGTTAAGTACCTAGGAGCTGAGATTTTAGATCCAGGTGACATAGGTAAAATTAATCCCATGGCAGTAACAAGATTTATAGATAGTCTGGAACTGTTTTGATTAGGGAAAGAGGCTGTACAAAAGATTTTTTAGGTCGCAGTACAATCTAGAGCCTTTTAAATAATAATAATAATAGATCACCCGAAAAAGAAAAAATCTACGCCCACCTCTGTCTTATTGGTTACACTGTGTGTAATTTTTTAAGTCATGGCAAAATAACAATATAGGGACACCACTACGTGATAAAAGACTAAAAAAAAAAAGACCCGTGTCTCCCAATTTTTCCCAAAGTCCTCCACTTTTTTTTTTATGGGCCGCCAAAGATTTGGGGCCTCGGTATCATTTTCGTAAAAATGTGATCATTTTCTCAGGCTCATATCTTGCAAACCGTTCAGAATTTCGATTTACTCTCTGAGACAAAGTTGTAGCTCTTGTCATAAACAACAAAAACTGCGAACATATAAAATCAAAAAAACTTCACCTTCCAGATCAAAATCGCAAAAAACTTTAAAAAATTCGATTTTTTTTTACCTTTTTTCCCGTGTTCAGGTCCATAGGTAGCAAACCGTTCAAAATTCAAGGAAACAATCAACTACAAAAATTTACCTAAGATCTCAATAAACAAATTTCTAGAACATATAAACTTCCTAGAGATGATTCTTAACACTGTTTAGGTAGCACCCAAAAGTGAAAAATTTGCCGAAAAGTTTTTAATTTCATTTTTTTTACCTTTTTCTCCTGTTCAGGTCCATAGGCAGCAAACCGTTCAAAATTCAAGGAAACAATCAACTACAAAAATTTACCTAAGATCTCAATAAACAAATTTCTAGAACATATAAACTTCCTAGAGATGATTCTTAACACTGTTTAGGTAGCACCCAAAAGTGAAAAATTTGCCGAAAATTTTTTAATTTCATTTTTTTTACCTTTTTCTCCTGTTCAGCTCCATAGGTAGCAAACCGTTCAAAATTCAAGGAAACAATCAACTACAAAAATTTACCTAAGATCTCAATAAACAAATTTGTAGAACATATAAACTTCCTGGGAATTATTCTTAACACCGTTTTTTAATTTCATGTGTTTTTTATTTACTTCAACATTGAGATACTATGCTATCTATTACAAAAATATTAAAAAAAAGTATTCGTATTATGTTTATAATGTTGATGGCCCTGGACTTGCAAATCGCGCTCTCTTAAGTTGTGGATCCAAATCGTCGTCCGAATCTGACTCTGATTCAGAACTTATGGTGTCCACAGGCACGTTGCTTCCAGACTGCCCTCCATCATCAGCTCTTCTTCTTCAAATACTTCATTAACATCATACAGGGTGATCTTGTGACTCCACCAAGGTTTTCGGTTCGACACATGCAACAACACTGCTTTCAAGCTTGAAACAGAACCATCAATAAATAATCTCCACTCACTAGCGATGTAGTTCATTCCCATTTTTACCACCAAAGCTTTTATATCGTTGCAGTAAGCGAACGAATTGTCATCATTTAGAGTGTAGAGCATCTGAAATTCAGCTTGTCGTTTGCGTTACGCCGTAGAGTTAACATTAGCATGTTTGAGTTTTCTTTGCTTTAAAAAAGCTGTCAAAAATATTGCAAGTCGCTGCGATAATCCCAATATGGCCACAATGAAATCCATTTCCATTTGTGTTATTAGTTGTGGTCCATCTCTTCCCTGTTGGGGCTCATAATCGGTATCAAATGGATCTTCATAAGTAACACCACTTGCTCTAGTCATTCCTGTACATTCTGTACTACGATCTGGAGTTGGCGGCCTTGGTGATACAAAATTTTCAGGTACAAGCACTGGTAGTGTGGCTGTTGCAGTTGCTTTATAAATTTTGATCTTCTCAGCATGTCGATTTAGACCACATGTGTAATTTACGCATGCATAGCAACTGGTTGCATCATGATCACCTGGGCGATTAATCCAGTTTACCGGCTTACAATACTTCATAGTACCTCTGCCTCCACTCAACCATGCCATGAGATTGTTATAACATTGGCGACACACTGTATTAGGTGTGTAATTTTCACCGGTCAAGTCCACTTCGTCGAAAAACAATGTATATGCTCTTTTGAATTTACTAGTTAAAAGATTCTTTTCCTTCTGAAATCTTGTAGATGTTTTTTTTCTGGTTTGATGACCGCAAACGTAGCAAAATAAATCAATTTTTTCACACTGCATATTGAAATTGTCAGTTGCCAATGTTGTGTGCGAATTATGCAATAACACTTTCACTTTTTTTACTTTCACTGTCACTTTATAACTTTCACAGCTGAGCTCTCGTTGACGTCGCGCTGTGTAATGCCTCGATGTGAGCGTCGTGTCGCTTTTATATTGTGTGCTGCTGCTGTCGGTGCGTGATACCTAAGCGCTACCTAAACGGTCAATGCAGATGTTTGCTTCCAGGTAGTTTTTTGATAGAAGTTTTTTGATTTTATATGTTCACAATTTCATCTTTATGACAATGTGTTTCCAGGTATTTTTATATTTTGGCTTGTTTTTATGTGAATTCAATGCAGATGTTTGCTTCCAGGTAGTTGTTTAATAGTTTGGAAACGGGAACTCACCCACCAGCTTGAGAATTTTTATTAGAATGCACTTACTATCATTGAAGGTACAGTGCACTCACACACTCGGCCTCCTCACTGACAATTATTTACAATCAACATTTTTGTTGAAAGTACTTTTGTTAGAAAAACCTCACTATCTCCGGTCTTAGAAGTGTAAATGCGGAGTATTATACCTTAAAAAAAAGCTTGAAGTGTTGTCTTTTACGGAGTCTAGGAATAAATAAGTTTACTAGGGCTGTTTTTTGAGAAAACCAGATTTTTATTAAAAAGTGAGATTAAAAAATTTTCGGCAAATTTTTCACTTTTGGGTGCTACCTAAACAGTGTTAAGAATCATCTCTAGGAAGTTTATATGTTCTAGAAATTTGTTTATTGAGATCTTAGGTAAATTTTTGTAGTTGATTGTTTCCTTGAATTTTGAACGGTTTGCTACCTATGGACCTGAACACGGGAAAAAAGGTAAAAAAAAATCGAATTTTTTAAAGTTTTTTGCGATTTTGATCTGGAAGGTGAAGTTTTTTTGATTTTATATGTTCGCAATTTTTGTTCTTTATGACAAGAGCTACAACTTTGTCTCAGAGAGTAAATCGAAATTCTGAACGGTTTGCAAGATATGAGCCTGAGAAAATGATCACATTTTTACGAAAATGATACCGAGGCCCCAAATCTTTGGCGGCCCATAAAAAAAAAAGTGGAGGACTTTGGGAAAAATTGGGAGACACGGGTCTTTTTTTTTTTAGTCTTTTATCACGCAGTGGTGTCCGTATATGGTTATTTTTTTTCGTGTTGCACTGTGTTATCGAATGTGTAAGATATCTTGTTAGGTTTTTTAAGCTTTCAAATACCTTTGATTGATATATTTACTGGCTGTTGTTATAATTAAGCCACTTGATAGCTATTGATTAGAATTGACATTGTTTGCAAATGAAAAGTAATTATTGAGGCTATCAAGAATACCATAAACTTATAATCTAATTTTACACATTTACTGAGTTCTCTAAAGCTTTATTTTTTACTTTGCTAAATGATTGGAATTTTTGAATGTAACGCATGGGAATGCTTTATAAAGAGACCACAGTGATGAATGAAAGTTTGCGATTGATGCGGTGAATGAATATTTCGAGGAATTAAAGGCAGCGATAAAAGGGTGAATCTCCGAAAAATTTTTTTTTAGCTTAAGCCTCATATTTATTTTGTATGACAAATTATGGGATCAAAGATCTAAATCCAGAAACTGCCTTAAATCCCATTTTTAATCTTCGGTGGAAACAGGCTATAACACTCACTATCGAAAAACCAAGACTGACTGAGCTGAAAAAGAACTGAGTGTCCTCTTTCTCTTCACTTTCAGTTCTTTTTTTATTCAATATTTAAAAAATTTACAATTATAGTTCAAATTATTATAGTTAATATATCAAATTCTAAATTTGACCATGGGTTTGAGCCCCGGGACATTGAATAGAACATTTTTCGGAGAGTCACCTTAAAAAGAATTAATATTCAAGATTCTTTATATGTAAACTTCAGTTTATTTTAACTAATTAAAATTGTACAAACTAAATTAAATTCTTCTCGTTAAATAATTAAAACTTCAACAAAAGTAATAAATAAAAGTAATTCAAAAACAAATTCAATTTATTCTTAATAAAAGTAACTCAATAACACTGCATTACAGTACTTAAGTATTAAAGCAATAATATTATATCAAAAAGTATACAAAAGTATTTTTTTTTTTTTTTTATATTGAATTGTTTAAACTAAAATTCAAATTTATGAATTTAATGAATAAAAAGTTTAGGAAGAAATATATGCAGTTTACTTTTCTTTTTCAAAATTTTTTTATATTTTAGTGCTATCCTTTTACAATTAAAATTTCAGCAACAGAAAGAAAAATGTAATTTTTTAATACGGTATTTATTCAAAAGATTTATCGATTTTATAATTTTTCAATTAATTCACATACGACTCTACGTATAACATAAAAATATTTCACATTTTTAATATTAATATTTTATTTTAAATTAAATTTAATTTTAATTTTAAGCCAATTTTGAATACTTAGCCGCTGTTGTGTGCATATTGTTTTTCTGCTGTTGTTTTATGGCCCATACAAATATTTTCGCTTTTGATCCGCTATATAATCATTTGTGGACATTTGTATAGCACGTTGTAACATTTCTGATTCAGTAAGTTGACCCAAGCCTACATGTACAAAAATGAGAATTTAATTAAATCTAAATCAAAAATAATTAAAGTGATTTTTGAGATTGCTTACACTCACCATCCGCCGAATTATATGAGGCCTCCAGCAGTTCTTTATAAAAATTTGACACAGGCTCCTGCTGATGTTGTTGTTCATTGTTGGAAGACAACTGAGTTTCTTTGAAATTTTTCGCTGGCGAATGCATTTGCTTTGAAGTGCTTGGTTGCTGCTCAACTTCTGGTGTATGGGCACGATTCTCTTTTAGCTCACTAGCGCTTTTTTGTTGTATATCACGTTTTGGGGAACTTTTGCGTAAATTCTCTACATCTTTATTTAAAGCACTAGAAATTAAGGCAATTTGAATTTTATTTTAATTCAGTTATTGTAAGATAATGGGTCTTATCATAAATAAACATTCTCAAACTCCCAGAACATGCAATTGAAAATTGCAAAATTGACTGGAATGTAAGGTTATCGGCCATAATTCGGGGCGGAAATAATTTGACAATTGTTGTAAGAATTTATTCTACAATTTTTTAACAGGGAATTCAAAGCCCGAATAAAAAATGATAAATACTAGGATCGCCCAGTGGTCAAAATTCGACCACAAATGTATTAAATAATATAAATACTTTTTGGACACTTTTAGTACTATTTTTTTTGCTTATTGGTACGAAATAGAAAAGCTCATTTATCATCCCTGGTACATATAATTCAAGCGAAGTATAAACAACGCAAAAAACATGAAGTCAGTGCTATGCTTTTGTCTTTTTTTTTTTGTGCTTTATCCGTTTTTGAGTTCTATGTGACGGTGTATTTTATTGTTGTTAATATTGAAAAATTTGTATTTAATTTAATCTGGCTTAAGGTCAAAATATTAACATAATTTTAACTTTGTGCACATCTACACACAAATCCCTTTTTAATGGTGTATAATTTAAAGTCGTACTCCATTTCTAACATAGTAAAAAAAGATGGACAAGTGTTTGCCTTGCATATTAATATAAAGGGTTTTTCAATAAGAGCGCTACAAAAGTTTTTTTAAATGAAAGTCCAGACGCTGAACCCAATTTTCGATGGTTTTCAAGCATAAATCGGCCGATACTGCTGCAATTTCACGATCGATATTCGTACGAAGTTCATAAATCATCGCTGGCTTGTTGGCATAGACCATAGACTTACGTAGCCCCACAGGAAATAGTCTAACGGAGTCAAATCGCACGACCGAGGCGGCCAATCGACTGGGCCATTTCGTGAGATAACACGTTCACCAAACTTGGTTTTCAATAAATTGATTGTGACATTCGCTGTGTGGCTTGTGGCGGCGTCCTGTTGAAACCATATATTGTCCAAGTCCATCATCCAATTCGGGCCAAAAATATTCGGTTATCATTGAACGGTAGCGATTCCCATTCACAGTAACGTGCCGGTCTTGATCATCACGGAAGAAGTACGGCCCAATGACGCCGCCGGCCCATATACCGCACCAAACCGTAATTTTTTCGGGATGCAATGGTGACTCATGGAGTACGTGTGGATTGCTGCCTGACCAATAACGCATATTTTACTTATTGACGAACCCATTCAGCCAGAAATGAGCCTCATCGCTGAAGATGATTTTTCGACGAAAATCCGAATCATTTTCAAGTTGTTGCTCAGCCCAATTCACGAACATACGACGCTTCTGGTGGCCAAGCGGCTTCAGTTCTTGCGTCAATTTGATCTTGTAAGGATGTAGGCCAAGGTCTTTTCGCAAAATTTGCCACAACGACGTCACAGAGATGCCCAACGCTTAAGAACGACGTGTGAGAGACACATTTGGGCTTTCTTGAACTGAAGCCTCAGCGGCAGCAATATTCTCGACACTACGGGCACTTTTTTGTCTCACTGGCACGGGAAAATTTTGTACTGTGCATGTGGATTCAAATTTTTCCACTAGACGCTCAATTGTTGATCTGGTAGGACAATTATGACCACCATAAATTGGACGTAGCTCTCTTAAAGTTGAGGCCTCTGACTCCGAATTTCAGTAGTAAATTTTAATAATTTCTACTCGTTGTTGGCTCGTATATCTTTCCATGATGAAATGGCAAACCTTACTGAAGAGAAATATCAAGAGAGCGGGAAAAAATATGGCGTCGTTTGCTGTCCCTATCGGTCTACTTTTGTAGCGGCCCTACTGAAAAACCCTTTATAAATTAAAAACTTTTGTACGAAAATTTCATAGCTTATTTGAAATAGCTTATTTTTTCATTAAAAACGTACTTAAATTATTTGTATTTAGTACGAAAAATTTGCTTTTCAATAACGGCTGTACTATATGTGTAATATATTATTATTAAATTCCATTTTACCTTAATAAACCTTGCATATCCAATGTTGAAAACGTGTTTGAAATTGAATGTCGATAACGATTAAAAGGACTTTTATAGAGAATTTGATATTAATATTCAAGCACTCAAAATCGCACTGAGCAATAACCCACGTTTTCGCGTTTTAATTTTCACAAATCATTAAATCTGGTGGCAAAAGCACTACATTGGCATTACTGTGTCAAAGTCAAATTGAAAATAACAGGCGTGCATAGTAGTTTTCTGGCCAAAAATTAACAAAAATTGGTAGAACAAGTATCGCTGCTGGAAATGAAATATTCACGATTGCAAATGCTCACTAAAGAGAAAGGAATGCATATATTATCGAGCGAAAATTTCTAAACACAAAATTCATGATAAGGCCCATTGTTAGCTTACAAAAATAATACAAACCTTATTACAGATGCAGTGGCTGTTGTTAAATTTTCATCACGACGTCGCTTTTTACCGCTGCGTTTTAGATTACCAATATTTTTTGATTTTTTCGATTTTTTCGTACGTATCAACGCAGCAGTTGTTGGCGAAGAATTTCCACTGTTACAATTTCCAATAGAACTTGTGCTGCTCATATCCGTATCATCACTATCAAAACTTCCATCACAGTTAACGCTACCGGTGGTAGTGTCCTTTTTCAAATTGAATGCTAACGATGATAAAGATTTTGCTGATAACCCAAAATTATGCTCGTGCGTTGGCTGTAATGATTTTGATGAAAATGTAGATGTAGAAGCCGCAACATTACCACCACTAGTAGTTGCAGCTGTGATGGTACTATTACTTGGACCAGCACAGCGTTGTACAACATATTTTGATGGTGAAGCTTCAGAGTCTGAAGCAACTTCTGCCGATGTGACTGTAGCCGATGTAGAAGTAGATGCCGCTGCAGTTGTTGAACGTGATTTTTGTAAATTCTCACGACACCATTGTAAATAGGATTCGCGTGCTATTTGCTCTTCGATTGCTTCATTTGTCGCTTCCCAATCTGTTGTTTTCAATTTATCTTCAAACATGGTCTAGAATTATCAATTATTAGTTAGCTTAAGTCATTATCAACTTTAAAAAAACAAAAAAGTACCTGTTCAATTTCTAATTGTTCACTTAGGCATGCAGCCTCTTTGGTTTGCAGCTCAGGCTTATAACCAGCTAAGCCTAAGCCTACACCTACAGTAGCATTATATGGATCTATAATGGCATTATAGTGTGAGCCACGCTGATAGGACAAACGCAATGGTGCAAAGCCATTGTTCAATTGCTCAGAATTAAATATATTAATGGGAGCTGTAAACACAGAAAACAACACAAAAACAGAATTTAACTTTAGAAAATTCAATTTAAATTACTTGGTTTATAGCAATAGACTTCGACAGGACGACTATATATTTCTGACATTGCCTGAATTTCAATGTGATTGCCATGTGAATCCTTTCGACGCTTACGTTTGATGTAGCTATTTATGTCTTCTGTGACAAAATGCGAAAAGTATTCACGATTTTTATACTAAAATTGTAAAAAATAAATTATTTATTATAAAAGAAACTGAGCAAAAAACACTGCACATACAATATAATCCATTGTATGCTGCCGTATCACATCATGCATTTCCTCATCACCATAAATTTGCAGTGAAATGGCACGAAAAAGACAAGCGCCATCTTCTTCGACGGGCTTCAATACATAACCTGTTTCTGACATACACTTGGCAAATTGCTCATCACGTTGTTGCCATTCATCAACGGTGATAAGTTTTTCCTTTGGCTGCAAGTGTTCATCACCGCTATTGTAACCCGAATAAGTTTCCTCGATACCTTTAAGCAGCTTAACAGCAGCTTGTGTTACTTGCGTTTGTGACTTTGGACTTTGACAACCTAAAACCGCTGGTATGGCAGATAAATTTTCAGCAGTTGATTTACCGCCGCCGCTGCCAACGCCACTAATATTGCCAACAACAGCAGCAGCATTGTTGCAAGTATTGTGCGTAGCTGTTGAATTTAAAAAACAAAAAAAGAGAAAATTTTGAAACAATTTACAAAACAGAAAATAATGCCTTACCTTTGTCTGCTCCACCAGAAGAAACAACAGCATGGGGACTGCTGCATTTATTTGTAACAACACCAGCAACATTCGAATGTTTCTCCAAAACTCCACGTTCGGTACGTTCGCGTTTGTGATGATGATCATGATGATCGCGACGTTTGGTACGAGTGCTAATAAAATTAATGAATAAAATGTTGAATGTTAAATAACATGAAGTCAACTCAAGTAAAGTTGTCATAGATAATAGATATATAAAATTATTGTGATGAACAACATCAATTATTCGACCACCTTGGAATAACCTATTATGGATTCTGTCATTTTTAAATTTGTATGCAGATTATTAAGTTACCTTTTGTGAGGACTGCGTCGATGGCGTGCAAGTTCTTCATAAACCTCTCCGCGACGTTGTGGGCTCTGTATGCAAAGAATTAAAAAATCAGAAAATCAGGAATTTGCATAAAGATAAGTGAACGTTTTTATCTAGAATTTCAATACATAAAAATATTTCAAGTCTATACAGAGGCGAAAATTTCCAGGACTAGTGTTCTTTTTAAGGTATAACAAAACTCAATCTCTGCAGTCTCAGTTCATCTAAGCTACTGGCAAAAGTGCTCCGAAATAGAGTAAGCGAAAAAATTGGTTCGGCTATCCTAAAGCAACAAGCATGATTCCGATGAAATCGATAGTGCGGATTTTAAGCAGTAAATGTATTATTTACGCATAAAACGGTCAGTCCCCTGATCTATATATAACTAAGCTAAATGGCTAAATCTCATGAGGAGCAGTACATAGGGTTTCCATTCTTTTTTTTAAGTGGGCGCTCTCACAGCTAAACCAATACACCAATTTTTATGGAATTCGGTATGGAGATAGAGCTAACACTAAAGAACGATAATACCACCATTATGTTTTTGAATGCCCGAAGCCACGCCCCTAAATGGAAAAAACGCTCTCATGGCTACATCGCTGCATCGATTTTTATGAAATTTGGTGTGGAGATAGAGCTACACTAACATACAGCATGGAATCTGATGAGAATCTGATGAGAATTTGTTTGCTTAAGCTTACAGTTGGGTGGTCTTTTTTTAAGTCAAATCGAAATGGTCAAATTTCGACCGCAAGGCAGACTAGTACACCGAATTGTACAAAATGTAGTGTATTTTGAAAAAAAAAATGTTTTTCTTAAGTGCCACACTAAAGAATTATACGTAACCGACAGTTTTTAATAAAACGTTACTTCCTTGTCTATATTGTCTCCTTTCCGCTTATTAAATCACAAATTTTCTGTATGTAAGCATTTCAATTTTTACTTTTTATATCGACGGCTTATATTCAATACACTCTATCTACAAAAACACAATTTTTCAGGAGAGCAAAAAAACTGTTTTATTCGCTATTTTTTATAGTGTTAATCAAATGAAGTACTACGATATTAATTAAAAAGAGCCACTAGATCCCTCAAATAAAAAAATTTAAAAAAAACCTTGGTTATTCGCCTTATTATGGCAGATAGAGGATATTGCAATTCAAATATAATATAAAATGCGTGTTCAAACAAGCAGATAGAGCTTATTGCACAATAATAAAAACCAATTTTTTTATGAATTATTTATTAATAGTTGGTTTTTTAGCAAAAGAAAACTCAAAATAGGTTAGGCTCCTGGCGGACTTGAGAATGCAAAATTTGAGAACCGAAACCTGAGTTCAGACTATTATAGGTCCTCATTTTTTATAGCCGTTTATTTGGAACTTTGATCTGCTTATTATGAATCTGAACTTGGTTTTTTTTCTGTCATGTAAATATCCTGTGTTATCCTTGCTTATAGCTTGCTATATAGCTCTAAGTAGGCCTCAAAACAGTGATTTTTGGACTTCTAAGAAAAGATAACTCAGAATTTTTACATGATAGAAAAAATCCTAGTTTAGATGCGTAATAAAGAATCCCAGTTAGTGATGAGCAAAATTAGTCTTGGTCTTGATTCTTGGTCTTGTTCTCGGCATTAGACGCTGATATCATTGCTAGACCAAGACTTCTGTGGTCTTGGTCTTGCTCAGGACTATCACCAAGACCAAAACTGCTTTTTAGTCTTTCGAATTTATAGTTAATAGGTGTGTCACGCCCGTTTCAAGCATAAAATCATATCTCAATTCGAAATTTGGTATCTTTGAGACCAAGACTTAATGACCAAGACACAATATGCAAGAACAAGACCAAGACTGCTATGATCTTGGTGTTGGTTTGCTCACCACTAATCCCAGTCCACCATAAACTGCTATTAAAAACTAGGGCGCAAGACTATGGTAGGCCTGGGCGTGGAGTAGGGAATAAAGACCCTTGCTCCTGGGTACATCTACTTTCTAGTAACTTGGGGTACTTTATATAAATATCTGAGTTCAGATTTCAGTTCTCATGTTTTGCATTCACAAGTCCGTCTGGATACCGCTCTAATACCCAGTTTCTCATGACTCGCATGTACAATTGAGGAGCGGCCGTACCAAAGGGCCTAAGTTATGTGCTATAATAATCAGTTATTTGACCGGCATAATTTTTTTAACATAATGCCATCAATTTCACGCCATCGAGTCAATTTTTCGTGAAAACAGAAAACAATTATTATCATTTCTAACAAAATGTCACCCGATTCATATTATGACACAACTTTTGCCTCGAAATGGTATCTAGGCCCTTTGGTGCGGACACTCCTCAATTGTATTAATTTTCAAATCAAGTTTAACCGATCACGCCCATTTTTGATCCCAGATAGCCCGGCAATATTGTTTTCATCTGTACCAAATTTCATGCGTCTAGCCTTATCTGTTTGTTTACAGAAGGGCCAATCACGACTCAGCAGGGCTATCAAGGTTCAACATACAAAACTGAAAAAATCAAGAAAATTTATTTTCGCCATTTGGAGCCGATTGACAACCGTTTGTTATGACCTTGTATTTAACGGCCACCCAATAAATATAATAAAGTGAAAAATCTTTCATTTTTCATATGTAGATAGAGGATATTGCATTTCACAAAATCGATTGCTGTAGATAGTGAATTTCTTTAAATAGAAAAAAGTAGCTCTGGAAGCAAATTTTTCGTTTGGAATTAATATCATAGATGCCATTTGTCTCAATGAAGGTTTTACCATCAAAAACTAATTTTCGTGAAAATTGTAGATAGAGGGTATTGAATATAAGCCGTCGATATGCTCTTGGGCATTTCATTTAGTCGTTGGTTCATATCGATCGTCAAAAGAAAATTTCTATAGACCTTCATTTTCATATCTTTTTAAGATATAACAAAACTCAATCTCTGCTCTCTCAGTTCATCTAAGCTACTGGCAAAAGTGCTCCGAAATATAGTAAGCGAAACAATTGGTTCGGCTATGCTAAAGCAACAAGCATGATTCCGATGAAATCAATAGTGCGGATTTTAAGCAGTAAATATATTATTTACGCATAAAACCGTCAGTCCCCTGATCTATATATAACTAAGCAAAAGAAATCGGTTGAGTCCCTTTTTCTATGGCTAAATCTCATCATATTTTCTTGATTTTTTTTTTTTGTGGGAAAGGTAATGAAGAAGAGCAGTGCATAGGATTTCCATTCTTTTTTTTTAAGTGGGCGGCACCACGCCCCTAAATTAAAAAAAAAAAACGCTCTCACAGCTAAGCCAATACACCAATTTTTATGAAATTCAGTATAGAGATAGAGCTTACACTAAAGAACGATAATACCACCATTGTTTTTGAATGCCCGATGCCACGCCCCTAAATGGAAAAAACGCTCTCATGGCTACATCGCTGCATCGATTTTTATGAAATTTGGTGTGAAGATAGAGCTAACACTAAGGCACGATAATATGATCCTTATGTTTTAAATGAAAAAAAAATGGTCTCACCACTAAACTGCTGCATCGACTTTTATGAAATTTCGCATGGAGATACGATTAAAACTAAGGAACAATAATATGATCTTTATGTTTTTAAGACGGCAGACGTGGAAACTGATGAGAATTTGTTTGCTTAAGCTATTATTTGGGTGGTATTTTTTTAAGTCAAATCGAATGGTCGATTAGTACACCGAATTGTACATAATGCAGTGTATTTTGAAAAAAAAAATGTTTTTCTTAAGTGCCACACTAAAGAATTGTACGTAACGGACAGTTTTTAATAAAACGTTACTTCCTTGTCTATATTGTCTCCTTTCCTTCTGTTTGTAAATATTTCAATGTTTACTTTTTATATGCTTTTGGGCATTTCATTTAGTCGTTCGTTCATATCGATCGTCAAAACAAAATTTCTATAAACCTTCATTTTCAGATACGTCTAATAGTTTTCTATTAGGTTCAGTTCAGGAGAATCACCGAGTAAGAGGAGCACATCCAAATTTAAATGAATTTAAACTATTCATGCTAGCCGTGAATTATTGGCAATGTACCCCATTTTGCGTGAATGTGTATTGATAAGTTGTTGATGTGTGGCTGCAATATGGTTTGGAGTACCCCTAAGTACTGGTTAGAGCGCAGTTTTTTCACAAAATATTTGGGACCTGGTCCTTCGCCAGAAATGCAGCTCCAAATTATTACTGCAGGTGTGTGTTTGAATTGGAAACAATGCAATTTATTGGAATAACTAACTGAATTCATATCCGTTAACAGAATTGCTCTACCGTTTCAGAATTTTCTCTGGATAATAGCTTTAAATCCGCTTTTAAAAAAATTACAAGGCATGGGCACTAAAGTTGTTGCCTATGCTGATGATCTTGTTTTAATGGTAAATGGGAAATATCCCAATGTATTAAGTGAGCTTCTGGAGACCTCGTTAGAATCTTTAAGCAGATGGTGCTCCACAAAAGGCCTTTGTATAAATCCATCAAAAACCCAAGTTATACTTTTACTAGAAAATATAAAATACCGACGTTCAGATACATTCGTATCAATGGAATCACCATAAATTTATCGAAAACTGCAAAGTTTCTGAAGGTGATTTTAGATCAAAAACTACATTGGAAAGAAAACATTGAAGAACGCTTAGCAAAAGCTAATAATGCCTTCTACGCTTGCAAAGTTATGTTTGGTCGCAATTGGGGCTTAGGACCTAAGGTGACACACTGGATATACTGCTCTGTCGTTAGGCCTGTATTGTTATATGGAGTATTTGTCTGGTGGAACGCACTCTAAAATAAATCTCTCTTAAAACCATTAGAAAGAATTCAACGACTTATGTGCTTGAGCATTACGGGTGCTCTAAAAACTACATCAGCAGAATCATTAAATGTAATACTTAACATTTCATTTCATTTCCTATTGACTTACATTCGAAAGGAGTAGCCTTTAAAACTGCGATCTGACTGAAAGAAGTTGAGGATTTCAGCTTCAGTGAATTCGGACACAGCAAACTAAGCTCTGTTTGTAAAAAGTCGACTGACTACTGTAAACCAACACTGCATCTTGATAGGAAGTTCTCTGTTAACATAGAATCGAGAAATTCCTGGGTTAACCGAGCTTCAGACTCATCGAATTCTATTAATATTTATATTTATATTCACACGGACGGCTCTAAACAATAAGCAGGGGTGGGGGTTGGCGTTTTCATTCCCACCTATAATACAACATTAATGTATAAATTGCCACAATACAGTAGAATCTTTCAAGCTGAGTTGGAAGCGATTAGTTTGGCGACGGAACATGTAATGTCGAGCAGAGGAGTCGATAGGGTAAATTTTTATGTTGACAGCCAAGCTGCCCTTAAGTCCCTTACAAACTATATAATTAAATCCAAGTCAGTCCTTTAATGCTACAATCTACTTCAAACCCTCAGCAGTAAGTTTGACACATGCCTGAACTTGGCACCTGGTCACCAAGGTATAGAGGGCAACGAAATTGCTGATGAACAGGCAAAAGCAGGTGCGCTACTTGATGGTGAACCGTTAAGCGTATCACTTCCCTTACAGCACCACAATGTTATATATCAGAAATCGCTTTACTGTGAGGCTAACCTAAAATGGATCGACGCAAATACTAGCAAAATAACCAAAAATTTTTGGCCATCTTCTCTCTTTATCTCGTAAAACAAGTAGAACTGTTGAAGGAGCCATTACTGGACACTGTCTTATTGGTTATCATGCTCATATAATGGGCATTCTAGCGGATAGTAGGTGTCGGTGGGGTGATGAAGACGAAGAGGAGAATTTGGAACATCTACCGTGTTTTTGTCCAGCGCTTTGCGGAAGCAGATTTAAAACCCGTGGACAAATGTTTTTTAACAATCTTGAAGAACTTTCAGATACTGGTCTAAAACCAATAAAAAACTTTGCAATGGCTTCTAAAGCCTTCACGCTCAAGCCTGAAGAGTGCTGAAACCCCATTATTACATCTAATTAATTACATCCACGTGACTCAAGGTCCGGGATGATGTGGTATCACTATGGACCTTTTTTGTCTATGTGTGGCTAATTTGCCGCCACTTAAACCTAACCTAACCTTCAGAATTTTGAGACATCCCAGCTTAAAAGTGCCCTAAATATATGATTTTCTGTGTGGTTATCCTAACCTTAAGATTTGAAAATTAACAAAAACACGGAAAACTGGCAGCCCCCTGGTGCGCAGACTTATAGGCAACATTTTTTGAAGCACTTTTTTTTCAAAATTTTTATAAAAATTACAAAAAAATTAACCCCTAGAAATTTTCTTAAATTTAGCAACTTTTACAGCAAATCAAATAACAATAGCAATATGCAACATGAAAAAATTTAAAATTTATTTAAAACTTTCTATTTGCAATTTTCGAAGGGTGTATATATCTCTTAAACTAACTCCACATAACAGCATATTTCAAGTTATAAAATATGGAGTATATTTCAAGTTATGAAATATGGAGTTATGCTCAATTTTCCAATAATTTTGAGTAAAAAATCTTAAGAAAAGAAACATTTCGATGGGAACTAAGCTGGACAGACTGAAGCCTTGCATAGAGAAATGACGACAATTTTTTTCAAGCAGACTTTGGAAACAAGCTACTTATACGTTAGCGATATCCTTCTCATTCCTTAACATGTAACATCATTACTAAAACCGTCATTTTCTTTCGCAAATGAAACTCACATATCACTCACGCTGTATTAAACCAAACTCATTGTGATTAACTGAATTTATCGATATTTGTTATCATCTCTGTATCTAATACCCAACGTAAAATTATAATTTTTGCTTCTTTTTCTTCTATGTATGTAACATGCAAATTCAATTTGTGTTTCATCACCCACCTGCCCATGACCACTGTCGATGACGACATTCCGATGTGAGGCGTGTAATGACGGCTGCTCACTTACTACACCAACTTGGCTAGAATGTCCATGTACGTCCTTCTTTTCAGCATCCGATGCAGAACGAGTTGCAACCACTGGTTTTATTGTCATATTTCTTCTTCCAGACACAAAATTGGTGCAAAATTTAGTGCAAATGTCGTCGTTTTTTTACTTCCACTTCTTCAACACAATGCACACGTCAATTGTCAATTGCCGTTTTGATTTATCCCCGACTTCTCTTTGTTCTATTTTTGATTACTTTTTTCTTTTGGTTTCAAGTTTGTCCCACTGTTGTGGTTATGGCTGATTATGGTGAAAACGCAAGTCAAGGACTTGGAAACCAAACCGCACCACCATGCAGCAGTACACCACACCTGATTTGATTTCGTGGCCCTCTGTTTCGTTTCTTTCACTTTTTGCCTTTTTGCAGTGTTATTTTTTCAACTGCAAAAAATTGCTATAAATTTCATTAATTTCTAGAAAATTTCACTCGTTTCTGGTAATTTATTGTTTAAATTTCACTATTTCAATATTTCTGTTAATTTTTAACGCTTGCAAATTATTAAAATTTTCCATATAAAATGCTGTGTGAAGGAAGTGAAAACTTTTTCACAAAATTCAATCAACTACCAAATTGTGTGTGTGTTGGTGTTGCATGTGAGTCAGTGGAAAAAAGAAACAACAACAGAAATGTATAAACGCAGTTTTTTTCCATTTATTCTGGCATTCCTTTTAACATATTGGTTTTGTTTTTCTAATTCTCTTTTATTGTTATTTTCGCTCATCTGTCTGCCATATATATGGGCTGTGTTTATCTAACAAGAAAGATTCTGTAGATGTGTTTAGTCTTTAGATGATTTGATTGAAAAAATAAATGCCCAGTAGGAATGGATGGTACATGACAGTGTTTAATGTTTATTTAAAGTTATGATCAGTGCTGCCACTTCCGAAAAATTGTCCGTGCCGAAATATCGAGCAGCAACCTGTTTTTTTTTAAATCACATATTATTTTGTTATATAAATAAAATAATACTATAATATTCTGATAAGGATTGCACTACCCAAAAGTATTTTGTCAATCTAGCTAATTCTACAATACATGAAACACTGTTCCTGAAAATTACGAAAAAGCTAAAGAGGAATGGAAAACTATTGACAGAAAGCCTTGGCAGCACTTTTTTGGTCGCTGAGCTCGAAAACCTGCATATTCTTCTTCTAATGTACTGAATATTGCAAGCCATGGTACAATTATGGAGGTAGCGCCGAATTGTCAAAACGAACAAAGCGGAGACAAAATTGGTAGTAAGTTCTGTCAATACGAGCAAAGCGGAGAACGAAATCAACCAATCAAATCGCCTGGAGACAAATGTCAAAATCAGAAAACTGTAAAATTGTTGTTTTGCTAGTTAATTTTGACAGTACTTGCTACCAAAAAAGAAGAACAAGAAACGTGTCAGTTACTGACGTTACCTTGTTAATTGTATCATGTTGCAAACAGTACAAGGTATCGGGAAGGACTACCATGAACTCGAGGTCCTTTTTGTAATCCTTAACGTAATCCACCAGCACGTTCCCGGAGGCCGACACCAAACGCCGCGCGAGACACTGATGTACTTTTTAATCAAAAATTAATTTTCTTGTATATAACCGCGATCGGTAAAGAAGTCCATTTTATTTCTCTAATACAGAAAATTAATATGAAATATTAGTTTTGTTTTTCTAATTTCCTTTTATTGATATTGATTTTGAATGTTCCTCCAATTGCTTGCCAGCGAAAATTAATTGTTATTGATCTGTCTGGAGGGATACCTTCTTCACCTGGGATTTTTGCCTTGACATTTTTAATTTCGTACTGTAAAATTTTCGTCAATTGTGGCTTAATTGAAACTTAATCAAATTTTACCTTAAGAATTTCTTTAGGTAAAATTTGGTTATTTTACCTTTCTTTAGGTAAAATTTGGTTACTTTTGTTTGGAGGGGAAATGATCAGCCATGTTTTTTTTTCGCTCTCATTTGACTTAATTTTGTATACAGGACTTAGATTTAGTCAACTTAAGGTAACAAAAGTTAACTTTTGTTTCGTTATGGAACGGAGCTAATATTGTTTTTTTATCTTTTGTTTTAAAATGTACTCAAGTCCATATATCTTTTACTTTTTTCCTCATATCATTACATATTAACTAATCACCCTTGCTTCGGCCTTCGCGGTCAGCCGAAGAATCCAAACCTGCATATTTTGGTCGCGGCAAATTTTGACAGGCGACCAAAAATTTGACATTTCAGTTGGCATGTTTACAGATTTGCGCGCGTTTTTTGTTTTTATGTTGTCGAAGATATCAAAGTGAATTTCTTAAACTTAATTAATTAATAAACAAATCGAAATATACTGTCAGCGTCAAAAGAAGTTGTACACGTTGTTCCTCTATGTTTGCAGTTAAATTATACTCTTTTGCAATTCCCTTTTGTTTCACATTTTTTGTTTTTTTAATAATATATTTTCTCCTCTCTTAATGTACATAATAAAAACAACAACAATATTACAATAACAAAAATTCATAGAACAAAAACAAAAACATCTTCATATTAATAGCGTCAAAAGAAATTGTACAACACGTGCACCAAATATTTTAAAGAATTTTAACGGTAAAAAATTCCCGTTATTTTTAGTGATTTGACTTTTTATCATGTTGTAGGCAATATTAACTAATTATAATAATTATTAATTGACTTGACGTCGTGAGGATCAGTTCAAATCTGAAGATTTTTGATTAACGAAATTTATTTTCAAAATGGGTAAACAAACCTCCCTGGATGTTCGCGAACTTGTGCTAAAGTATTATAAAAAAGGAAAAACATTGCGTGAAATTGGTTTGATGATTGATAGAAGCCATAATACTGTAAAACATATAATTGATAATTACAAAAAGTTCGAAAATTTACAAAATCGTCCCAGATCTGGAAGACCCCGTAAACTAAATGCGACTCAAATACGATCCATTGTGCGACGAGTGAAGCAAAATCCAACTGAAAGTGCTGTTAAAATATCCGAGAACATTTCAGAACGCTCAGGTGTTAACGTTAGCTCCAGTACTATACGTAGAGCACTGCATGCAAATGGACTACGTGGACGAGTTCCAAGAAGCAAACCTTTCATATCAAAAATCAATCAACAGCGACGTCTGAATTTTGCTAAAAAGTGTCAAAATAAACCAAATTCATTCTGGAATAATGTGGTCTTTACTGACGAGAGCAAATTTGAAATTTTTGGTAAGAAAACACCAACTAAAATTTGGAGATGCAAAAATTCAGCATTTGCCCAACAAAATGTAATATCTACCGTCAAGCATGGTGGTGGTTCGGTCATGGTATGGGGGTGTATGGCAGCCAGTGGTGTAGGTAACTTGGTTTTCATAGAGAGCACTATGAATAAAACAGATTACCTCACCATTTTGAAAGATAATTTGCAACCTAGTGTCGACAAATTGGGCTTGGATCAAACTTGGGTCTTTCAACAAGACAATGATCCTAAGCACACTGCTAAAATAGTAAAGGAATGGCTGCTATATCATACCCCAAAACAGCTGGATCATCCCGCCCAGTCACCCGACCTTAACGTTATCGAGCATTTGTGGGAGCATCTGGACCGTCAGATTAGAAAAAGAACGATTACCAGCAAAGACTCTCTAAAATCAGTGATAATGGAGGAATGGCAAAAAATCTCTTCCGATGTAACCCGAAACCTAGTGGAATCGATGCCCAGAAGATTGCAAGCCGTAATCAACGCAAATGGAAAGCAAACAAAATACTAACCTCTTTAAAATTCTTTGAAATAATTTTTTTATACTTACTGTACAATTTCTTTTGACGCTGTGAATTTGAAGTATTTTAAGTTGTTGTTCTATAATTTTTTTTATTGTTAAATTTTTGTTTTTTTTTTTATAAAATGAAAGAATATACAATATATTTTTCAAAAAACATAATATGTTGAATAAAATGATAAAGCAAACTATTATTGGCGAAACATTTCTTGAAGATTATGTATTATATGATTTTGTTGCAGGGCAGTTGAAGGTAATTTCTGAAGGAACTTTATTTGATAAATCCAAATCCGAGGTCTAAATTTTGAGATATTTGAGGTTAAAAACACGGTTATTTTTGAGGTTAGATGCTGACTTCAAAAATCTGTTTATTTTTTTTTTACTAAATTCGTTATGTAGTGCTACTCATTCTTTTCAAAATGAGCACCTTAAAAGAGTCTTTCTTCAAAAGTTATGATCCATTTTAGATGACATCACAAAATCCATAGACTGTTTCGGGTTAGTCATTATGTGGTATTTCATAATGGGCCTTATCGTAAATAAATATTCTCGAGAATTTATTCGCTAACTCCCTGGTTTGCAATCGCAAAAAAAATTTCGTGGAAAGGGAAAATTCACTGTAAAAATTATGTAATCGGCAATAAGTTGGGAGCGAGATTTTTTAACTTTTATTCGTTAAATTTGCTCCTCAACTTTTTGTTAGGGAGTACTAAAGTATAAATGAGTAGTTATAAATAACGTTTGACAAATTAAAAACTTTAGTACAAGAATTTTAAAGCTTATTGAAATAGCTTTCATATGACACTAAAGTTTTTAATATCCACCTAAGCGTTTCCAATTTATACTGGTTCTGCTAAAACTACTTTTCACTTAAATTTTTTATTTTTTTTTGGCAGCTTTTTGGTGAAATCTTTTGATTTTTGAAATCCACAAAAATGATTAAAAATACTTTTTTACTTTAAAAAGCAAAGCATTAATTTCATTTAATTTCACTGCTACAATTGCTTCTTTTTCTTTTGCAATTGCTGTTTCTTGTTTATCTTTTTTTTATAAGTCAACTGTCAATATCCAGTGGAAAATGGAAAAAAATGTCAACGATTTATGGAAAAAAGCGTTGCCACATGTCTTTTTTTGTGCAAAATGTTTACGAAATTGGAAAAAATCAGCGTTCAGATTGGTTGTTTGCGCAAAATGTCATTGATATGGGAAAGACTTAGCGTTGCCAGATGTTGTTTTTGTGTAAAATGTCAACGCTCTTGGAAAAACACAGCGTTGCAAACTGGTTATTTCTGAAAATGTCAACGATATTAAAATAAAAAAAGTATCCCTGCAGGAAGGAGAGTTTCCATTCATGAAATATTCACTACTTCCAGTGCTCCTTCTCCGGGAGGGAGAGAATGGAACTCCCTTCAGATTTACGATGAGGCCCAATATCGTTTTAAATTGACCATAACTTTTGAAGGAAACATCGTACGACACTTTCCAAAAGCTAATTTTTAAGAAAAAGAGTAGCACTACGTGATAAATTAAGTAAAAAAAATAGAAACACATTTGTGGAGTCAGCATCTAACCTCAAAAATAACCGTGTTCGGGTTTTTAACCTCAAATATCTCTAAATATAGGGCCTTATCGTAAATCTGAAGGGAGTTCCATTCTCTCCCTCCCGGGGAAGGAGCAGTGGAAGTAGTGAATATTTCATTAATGGAAACTCCCCTTCCTGCAGGGATACTTTTTTTATTTTAATATCGTTGACATTTTCAGAAATAACTAGTTTGCAACGCTGCGTTTTTCCAAGAGCGTTGACATTTTACACAAAAACAACATCTGGCAACGCTGAGTCTTTCCCATATCTTTGACATTTTGCACAAACAACCTGTCTGAACGCTGATTTTTACCAATTTCGAAGACATTTTGCACAAAAAAAAACATGTGGCAACGCTTTTTTCCATAAATCGTTGACATTTCTTCCATTTTCCACTGGATTTTGACAGCTGACTTAAAAAAAAGATAAACAAGAAACAGCAATTGCAAAAGAAGAAAAAGAAGCAATTGCAGCAGTGAAATCGAAGTTAATGCTTTACTTCTTAAAGTAAAAAATGTCTTTAATCATTCTAGTGGATTTGGAAAATCAAAAGTTTGCACCAAAAAGTTTCCAAAAAAATTTGAGTGAAAAGTAGTTTTAGCAGAACCAGCATAAGTTGGAAACGCTTGGATGAATATTAAAAACTTTAGTGCCATATGAAAGCTATTTCAATAAGCTTTAAAATTGTTGTACTAAAGTTTTTAATTTGTCAAACGTTATTTATAATTATTCATTTATACATTAGTACTCCCTAGCAAAAAGTTAAGGAGCAAATTTAGCAAATAAAAGTGAAAAAACTCGCTCCCAACTTATTGCCGATTACATAATTTGGCTTAATGTTACATCAGCGACTGTTGTTGTTTTTTTTTTATTTTTTTTTGCCCAAATAGGGCTCTGGGAATTAATTACAACAACAACAACAACAACCTCTGAGCGCATCTACTTTCGGAGATATAGCCATCGGAAGATCGGGATATATCTTTTATAAAAATCGGTATAAGTTGGGAACCCCTGGATGGATTTCAAAAATATTGGTGTCATATGAAAGGTATTTTATCAGGCTATATAATTGCCCTACAAAGTTTTTCAATTTAAGTGATTGTTTTCGAGATATGACAATTTTTCAAAATTTAACCCCATTTTTTTCGCAAAAAACCGTTATTTTTCCCAAAAAATGTGTTATTAACCTATAATTTTAATAACTAAATTAGGAAGCCTAATTTATTTCCTTTCATTTGATATACAACATGTATCTGAAATTGTATCATTAATAACTTTTTATAAAAAAAAACAAAAATAGACCAAATCAATTTTCTTGAAATTAGGAACTTTAAACAACAACAATGCCAGAACAAACAACAACAACAACAACTACAACAACAACAACAACTTGGATACTACTACAACAACAACAACAACAACAACAACAACAACAAAGAGGATCAGCTACTTATTATATTAAAAAAATTTAAAATTTTTATTAAAAATTGCGCGCGCAATTTGGCTAGCAAACTATGTGTTGGATATATTATAGACTGATCCGCGGCCGAAGGCCGCCGCGAAGCCGGTGTCGGATTTTTGGGAGTTTTAAATCCTGAGCTGCGGCCGCAGGCCGCCCAATTACCCCTACTCTTATGTAAAATTACTGTTGTTGTAGTAGTAGTAAAGTTGTTGTTGTCTGTTTTAGCATTGTTGTTGTTTAAAGTTCCAAATTTGAAGAAAATTGATTTGGTCCATTTTTGTTTTTTTCTATAAAAATTTATTAATTATGCAATTTCAGATACATGTCGTATATCCAATGAAAGGAAATAAATTAGGCTTCCTAATTTAGTTATCAAAATTATAGGTTAATAACACATTTTTTTGAAAAATTACGGTTTTTTGCGAAAAAAAATGGGGTTAAATTTTGAAAAATTGTCATATCTCGAAAACTATCACTCAAATTGAAAAGCTTCGCAGGGCAATTATATAGCCCAGTAAAATACCTTTCATATGACACCAATATTTTTGAAATCCATCCAGGGGTTCCCAACTTATATCGATTTTTATAAAAGATATATCCCGATCTTCCGATGGCTATATCTCCGAAAGTAGATGCGCTCAGAGGTTGTTGTTGTTGTTGTTGTAATTAATTCCCAGAGCCCTATTTGGGCAAAAAAAATAAAAAAAAAACAACAACAGTCGCTGATGTAAAATTGTTCCCATAATTTTTCCAGTGAATTTTCCCTTTCCACGAAATTTTTTTTGCGATTGCAAACCAGGGAGTTAGCGAATAAATTCTCGAGAATATTTATTTGCGATAAGGCCCATAGAGCTGATGAGTCAATTCTGACGTCAGACTCGGATTCTACGCAGAAAGTTCCTTTGGAATTGTGAAAAAACTAACATGCAACAATCACAGTGCAGTGTTATTAATCTTACACCCGGGACGGTTGGCCGCCTTACACTAAATTAATAAAAATCCAAAAAAACAAAAGAATAATACAAGTGAGACATAAAAAAAAAAAAACTAGAGAAAAAGGATAACAGAAAGAATAAGTGAAATTTGTTTATAAAAAGATAAGTACCGTACGTGCGAAGTCACGCGCTTTAAGGGAAAGTGGACCAACTTTTTTGGAAGAATTATTTACGAACTTTCCGCCGAGTGAGTAATGTACAATTTTTAATCAGTTGTTTATTTACATTTTTATACGCGAATTAACTTATGGTGATCTGATTCACTTTGTGAAAAAGTGGAACCCACCCCATGCCTTGAATACAACCCTAGGCTGCCTTTTAACAAATTTACCCACTGCTTTGGAAATCACCAAGATGCTGGCAAAATGAAGTGTGAGGCACTAATAAATTCCGGTAATAAGTGCTAATATCGCTTCGATTTTCGCAGTTTAAGAATAACGATCCATTTCAAAAGAATACCTATATTATTAAAAAGCTAATAAAACTACATAAATAAATTTTTTGAAATGCTCATAACTCTGCCAATAATATCCCATACAAAATTTATATTCATATTTAAATTCTGCTAGAAGCCCCTTTAAAGGGTGGAAAAAGTAGCTAGTATGCTCGAGATAAATGTTGGAGATGAATGGAGGTCGGTGAAAGTTTCATCCCTCTCCTGGACACAAGAAATTTTTTAATTCTATTTCATCAACATTTTTGTTAATTTAAATAAAAAAAAAATAAAAAATAGATCTCATTATAGTCCTAAAATTTGTAAAATATATTAGTGTTTTATTGTAAATTTTTTTTTTTAAATTTGAAGAGCATTTTCATTGCTAAAAAGTAATTTATTTTTGAAACTTGAAAATTTTATAAAAAAAGATAATTTAAAAATGTATTTTTTGATTTTTTATAAAATTTGTTTGAACATCAGATCTAAAAAAAAAAAAAGTTATATAATTTCGACTTTCGGCGGATTTATTATCATTTCAACAAATTTATTAACATAATGTAGTTTTTGCAGCTTTTTCAGTTTTTTAAAATTTATAACGGATTGATAAAAAATTTTAAAAAGTCGTGGATGCTAGTCTCAATTATTGTAGTACTATAAGAAAAATAAGTTTCAAAAAAATCGAAGATGCTATCCAGTTACGTATGTAATGCCCCATATATATTTTGTATGCCTCCCTCGTCTCCTTTTCTCTATTACAAGCGATGGAACAACGATTATACCCAGTAGGTGATAAAAAACGGAAAGGTTCAAAAAACATTTTGACGTAATTTTTTCTTAATATATAAAAATTTTAAATTCTTATTATCGTCGTTTTATTGATGCGACGAAGAGTCCATTTCTGAAGTGAAACTCTGAACCCTTATCTTGATGTTAGCATGAATAAGCATACTAATTACCTTTATCATCTATTTCGATTTCGATTGGAACGGAACTAGATCGAATAGAGACTTTGCTATTATATATTTTGATTTCCAGAATCGAAATCGAAAAGTTTTTTAATCAAAACCGAATAAGATGATCAGGCTGGTGCGATTTTGATTGCACAAATTTTTGGATTTCGATTCTGGATATCAAAATATATGAAAAATCTCGATTCGATTAAGTTCGAATTATAATCGAATAAGATGATAAGGGTGAATACTTCATGTTTATGTTTTAAAAATATTAATTTTATTACTGATTTACTTACATTTTACTTAAAATAGTATTGTTAATTACAAATTTCTATACATTTTTCGTGCTCTGGAGTTTTTTAGGTTCCAAAATGCTTTTGAATATTTCATTATATATATATTTCATTATACGTACATATGCTGTTTCAGCCATTATTATTTATGTGGTTTTGTTTTAAACACGAGAAAACTTATATAAAATACAAAATTTTGAGTTCTTAATATTAACTTTACTTTTGGTTTTTTTGGTATAAAATGAAAACAGCAAACATTTAGTTAACTACTTTGTAGTGCGTTGATAAAAAACTTATTTATTTTACATAGAAATTTTTACTTTTTATTTATTTTTTTCTAATATAAAAATACAATTTAATTTGAGTTATTTTTTTGTTGTTGTTCCTTTTTTGAGGTGGCTGTAGAAAAGTGGCGTGTCTCTAAGATTTCAAAATTAAATTTTTATTCCGAGATATTCATTTTCATTCATTTATTTCCTGCCTTCACAGGGAGTTATTTCTTATACATATGAAATTTAACAAAATATTACATTTCTGTGTGTTATTGAACAATGTTAAGTACATAAATTTGTTTAAAATTAAAGAAAAATATTCATTCCGAGATATAGTGAATAAATACAAACAAATTAACTCAAAAGCTTATAGCCCAGGAAAATAAGACGAAAAAAGAGCTTCTGTGCGAAAAAATCCCAGTGGAAATTTTTCACCGGAATTGTCTTTATTTATGCATGATACACAAACTGTGAAAAGTCCATTGCAAAGTCGTGTGCGCATAAAAAGTTATTAAGGCTCAAAGGTCGCTAAAATCAGTTTTTTGCAAATATCTCGCTAATGCTAACTTTTACAGAAAAATGTTGGTCTCCAATTTTGTAGCACAGGAAATTTCCTACAAAAATACGTTAAAAGTATTTGCGTACGACTTCTAGTTTAGGAGATCACCCAATTTAAAAAGTTGTTAACAGTTATGATATGAAATACTACCTATGAGTTCATATTAAAATATCTTACTTTTTAAATTGCAATAACTCTTCAATGAGAAGTTGTACGAACAAAATTAAAATGCCGTTTGAAAGATAATTTAATTTTCTATATACCGTACAAAATTTTTTTTTCGAACGGCTCATGACCTTAAAAATATTCTTGAATAACCGTTAAGGCTTCGAAATTACTGGTTTTTTAAGGATATCTGCGAATCGGTAAGTACTACGATAAAAAGTAACGGGACCAAATTTGTGGAGAATTACTAGATCTACAAAAAATAAGCGATATGTGTACACATAGAAGTAACCGTATAGAAGATATTCAATAGAAACCGGTTTTTTGTCATTTTAAGGGTTTTTTTGGAATATCTTCTAAACGGTTACTTCTATGTGTACACATATCGCTTATTTTTTGTAGATCTTGTAATTCTCTACAAATTTGGTTCAATTGCTTTTTATCGTAGTACTTACCAATTCGCAGATATCCTTAAAAAACCAGTAATTTCGAAGCCTTAACGGTTATTCAAGAATATTTTTAAGGTCATGAGCCGTTCGAAAAAAAAATTTTGTACGGTATATAGAAAATTAAATTATCTTTCAAACGGCATTTTAATTTTGTTTGTACAACTTCTCATTGAAGAGTTATTGCAATTTAAAAAGTAAGATATTTTAATATGAACTCATAGGTAGTATTTCATATCATAACTGTTAACAACTTTTTAAATTGGGTGATCTCCTAAACTAGAAGTTTTACGCAAATACTTTTAACGCACTTTTGTAGGAAATTTCCTGTGCTACAAAATTGGAGACCAACATTTTTCTGTTAAATTTAGCATTAGCGAGATATTTGCAAAAAACTGATTTTAGCTACCTTTGAGCCTTAATAACTTTTTATGCGCACACGACTTCGCAATGGACTTTTCACAGTTTGTGTGTCATGCATTAATAAAGACAATTCCGGTGAAAAATTTCCACTGGGAATTTTTTGGCAGAAAATGTCTTTTTATTTTCCTGGGCTATTAGGCTCAACCGTTTTCTTGATATTGACGAAATCTCAAATGGACATATGGAGGAGGGTATTCCGCAAAACGTGTAATTGCCTCGAAAACCTCGTTATTCGTAAAACTATCAAAATTCATATTTATTTTGACAACTATTACAAGCTTACGAAGTTTTCTAGACATTAACAGGTTTCAAGGAATACCCTTATCTGACTGGGTGCTAAAATGTTTGTTAGAGTTGAATTTCTGTTTCTTTTCTACAGCCGCCTTTCAACCTACATATATCTTCGCCTTGTTTTTATTTGTAGCTATGTAGTTATACATTTATACATAATCCTTTAAGGTATTTGCACCTATAGAACAATTAAAATTTTGTAGACTTTGTTTTAAGTAGAGTAAGGGCCAATTCTTTAGACTTAATTTAAAATATTTTGTTAAACTCAATTTACATGAAATATATTTGATATGGCTTTGAAGCATCTGCACAAATCCAAAATTATTCGCGGTATAGATGTTTAAAGAACTTTCAAGAAAATTCCAATATTGCAGCTAACTAGTATACTGAGAAACTGGCCCTTAGCGTGTTAAATTATGCACTCAAATTACGTACATAATAGTGATAAATAAAAATTAAAATTTGGAAATTTTTTTACATGTGTCTGTAAAAAACTTTTTGTGCCTATATGTACATACATGTAGTTACTTATCTTTCTACATATATGTAGTTAAAAAAGACAACTTGATTTATGGGTTCTATTTTTGTGAAATAAATAAATATAAATTAAACATATGGCAAAGCAAACAAGAAGCGTGGAAAACTTAATAAAATAATTCTAAAAATACAAGAGAAATAACTTGATACATACTGTGAATACCCTAAATAATTTTTTTTGGTAAAATGTAACGTATTTATCACTTTGTTGGAACACGTATTGTTTTCTGTACATTTTTATCGTAGATATAACAAAATTGAGTGCTTTACCATAATAGTGTTTTTGTTAAAACTTTAAATATACAATTATATCTTGATTTTCCGAAGCGTCATTCTGTTTTAAGTCATTCTTCCATAAAAAACTGCTTTCAAATTTGTGTTTTTTTTTTTTTTTTTTTAATTGAAATGGTATGAGATTAGTATGAAATTGAAATTTATTTTGTGATATAAATGCTTATTTGTTCGGTTATACCCTCAGTATTCAACAAAGCGTTTAAAATCCTTGAAAACCTTGTAAATTCCTGAAAACAAGCCCATAAACTTTCGAATTTTAGGTGATTAATGAATTGACGTGATTACCCTTGATATATTTTTCGATCAAAAAAAGTTCAGTATGCCTTTTATAATTTTAACGTTGTCGGTTTAATTTTTGTTTCTATACTCAGAAAGACACGGTTACTTTCAGAAAATCCTAAACAGAATGGGTAAAAGGACAGACCAGACTGCATATAAGGGGACACAAAACGACGTGGACGGTAGTTCCAAGAACGTGTTGGTCCACTTACAAGGGTCTTCACAAGACGTCTTTTTGGAGTTTTTAACATTTTTTTCAAGATACGTTATGTTTTGTACACGCTTTTTATTTATTAAATACTTCAATTCAGTGTCGCGTGTAAAGGTATTGACAGTACTTGGTTATGAATGAAGAAAAAGCAAATACTGCAAAAAAATGTCTGGTTTGATGTCTGTGAACTTTTGATAAAACAATCTAACTCGAAATTGCCAACTTTTCAGGAGAGCCTAAAAACTGTTTAACAACTTTTCAATAATGTGGCTCAATTTCCTTGATGCAGCGTTGAATCTCCTCTTTCTATACATTTTTACTAATCTTAAAGTATCAGCTGTCAAATTATTTTTTTCTTTTGGTTCATAACACTTCACCGCACGAATGGCGCTAAGTTCAAATGTTGCGTGAACTATGGGACACCCTTATACCTCTGGAACAAGAAATCATAGAGATATGGCGATTATGTAAGCATATACAAGCACAGGTTGCCGATTCGTTCCAATTTGCAAGTGTAACCATGTCATAAATTTTACTGTAGTTTTTACACCGACTTGAAGTATTTATTTGTATAAAATACAGTACACTGAAGTATTTGTTAGAACCAGGTTTTTTTTGACGCTAATAAAATAAGACTGTACTTCATTGTCAGTGTACAGTGAATATTTGAATCCTAAATTTTATATAAAATGTGCGAGTAAAAAAAAGTAGACTATGTTTCAAAATGTTTTGTGCAGGCCCCAACCAATTTTGTATGCCGGTAAGCGAAGAAAGTTGTTTATTAATTTGACGACACGTAGAAAGCATATTACGCTTAATGAAGAGAGACTTTGATACTTATCAAGCTGCCAGAAGTCAAGAAATGTTTTGACATTGAAAGCTATGCATCTTGAATCTTGCTTAGCCACTGGCGCACTACTTATCTTTTTTGATGGGTCTCTCGACATAAGACCCCCATTTCCTAAAATACTCAGAAACTATACCTTAAATCATTGACGACAGGAAACCATATACTGAGATAAAGAGTTGAAACTTTGGAGCTTGATAAGGCATGAAGAATACAAATTCTGAACCAATTAGCCCGTACCGAAACTCATTAAAGCAAATTTTTTTATGTAACTACGAAATTTTTATTTGTCAATAACTCAATCAAGCATTGAGAATTCGGTCATGAGTAGACTTGTGAAGAATAGAATGCCTCAAGGAGTAGTATTATCACCTATCCTCAGGCTTCTGGCGGTAAAAAGGAAATGGACCAAAAGTATCAAATATGTAGTATTACAAACTATCAAAGGAAAAACTTATCGTAAAACATCGAGCTGTCAATGAAATTCAAAAAAAAATCGATAAACATGAAAAAATCGATAACATAAAAAACATACAAAAAAATAAAATCATCACGGAAAACAACAAAAAAAAAGCGAAATAATCAAAAAGTATCGAAAAGTATTGCATTGCGCCTAAAAAGTCACTAAGGTAAATTGTAATTTCCATTTTGTCTCATACCGTTTTAACTTGTTAGCGTGTGTGTGTGTGTATATCTCCTATAATTTTGAATTTTAACTGACTTTACAGATGTCGCCGCCGCTTGGCTAATTCAGCATTTGCGTTTGTTGCTGCTGTTGTTGATGTTGCTGCTGCGTAACTACAACGTGTTGTTGCTGTTGCATTTGTTGCTGTTGCTGATGTATTTGATGTTGTTGCACTTGTTGTTGAACTTGTTGCTGTCCACCTTGCTGTTGCGTCTGTTGCTGTTGTTGATGCTGCGTATGTTGCTGTAATGCTGTTATTGCCGTTACCACCGGCTGTAGCATACTAGTACCATTCTCACTCTGATTCTGCATACTCAACTCGGCTTTAACACGTCGTGCAATATGCGAACGCGTATGTTTCCGCAGATGATCTTTACGATAGAAACCTTTACCACATTCCTGGCATAAATGTCGTTTTTCACCCGAATGTATAACGAAATGTAAACTCAATTGTTCTTTCCGTTTGAACGCTTTCAGGCAGACGGTGCAGATGAACGGCCGTTCGGGATTGTGCGATTGCTTGTGCCGCGTCAGATGATCTTTACGTTTTAGTGCCGCCTGACAGATGTCACAGATGTAACGTCGCTCCAAATTATGACCGACCAAATGTATTTCAAGTAAATCAGGCTCCGGATAGGCTACCTGACACTCGGGGCACATATAAAGTGGACTACCATCAAGTGCTGTTGTCAGGCGTATTTCACCTGGACGCAGTTTTGGTTTTTGATTGCGTGGGCGCTTTTTACGTTTTCTTTTTTTCGTAGTTGTTGCTGTTGTTGTTGTAGTAACTGTATTGTTTGCTTGACCAGTAGTGCTTGCTGCTGCTGCCGCCGCCGCAGCTGCAGCTGCGCTACTAGTGGAAGCTATTGGTTGTTGCTGTTGTTGTTGTTGTTGTTGTTGTTGTTGCTGCTGTTGTATTTGTGCTGTCTGTTGCTGCTGCTGCTGAGGTATTGTTATAGTGGTGGTTGTGGTGCCGATGGTATTTAAACCAATAGATGGTCCCGTTTGTACCTGCAAAACATGTTAAGCGCAAAAGCGCATTTTATCAGAAACAGCAGAATTTATACGTAAATGTTCTGCTAAGTAAGGGGACTTAATATTATAGGAGTGTACTTGAAAGTTACTTTTCTCTGTAAAATTTTTTTAGATATTTAGAGTCGTTTTCACAATGTTCAGTTAAGCCTTAACTGAAACTGAAAGTTAAATTTTAACTGGACATTGTGAAAACGGCCCTAAAGATGATTACTCAAAGAAGTTAATGAAGACATACAGTTTCTCCATCTAAGAAAAGAAGCTAGAATTGAAACCTGAGCCTGTGGTCTGGAATGGCTCACTAATGTCAACAACATTCCTCACTTCAAATTCACCCATGTATTAGCTGCGCAGCTAATAGAGCATATTTTATGCCTACAATACAGAACTAGATAAGCGTACGTGGGACCTAAATAATCGGCAGTAATTTAAGAACTTTTTGAAATACTAAGGATAGTTCAACGAAAGCATTATTCTCATTCTCACGGAGATTTTTGCAAGAGGAGGTCCAGACTTAAGAATTAGAGGCACTTTCGGCACCAACATCTGAATTTTAAAAATGTTCCAAGGGAATTTATTAAAAAATAAGTACAATAGGACTTAGCATCTTTTGCTGTACAACAAACATGACAAACATTGGCCAAAGATTAATAATAAAATGTGAATTGATCTTAAATGCTAGAGGTACAAAAATTCATTAAAAAAAAAGTCGAAAAGAAAATTCAAAAAAAAAGAACAACAGATGTTTAGTTATTACATTTTTATTTTAACGGTCCGAAAAATGTTGAAAAACCGAATGCTTAAAGTTGTCGATACTTTTAACAGTTTTAAGAGTGCTGGGCAATAGATTCCAGATTCGAATGGCGTTTATGAAGAAAAACCTAGTGGAGTTAGAGTGTGTAAACTTAGGAAGGATTAAATTATGACTTCTGTCCGATATGCTGAAACGTAGTTTTTCAAAAAGATAGCTAAGTGTTTTTAAATGAATAATTTTGTGCAAAAAAATACAATTTCTGACCATTAAAAAGTTTTCAATGGTACAACCAAGAATCCTGGTACTCCACGATGATATATGGTCAAATCTTCGTAACCCGTATACATAACGAGTATCATCATTAAAACCTACTTGAAGTTTATGCATACATTTAGAATCTAGCTTGCTGTAAACAACTTCAAGGTAACTAACAAATGATACTATTAAATGCAAAACTAGCTTTCTTTTAATTTCAATAGGCGTAAATTCAGCAGACAATCTCAAACTACGCAGAGTCACGTAAATTTTACGTATAATATGATTTACATGATCAGTACAAGTTAGCAAACTATTCAATTTAAACCCAAGGCAGGTAGATTTATTCTCAAGTTGTAGCTGAGTATCCCCAACTAACAAAGGTGGAATGCATTTTAAGTCAATTTGAATTCGCGATATAGTCAGAACATGTGATTTTGCAGGGTTTAAGCTCAAATCATTGTATGACGCCCATTTATTAATGTCTCTAACGTTTTCGTTAATTCTGCAACACAGATCTTCAATAAGGCCAGTTCTACGAGATAAGTAAACCATGATATCATCTGCGTAAGCATGCATCTTTACATTTTTACAAACAGAAAAGATATCATTGATGAACATGATAAACAACAGAGGACCCAGAATAGAGCCTTGAGGAACACCAGCACTACACAATTTAAAGCCAGAGCAGACATCACCAACCTTAAACTTTTGAAGCCTATCCAGTAAATAACTTTTTAGTAGACGTAAAGAGCTGTCACAAAAACCAAAGTAAGATTTCAATTTTTTACATAAGATAGAGTGATTCACACTATCAAATGCCTTAGAAAAATCTAAGAAGCATAGTAGAGTCAGTTCATCAAGATCATATGGTACACTTCTTGGACAGTCAAGCGACTCTTAAACCCTAAATGCCTAAATGAAGTTTTCCAAGCCTTATCCAGGAGGAATAATGTGTCTCTTATCTTGATAAAAGAACACAATGTACATAAAGACAATAAAATGGTGAATTGCTTATACAGGAGAGGCACACTCAATACTTTCATAGGCAAGGAACGCATCTGCGATGTGAAAATAGCTTTACAACAACTTAATTCGGGAACGAATACTGAGGAACCCAAGAGTTCATGTCCGGCTACACGGCAATCAATCTAGAATATGTTAAGGTGGAAGCTCTTTCAAACCTCAGCAGAGAAGATATCATGTCAGGACACTGTAAACTTAGTAACCACTTAAAGACGATAGGTCTGGTAAATGACATTTAATGTAGAATCCTTGAAAAAAACCAGAGCATGCTTTGAGACGCAGAATAAAGTACCTAAGTGCAGGAGTTTTTGATTCCAATGACATAGATAAGATTAATTCCAAAGCATTGACAAGATTAATAGTCTAGATAATTAGCTTACAACTGTTCTGATTGCAAAAGAGGCCGTACAAAAGATCTTTTAAATCGTTGTGCGATTCATAGCCTTTTCAAATAATACATAAAAAACGAAGATTTTTATGGACAATGGATGCAAAAAGCTGAAAAGCATTTATACTCTAAAGAAACTTCAAAGCATAGACATGAATCAATAGAGAATCTTGACATATTAATTAAAAGCTCAGAATGGACCGCATCAGACCTATCGGAATGACTCCAATCAGCTTAGTGCACTTTCCGGCATCACAATATGAGTTATTTCGCCATTCAATAAAACCTAACCCTACGCCTACTCTTAACGAGGATCGTTTGATAAGTTCGAGACTTTTTGCATTTCCCGCATAGTTACTTTAAATTCTACACTGCTTCCGTCAACTATTATCTATTAATGGACCCCTGTGAAATTTGGAGTAAGCTGCGTCTTTCAGTTTTGTGTTCTACAGCCATTGAAAGCAGACAGCCTCAAAATATTCGTTTGTTTCAGTAATGACCTCTTCATTCGACCCAAATTTGTTACAGCCAAGCCATTTCTTCAGTTTTGGAAACAGAAAATAGTCGCAAGGGGCTATATCTAGAGAACATGCTAATGGAGTAACATTAAGTAGCCCACTTTATAAATTTTGTGACAACACACTGTATATCTGTGAATTGTCTTGTTCCTTTCGCCAAATGGGGTCGTTTCTGCTGCAAATCAATATCGAATCTATCCAAAAGCTCTGAATAACAGTTTTCGGTGATTTTTTTACCTTAATCAATTGATGTGGATGACACCGCGTACATCCCAAAAAAAAAAATAAATAGTGCCATGATCTTGTTTACCGATAGACCCACCTTGACCTTCTTTGGGACACGTTCACCCGATGAAACGCACTATTTTGATTGTTTCTTGGTGTCTGGACTCTTGTGATGGATTCATGTTTCGTTCACGGTAAGAAAACCGTGAAAAACTCGTTCGGATTGCGCCAAGTTCTTCTTTAAAGTAGTCATACTGTTGCGTTTATGGTCGAGCGTGAACAATCGCTGCAGCCATCGCGCGAATAGCTGTTTCACGTCCAAATGTTCATCCGAATATGATGTACTCGCTCAGTTGAGATGCCTACAGCCTCAACCACCTCACGCACTTTAATTTTCCGATTGTCCAATATCATTCCATGGATTTTATCAAAGGTGTCTTGAGTGACGACTTCTTTTGAGCAAACTAAACGTTCGATGTCACTTGTGCTGATACAACCGCAACGGAATTTTGTAAACCACTTTTTAACCATTGAAATTGATGGTGCAGACTCCCAATATTATTTATGAAGCCTTTTCTTGGTTTCGCGAAAATCACTGCAATTTCTTTAAAATTCTCGAGGTTGTCTGCTTTCAATAGCTGTCAAAGGCAAACTAAATGACACAGGGTGCTTACATTAGTCTGCAAATAAATAGTTATTGACGGGAGCTGTGTTGGATCTAAAGTTACTGTGCGAGAAATGCAAGTCTCATACTTATCAAACGAGGCTCGTACACATAACAAAGAGCTCTTCTTATGGCAAACTAACTAAGTTTGCGGTGAACTAAGCATAAGCTAATTTAATCGCCTTAAACTAAGAATGGGTTATGAGAAACTCAGTCCAAAGATCACTGTCTTATATAGTCCATCCCAAATTATTCCAAAACATTCATTTATACATACTACATTTTGATTTTCCTTCTTTATTGTCTCTGCGGAGTATTTAAGAAAATGATGCAATGACAATGGTAACGTGTTGGCTGGTAAATGTGATAAATAATCCGCCACTGTGGTACCGGGTGTCAAAGATTGCCAAGAAGTATTCTGAAGAATTGCTAAATATTAAAAGATAACAAAAAAAAACCAAGTCAACAACTTAACAAGTAAATAATAAATGATGCCTACGTTTTGTGTCCACATTCTGTTGCTGCTGTTGCTGTTGTTGCTGCTGCTGCTGCTGCAATATGGCATTACATAAATCTTGCGTTAACTCCTGAGGTACAGTTTGTTGCAATTGCGTCGTTGTTGCCGCCGCTGCAGATAAAGTTGATGCTGCTGCTGCTGTTGCGGTGATTGTATTTTGCGGATAAGCGATAGCTGCTGCCACCAGGCGTTTATCCTCTGTTTGTTGTGTATAAGCGCTGACTGGTATCGTTGTATACTGTTGCTGTTGTTGTTGCTGTTGTTGTTGTTGTTGTTGTTGTTGCTGCTGTTGAGCGACAGCATTGCTACTACTTGCGCCGCCACTACTACCGCTAACTGTTGCGACCGCTGTTGCTGTACCAATGGATACTAAATGACCATTGTATTTATCACCTTGGGGATCATCGTTCGTTTGTCGAAATTTAGCCGGAAGTGTTGTTACTGTCGTAGCACCAACTGGTATCGTAGGCTGATTAAAATGTGTCATAGTAACGGTGTTGGTGTTTTGCTGGTAACGGGCACTTGCTGTATTAGTATCCTGTGTGGTTTGTTGCTGCTGCTGCTGTTGTTGTTGTTGTTGTTGTTGTTGTTGCTGCTGCTGCTGATTGTTGGTCGTCACTGTTGCCGCGGTCACCGTTGAGATCAATGGCGCCGCTGTTGTAGTAAATTGCGGTATACCGGGTAATGTTCCAGGAAATGGATTTCCAAAAGGTGTAAAATTCATTATGATTGAGGAGATTTTTTTTTTTCTTGATTTTTACTTGGGGAAGCTGATAATTTGGACAATTAGTTCGTCTAACAATTTGAGAGCGTAACGAAGGAGGAATTAACGTTTTTGTTGCAAAATAAGTCCTTAACGCTATTGCAGTGCCTTGGGATTGCTGCAGAAGAAAAGAAAAACATTTTTAAGTTATAAACTGTGTCAGTTGAAAATATTTAAGTTAATTAACGTTAATTATTCGTAGCTAGGAGAACATTGAAAGGATATCCTATTTGTGTTCTTTTTAAGGCTTCACTCTTTTAAAACGAAACGAAAAAACTGTAGCGGAAAACGTTATATGCTACATATGTTAAGCCTTAGATCAATAAGGCCCTCTACAGAAGGTCTTCGTTAAAACCCAATTATTTTGTAAATTTTTTCCACTCAAATTTTCAAATGTTTCTTTTGTATTGAAAGGACGCATCAAACAGATGCTCTTTCAACGTTTTCACTTGATTGGTTTGTCTACCATGATACCGTCTACAGATGGTCTTTTGTCTTTGCAAACAAAATACCGACAAATGTATTTCGGTTTCGTATTTTTCGTACCAAAATTAGACTGCATTAGACTCTTTTATCTTTATCTAAAGCATTCTCAGCTTGTGTACAAGCATAGTTTTCAAACCTTTTTTCAACTTGATACATGTATTGCAACAGTAAAATATGTTGCATATTTTAAGGTGCTAGTTATTATTATTTCAGTCGAATATTCGTTAATATTGTACTTTAATAAAACAAGCTTCCTAAAACTATGCGACATTTTTTACGAAAATTTAAATTTAAATTTTTTATCTGCTGCGTAATCTGCCACAAATATTAAATTCAAATTTCAATGCATATTTTAAGGTGTTTAAATGTGCATTATAAATGAATGGGGCAACTCATTTTTTTAACAGAAACCGAAAATGTTCAGTTTTTTTTTCTGTTCCATGACAAAAGCCACTTTTAAAAAAACCTTAGCTTTGGTCTTTCCAATTTTTCAACGCATATCCTGTTAAGAATTTTCTTCTGTCTTTTGTTTTCATGCTGGTCAACAAGAAAACATAAACAGAGAGTAACCGCAGAAAAATAAATGCAGAGAGCACTTATTGAGCAAGTTTACTACTGCTTAGGGTTGCCAACTCAAATCTTTAAGGAATATTTTTGGACTTAGAAAATTTTTTGTTAGCTTCAAGTTTTTAAAAAAATTTCAACCGATTTTTGATTTGTAGCTCTACACAAGTCGGTATAGAAACTTGGACGAAAAAATTCGACATATTGTCGGCTTAATGAGAAAAGGTGCTAAGTCCATTTTGTGGCAAAAGCTATGTCATAAAAATAATTGACTGACATTTTGTTAAAAATTAATAAAATTGGGTTCTCTTTTCACGAAAAGTTCACTTGATGGTGTAGAATTGATAACATTTAGTTGAAAAAATCATATGTATGATATTTAGCACTTTTTTTCATTATGCCGACGATATGTATTTTAGATCCTTACACATAAGCTTCTGTATATCAAGAAAATCAGAATAATATGAAAGTTCCATGGATGGTGTAATTTGTAAATAACATTAATTTTTAAATATTCACTCTTTAATAAAGAAAAAAAAAGAGCCAAATGTTCGGTGTCGTAAGTATTTTGACATCAACTTACGCAAAACACTGTTTTAATTCTAAAATTGTGACTCGAATGTTTCAAATTTATTTCGATTACTTGGAGTGTGCTGAGCAAAAAAGGGAGTAAACAAAAAAAATTTTCGCTCCTTTAGTTTTGCCGTATTCGTAAAAAAACTATTTTTCTGGATATGACCTCCCTTCAACTGATCTGTAGAGAGAACAGCTGGTTCGGTTTAAACTACAAATATTTCGTTTAAAAGATAAATTACGGTGTATTATTCTTTGCGATTAATTAAAAAAAAGCATCACTCCCGCTAAGTTTTTCTGAATTAACCATTTGAAAAAGTTCAAGTCTTATGACTGCATCAAAATTTTGAGCTGTTTCGAACCAAGGTTGGATAAAAATTTACAGATTTTTGGGCTCGAATGGGTTTGTAAAAATCGTTTAAAACTAGTAATGGGTAAAATCAGTCTTCTTGGAGACCAAATCCAATATGCTGATACAATGTCAAAACCAGGACTTAGTGCCCAAGACCATGGCAACTATAATCTTGGTCAGTATGATAATCAAGACCAAGACTGGTTTACGGAATTGGCCATTTATAGTTCATAGGAGTGTCACGTCCTTTTCGAACATAAAATCATCTCACCATCGGAAATTTTGGATACTCAACACCTTTTAGTAATTTTTTCAGTAAGACCAAGACCAGTACTTTATGCCCAAGACCAAAAAACGACAAAAAAAATCAAAAGCAACTTTTCATGGATGTTGTAGTTCCGAGTAATTTTGAAAATTATTGAAATATTGTATTTTTGTAGACGAGCCCAAAAACAAAAACAATTTTTCACAATTGTTGTAGTTCCGGGAAATTTGGAAAATATTGAAATATTATGTTTGTCGTAAGCGAGCCAAAATTGGCTCACTTTTGTACCACCTTGACACCCTTGGTCTATAGTTGAGAAACTTTATACTTTCACTCACACCTCCACACCTTTTTTACTACGTTTCCCCCGAAGATTTAACTGCGATGCGATCTGGAAATTCTACCGATTTCCAGCGAACTAAATTGATTTATTTTTGACGGCAAATGTCATAAGAGGGAAAATTAAAGTTGTTTTTATATCCTACACCCAGGGTATATTCACTTTGTCCTTCCGTTTGTAACGCAGAGAAGGACGCGTGGCAGGTATAGAAAGTATAAAGCCATGTCCGTCTGTCTGGCTGTCCGTCTGTAGAAATATTTTTTACGGGAAAACTAACCAAGATAATTCGATGAAATTTCGTATACTGCCTTTGTTGTAAAAGTTAGCTCGGAGGATTAAACATTAGCGAAATCGTTAAACGGACTTGCCTACCGCCCATACATACATTCAAAACGAAATTTTATAAGCATTATTCACTATAACGCAACCAAAATAGATATAAATACTAGAAATAGTGACTACAGGCCTTAGTCAAAAACTAGGTAAATTCGGACAAGAGGGCGTGGCACCTCCCATATAAGTAAAAGTTTCAAAATGCTGTAAGAAAGCGTTTTTTAAGATAGTCCTACCAAATTTGACTCAGACACTCAGTATAGTAAATGCAGGCTCTGAACAAATACTTTGTAAACACGGACGAGGAAGGAGGCGTGGCACCTCCCATACAAGTAAAACTTTCAAAATGCTATATTGAAGGCGTTTCAAATTTCACTTAGACACTATGGACAGCAAATGCAAGCTCCGAAAAAAATTAACCAAACTTGAACGAAGGCGCAAATTTCAAAATGCTACAACGAAAATGATTTTTGAGATAGTTCAACCAAATTTCACTCAGACACTAAAGACAGTTAATACAAGCTCTAAGCTAAAACTTGGTTGATTCGGATAAGAAGGCTTGGCACCTACCATACAAGCAAAATTTTAAAAATGCTGCAGTGCAGGGTATTTATTTTTTGGCTAGGCCAAAGATAACACCCTTACTTGTTCCTTTTCTTCTAATATGTGTCTTCCATTTGCTATGTTTTTAATGACATTTAATGTCAATTGTCAAAATGAGGGGGGGTGCCACTTTGTCGAAAATAACCAAAATCGGTAGCACTGCTGAAATTTATACGCAGATTTGAAAGAAATCTCGTCAGAAATAGATTTTTTTTTGTATGGTTAACCACGTGATTTATGCTGAGGCTTTGAGCTAAATCGCGTAACAGCTGTAAATCTCCGTTGGAAACGTATTATTCATTTCCAAGTGTTGGCAGCTATACTAGCACCACTTCCAAGCAAGTACCAGCTAAGCAAAAAGTGTAGTAGAAAAAAGTAGTATGTAGTAGCAAAAGCAGTATTTAATGAAAAGTGAAAACTTAACGTTGTATGCCGTAGCAAAAAGAAATAGAAATTTTGCACTCTTAACACTTGCAATGCATTGTTGTTGTTCTTGCTATTTGGAGAGAATTATAAGTTTTTTGGATTCTGCGCGGAAAAATAAACAATGCAATGAGAATTCAAAAAGGGATAAAAGGACGAAAAAACTGAAGAAAATAAAATAAAAAGAGTAGTATAAAAATGTAACTGAGAGAAATTTGTAATGGAAAGCGAAGGCCTATTAAATCACACACACTCATACATATGCATATCCTCAAAAAGTTACGGATTTAGAAATTTCGTCGTATTTTTTTTTTTTCCAAAATGATTTTCAACAGTTTAACGAAATAATAAATTGATTTAACTGCATTTTATAAAGAAAATAAAACTGTTTTTTTGCGGAAAGTTCTGTAATTTATATGAAATTTTCTGGCCAAAGTCATCGTGATTGTCATCAGCTCTAACAACTATGCAGCAAATCAAAAATTATCGATTTTAAACAAAAATTTTTGCTACCCTCGAGACCTTAGTTACTTGCGGCGCCATCCCAACACCACCACCACCATCACCATCATAGCAAAGACGACAGCAAATTTTCATCATTGTGATGTAAGTAAATTTTTCAAGCATCCAGTCACTTAACTTCAGGAATGAATTATAAAATTCCGTCACAATATGAAATTCAAATTTGGTTGATTTTTGTGAGTGATTTTGATTTCCTTTTTTTTTTCTGTTTAACTTTGAATGGATTCGCTGAATTTATAGGTTTTTGTTTTTTTCATCATTTTGCTCATATGATAAATCGACTTTTCATTTTGCCGACTATCGTTGCTTCAAAAAAAATCACCGAAAAACACCATCAATGATGGCACCAACAAGAGCAGCAACAGAGCCACAACAAGAAAATGTAACAGAAACAAAAAAAAAACATCAAGATAAATGCACTTTTCCGCTGCACCGAAATATGCACCGAAAAATTTTCACTACGCGCCCACCTACGGGTCAAATTGTCGAGTCTCGGTTGGGTCGGGTCGCCACTTCTTTGTGGCATTACGTTACGTTACATTACGCTACACAAAAACAAACGTACAACACATCAGCAGGCAGCACGACGACGACGACGGCGATGGCGAAAAAAGGCCAAAAGAACGCGTTCTTTGTAGTGGATATTTGCAACACCGCAACACCAACGACGAAGCACCCGTTTTTTGGGGCAAAAAAAAGGGTCGCGTTGTCGTCGTAGCGTATGGCGGCTGTTTGCTGGACTGGCTATGCTTTTTTTTACTTTTGTTGCTCCACCGGTACCCAAAAACAGCACCACCTTACGGTGTGCGGCGTAACTTTGGAACTGGCAATATTTAGTGTTGCTGCTGCTTGGAAAATTGACAATATGAAATGAGTTCCTTCGTGTGTGTGTGTGTGTGCCCGTACGGTGTATACCTTTGCTTGTTGCCGAGTTGTATTGAGGAGAGTCGTTGTTATTCTCTTTTTCTATTGTTGTTGTCATATACACTGCTATTGCTTAGTTGTTGTATTTGTTAAAAGCTAATAGTGTGAAATTCTAAATTGTATTAAAATAAGTAGTAGAATAGTAGTAGATTTTATAAAAAATCAAAAATTTAAAAGGGAAACACTTGAGAAAAATTACGAGAGCTGAACGCAGCAACTTTTTTTTAACGTTAAATTGTTACCACAAACAAAAGAAAAACGTTTTTAATTGAGTAATCGGTGCACTATTGGTGATATTCCTGGTAATGTTACTTTTTTTAAATAGAAACGGCGTAAGTCTATTGACCTGATATGGGCAAATGTAGTGTCACTTCTTTTTGTGAAAAATCTTACTGTGCGCCCAATTGCTACAGGTTCTGATCACTTTTCAGACTTTCTCAATTTAAAGTTTGTGTGCGTTCGGACGGTATTTTTTTTTTTTTTTGTGTCCCCTAGAGAAATTTTTCTTAGAATATTTTAGCCCATTATAGTAAATTGTTTCGAAAAGGGGGTCAAAAAGACCCATAGAAACGGGATATAATGGATTAAAATGTTTCAGAAAATTGTTACTTGTTTGATTTTATGTTAGCCTTCTAGAACATCTTAATTTTAACCCATTATATCCTGTTTTCATGGGTCTCTTTGACCCCCTTTTCAAAAAACTTGGTTAAAATGGGTTAAAATATTCTACGAGACATCTCGCTAGGAACCACCGAAAAAATACCTTTAGGACGATGGCAACCCTATGTGGTAGCGCACGTGCACCAACGACTCATGATAAGCACAACATTAAACAACTTCAAAAACTCATAACTTGATATCCGTAAAAGATAACAAAATTTTGAGGGTTGGAAAATAATTATAATAAAATTTGCTTTTAAATAAAAATATTCAAAAAATAATAAAAAGGGTGCTCCAAGCCCCTAAATGGCTTTAAAAAGAAAAAGCTTTTTTTGCACATAAAATAATTTTTTTTCTCTCAGTGTAATACTTTTTTCAAAAGGTCACAGTTATATGTATGCCAAATACATACTAACTTTTCACCAATTTTCATAAAAATCGGAGATGTCAACCCAAATCTTAATCGGTTGGCTCGAATGGATTTAAGACACACTCCAGATAGTGAGTCAAGCGATTCAAAATTGAAATGACTTAAGTTTCTTCTATGTCTTAGAGCAAGGACACTCGCAAAAGAAATGAAAGACCGTGTCTTTTATATTACGGTCCTTACAACTTCTACAAAGGTCGCCAATGTTTGAGGAATCAAAACGAGATGCATGGATTACCATGCCACAATGTCCAGTAATGGCATCAAGTATGTTTTGGTTTGATCCTATTTTAGCCAGTTCATCAGCAATTTTGTTAACCTCAAATTACTTTAACCTGGAACCCAGCAAAGTGTTACTTGTATTGTACATAGAGGAAACAACATTGTCAAAAGTGACAGAAACGTGGTTGTTTTAACAACGTTGCGACCCAATCTTTGAGCATAGTTCGTAGCAGTTTTAACAACGCGCGTTGCTAAATGAGTTTCAACTACGTTCGTGAGTAATTTAACAACGCGCGTTGCTTGATAAAATTCAAAAAAAATATATATTCTTTTTATTATATTTTTAATTCCAACTTCTTCCTGTCAACAACAATGAAACTGATATTATTTTATTTTTTATTATTTCAATTCTTGCTTAAATAAATATTTTTTTGTTTGGTATTGGAGAAATTTGAACCTGGAACCTGTCATATGATAGATGCGGACGTTAATGAACTCAGCCACTGCCATCATTATTGTGAGGTTGACTGAAAGTCTATTTGTTTTGAAATTAGCTTATACCACGTTCGTGAGTGTTTTAACCACATTTCATAGTTGATTTGGATTTTACTATGTTTCGTGGTGTTTTGACAACGCGTTACTAAATAAGTTTCAACCACGTTCGTGAGTGATTTAGCAACGCACCATACAAATATGATCTTTCAGCGATGTTACATCCAAATCAGCAACGAAACGTAGTTAAAACACTCACGAACGTGGTATAAACTCATTACGCAACGCAAGCTATGCTTTTTTTCTTCGCTCTGTGTAGTCCTTGCTAATATGGCAAAGAATGTTCCTACAGCTTAAGACAAGTTTTGACGTGAAATAATTTGATGAGATTGCATTGATGGCCCCCTGACTATCAGTTTAAATAACAACGCTTCCAAGAAATTGGGACTAATGGGCATTTTAAAGATTTCACAAGCTTTAAGAACAGCATAATCCTCTGCCTTTAAGACAGTCTGTAAGATTTTACTAACTCTAAAACTTAGAATAAATGCATTATCCAGCACCTAAATCCAATTTTTACCCATCCGTGCATATTTCAAAAGACGCGTTTAAAGAAGCCCAATTATCCCTTTCAGGTATTACAAACTGGTAGTTCGTTGGAATGAGGATCTATGAAACCTCAAAAACTATTTAAATAGGGTAATTAAAACTTATAAAAGACTATGTTTTAGTCATGACAACAAATTTATTTTGATTCAAAAATTAATTACCTGATTCCTGTTAATTACCGAAACTTATTGGGTTTAGACATAAAAGATTTTGTGGCGTAAGTTCACGTTTAATCAAAATTTTACAGTCTATAATCAGGCATCTTTTGTTATAAGACTCGCAGATGGGGACTCCGAACCTGTTTCTGTGATTGAGGGCGTGCTCCAAGGTGAAATCCCCGTCATGTTCATTACGGAGTTTGAAAACGAGTTAAGAAACTTAAACATTGAAGGACTTAATATGAATGGCACACAATTCTTATATTTCTTTTTGCAGATGATGCTGTAGTCATAGCCAGGTCTACCGTAACTCTACGGAAAATCTTATAAGCTCTAGAAACATATTGTGGCCAAAGTAGTTTGGTAGTCAACACCGACAAAACCCAAATTATTCATTTTAGAAGAGGAGGTTTCCTATGAAAATTCTTATTCAAACCGATCTCTATCGTTAAATCATATTCCTACCTAGATGTCACTTAATCGAGCTCTTTCTTGGTAAATTTGCAGCCGAAACTGTTATAAAAATAGTAAAAGTCGCATTGGGCTCAGCTTTGCAAATACGTAGGCTGCTGCATAAGTTTTGAGAATATAGTTTAGATAATTCATGTTTCAGAGCATAATCTTCAAACAGGCCAAAGTGTTTGGACAAATGGTTTAAGCGCATGACGTCTGAAGAACATACCCTAAGAATGTCTAACTTTTCAACTTTCATAAAAATTTGCATTGGAAAACACTACCATATTCTAGAAGCTTATGGAGCAACCCTCGTATACATGAAGATATCTACACTCAGAAAAAATCGTCCCATAACAGTGTTAATAGTAAACCCTTTAGCTCAATAGTACGTTTATCAAAAAGATTTTATATTAAAACAATAGTTTTGTTATAAATCGAATACTTCGCGTACTATTAATTTAATAGTATCAATATTATTACTATTAATACTATGCACAGAATTAATATTACAATTGGATTAATAGAGTCCCCACATTAATTTAAAGATATAAACTATTAGCATGTTAATAAGACATGCTATTGGATCAATGCTCTCATACCATTGAATCGATAGTAAAAAAATACCATTAATATAATAGTTCCGAAATTATTGTTTTAAAACTACGGATCCCATTGACTTAAGATTAAGGTTTTCTAAGCTTACTTTAAATTCATTCACCACCCATAACAATTAAGTTGTCGCTCTTACAAGCTGGTTGCAGAACTCATCTTTTGTTTTTTTTTTTTTTTTTTCGCCAACTCAGTGGATGCGAATGCTTGCAAGATTGTTATTCTATATACTAAAAAGATATACATAATTTCGTCAAGACAAAACATGAATCTGCTCGATCTGAATGAATACTGCTTAATAAAAATCATTAAACATCTAAATCTAAACACTCAAATAACATTGCAACAAGTCTGCAGTCAATTACAAAGAATAATCCATTACCTTTGGCAACATAGTTATAAAGTGCTGACGATAGATGGTTTCCAGATCAGAACAAATCTTTATAAGAATGATGCACAATTTGTAAAGGTGTTAACACACATCAGTAGCTATATATACGAACTAAGAGTACAACATTTTGAAGCACGAAAACTACGCCTTCTACGCAATGTGCACTTTGAGAATTGCCGCAAATTAACTTTAAGTGATTGGCATCAAGAAATTCAAGATGCTGACATCAAAATGATATCAAAAATGTTGCCACATTTGGAAATATTTCTACCCAAATGTATACGCATAACTGGAGCCTACCTAGAGCGCTATAAATATTTGACTCACTTGGATTTAAGTAATTGCACCGGATTGAAAAGCAAATATTTGCCAGCAATTTTTCACGAAATAAAATTAAAGTTTTTCAAAATGCGTTTCAATAGCAATAGCTACATTTATCAGCAACTGCGCCTGAATGCTCAATACGAGCAAACCATTTGCAGCAGCATTTTAAGCTGTCCAACGTTGCAAACACTGGAGCTGGACGATTACCAATTGGCCATGTTGACAGCCAATATGCAGTTGAAACAATTGCCGCAATTAACAAACGTTAAGTGTTATGTGCGTGATTTTTTGTCACATATTTTGCGTGATCTCGAAAATTACTATGCGCTGGAAATTGTGGAATTTATAGCGCTGGATGATAATGTTACGTTGCAATTGCTTACGTGTTTATCCCGCGGTAGTTTTCTGCATCTAATGAAGCTGACTATTGTCAATAGTTACTTAATGGATTTGCCTATTGTTTTGGCAAAGCATCTTCAAGAATTACATCTTGTGGGTTGTAATCTGGAACAGGCGTTGTTACTCAGTTGTATTAGTAATTTTAAATGTTTGCAGCTGCTTAATGTTACTAAATGTAAAGGCCTCAAAGCGCAATTCCTATGGGAGTTATTACCTATGCTGCGGCAAGATTTTGAAGTCAGAAATTGTCTACCTTTGAAGATTATAATAAGAGATTCTAGTCTTGAAGAGAGTTTACTTAATGTAAGTTATTGCATTTTACCTAGAAAACGTAATTAGACACCTTACTTTGCTTTCAGCACCCAGACATTTTGAGGAGCACGGATGTATTGATATTAAGCAGGGAAACATTGTCGCTGGACTTGGACATAAATCATTTTGAATTCACTTTAAAGCATAAAGGAAGTGCATAGTTAGCAGATTCGAAATAAATAACGTTACAGAAAAAAAGTGGAAACATATACGCTTTGAGCTATTTTGTTTTTAAATCGTTTGCTGTATATAACTAAGAGCCTGATTTGATGAGAATCTGTGCATAAACCACATAACGCTCTGAGATGGGAGGGTGAGTTTTTAGTTTTTTTGTTTGTTCTTCACGCAACCGTCACATAGAGGGAAGGCGGTAAATTATTGGCGAATTTTGACGACATGAGGTTTAAGAACAGCCCCAAAGACAGGATGTAAGATTCGATTGTAAAAGTCGATTAGTGTTTAAGGACTCTAAACATTTGAAGAACATAAAATTGTTTAAATAAAAAAAAAAAATGTTTTAAGGGTCGATATATACAGATGTTGAAAGAATCGATAAATGTTTATAAACGTGATAGATTTTGAAAAAGTCGATAAATATTGCAAAAAGTCAATAAATATTGCAGTAAGTCGAAAAATGTTTCAAATGTAACGAAATGCTGAAACTATCAATAAATGTTGCCAAATGATGCAAATGAGTTGAAATGTTCAAACAATCGATACATGTTGCAATAAGTCGAAAAATGTTGCAAACGTATGGAAATGTTGGAAGAGGCGATAAATGTTGCAAATGTATCGAAATTTTGAAGGAGATGGTAAATGCTGCAAAATGTCGATAAATGTTGCAGTAAGTCGAAAAATGTTTAGAAATGTTGAAAAAGTCGAAAAATTATTATAAAAAAATATTTATAAAGTCATTAAATGTGGCAAAAGGTCGGCAAATATTGCAGATAGATCACAAATGTTGCAAAAAGGTAATAAATGTTGCGGAAATTGAAAGATGTTTTGCAAATTGTATACAAATGTCGATAAATGTTTATAAAATGATAAATGTTGAAAAAAGTTCTTGCAAATTGTATAGAATTGTTGAAAAGGTCTATGGAGTGTGAAAAATTAATTTAGAACTAGTTAGGGTGTTACCTTTGGCCTGGCCAAACATTAAATACCCTACACAGAAGTATTTTGAAAGTTTTGCTTATATGGAAGGTGCCACGCCCTCTTGTCCAAATTCACCCAGTTTTTTCTCTGAGTTTGAATTTATAGTTCTTAGCATTTAAGTGCAATTTGGTTGGATTATCTCAAAAAATGTTTTCAGTATAGCGTTTTGAACCTTTTGCTTATATGGGAGTTGCCACGCCCTCTTGTCCGATTTCTCCTGGGTTTTGTTCAGAGCTTGCGCTTACAATTCGTAGTATTTATGTGTATTTTGGTTGCATTATCGTGAAAAAAACTCAAAAAGTTGCATTTTGAATATATTTTTTGTATGGGCGGTAGGCGTGTCCGTTGACCGATTTCGCTCATTTTCAATCCCCCGAGCTAACTTTGACGCCGAAGGTTGTACACCAAATTTCATTGAATTATCTTGCTTAGTTTTCCAAAAAAGTGTATTTCCACACACAGCCACCCAGCCAGCCAGCCACCCAGCCAGCCACCCAGCCAGACAGACGGACATGGCTATATCAACTCAGGAGGTGACGCTGATCAAGAATATATATACTTTTCTATATCTGCCACGCCTCCTTCTCTGCGTTACAAACGGAAGGACAAAGTGAATATACCCTGGGTGTAGGGTATAAAGAAAGGTGTAAATGTTGCGAACAGATCACAGTGCGAAATTGCAGTAAGTCGAAAAATGTTGCAAATGTATAGAATTGTTGATAAATGTTGCAAAAACTTGAAAATTGTAACGAAATGTTGATAAAGTCGATAAATGTTTATAAAGTTGATAAATGTTGCGAAAGTCAATGAATGTTGAAAAAACATCACATATGCTCCAAAAAGATAATAACTGTTGAAAAAAGGTGATAAATGTTGCCGAAAGCTAAAAAATGTTTAGAAATTGTGTAGAATCGTTGAAATAGTCGATAAATGTTTATTAAGTTGATAAATATTGCGAAAGTCAATAAATGTTATAAAACAAATCATAAATGTTTGCAAAGGTATTAAATGTTGCAAGAATATTAAATCTGTGGCAACAATCCAGTGTAGCTTAAGTCGATCTTTGATAACATTGCAAAGCAGCATGAGTTCAATGCTTATGAAACGAATATAAACTGTTTTGCCTTCTGATCAAAGACCGACTTAAGCTACTCTGGTTTGTTTCCACAGATATATAACGTGTTGATAAAAATTTAAAAATGTGAAAAAAATTTTAAAATGTTGCAAATGAAAAGAAATGTTGAGACAGTCGATAAATGTTTATAAAAAGTCGATAAACATTGCATGAAAATCATACAACAGATGTTGCAAAAAGTTGAAAAATGTAGCAAATACATACGTATTTAGAAATCTTCATAAAAAATGCCTCAAAAATTCAACAAATTTGGGAAAAATTAAAAATGCTTATCAAAAAAAATTAAAAAGTTCGATGTTGCACAGAGCACATGGACATTTTAAGTTCATACTTAGTGTATCATTCGCTTGTGTTACCTAAAGCAGTTACTGTCAGCTAGCAAAATATAAGTGGTTGCTCACGATGTCAACAAGTGGGTGACCACTTGACTGGATTTCATTTAAGCAGATTTGAAGTGAGTAAATTTATATTTGCTACTAATTAAATGTTTTTATAATTTAAATTTAAATTCCTATCGTTTTAATGAGATCTTTAACCATGGCTTTTATCTCTCTTCACGGCATTCGTGATTCTTTTCCTCTACTGCCTTGTGTATTCCCTTGGCGGCAAACTTCACTGTGTGGTTTTTGGAGAGTATAACCAACCCATCTTCACTTTCTTAGTTTAATCAAGTTTATTATGGGCATATGATTGCCTTTAAGGTGCAATTTGGCATTTGAGATAGTACGTGGCCACCAAAATGTTTGATAAAGAATCGATCAATTCCATCTTCTGATCTTTAAAGTATCTTTTCGTTTGCAAGTCTCCTTTAATGTGTTAAAACTATTCGATTATAGAGAACAGTTTCTACAGATTTGCCTTTGAAATAGACATACTGGTTCTCGGAAAACCTAAAACTCGAAAATTTTGGTTCAATATGTTACAAAAAAATTATAAAATAAAAAAAAAGCTCCGAAAAAAAATTAATGCCTCGGAAAATGTTGAAAGCCCCAAGCAATTTGAATTATTCGGAAAATTTGAAAGTAGACCAAAAATTTTTACAAAAAATTTCCAAAAAAAATTTAAAAATAATGCTTTCGATTACGGGTTATTTTATGTGAATTTCGCGTAAAATATGTTATTATGGAGAGTGCTGCTGTTTTCTCACACAAATAATGAAAATAATGTGGTTGATGATTATGATGCAAACGAATGAAGATGATAATAATGATGATGATGACTACGACAACGACATCGTTACACATTTTGCATAATACACGTAAGGATGCTGACTGATTCTCTCTATAGCAGTGTAGTAGTCGAGCTTTTGGGCATATGTACATTGTGGAGAGGCAGTTGCATTTTCACTGATTTTGGCAACATAGTGGTGTCAAGGCTAAAAGGATGTTGCTACTGTTGTATTGTGCTTTATGTTGTTGTTGTTATTGCCTTTGAAATATACTATGTATATAGAGAAGTTGCAGCTCTTGCAATATGTGTACGTATAACACTAACCGACAAAATTTTAAATTCAATATTTCTTTTGTCAGATTTTTCAACATTTTTCGAAACTTTCAAAATTTCTCGAACATTCTGATGTTTTTGAAATTTCTAACTTTTTTCGTACAATTCGCCATTTTTGGGTTTTCGAACATTCTAAGAATTTTCAGACTTATAAAATTTTTAATTTTTTTAACAGTTTCTTCATTTTTTCTACATTTCTATATTTTTTCTCAAATTTTTTGACTTAAAATTTTTTTTTCGAAAACTTTCATAATTTTTCGAAACTTTTTGATATACTTAGGTTTATTGAACTTTTTTCGAATAATTTCGATATTTTAAATTTTCGAACATTTTTTGAATTTTTGAACTTTTGAAAGAATTTCAAAAATGTTTCCTTTTTTTTAACCATATTCAACATTTTTTAGATCTTCTAAATTTTTGACATTTTCCGATATTTTTTTTTTCATTAAATTCTTCGAGTTCTTTCAACATCTTTCGAACATTTTGATATACATATCGGCATTTCCGCCAAAAGGTTCTCCGTAAGCAAAAAAATTAAATCATCATATCTCTAAAACTATTTAACGTACATGGATGAAATTTGGTACATGTGTAAAGAGCACCAAGACAAATAATGTGATCTGGTATAAATAGGGGTATCACGCCCCCGCAAAAATCTCTACATCATATCTCCGAAAATATTTATCGCACATGAATGAGATTTGACACATTTATGCAGAGCACCAGGATAAATAATGTTTCCCGGGAAAATGGGCGATGTCACGTCCCTTAAAAAGAAATCATAATTCGTGAGATTTGGTACACATGTAAAACGGATAGGGACAAATGATATCCTTTGGAGAAATTGATAATGCCACGTCAACTTAACAAGAAAAAGTGATCCAACACTCACTGAGAAATCCTGGTTTTTTGAAAAATTTTCAATTTAAAATTTGTATGGTGGAAAAAATGTCACGTTCATATTGTCACGTATCGATTCAGATTATGATCAAAACAAAGAAAAGTACAGAAGATATTTGCATCAAACAAAATACATTATAAAGTAACATTATTGCTTAAGATTCTAAGATTGGTCGCACTAAAAAATTCAGACTTGTTTCGCTGAATTCTAACTTTCTTTGAATAAGAACTTCTACTACTGATTATTTTTTTGTCACGTTCGTTCTGCGTCTTTTTTTGAATGTATTTTAGAACCAGGACTTCGCCTGCTATTAACGTTGGCACTAATTATATTGCTACCTAAGAGCTAGTTATAATGTAAAGTAAAAACTAAAATTAAAATATGTTTTGCATCCACTTTTTTTGCACTTTAAATGTCTACGACGGTCACTTTCGTCAGCTGGGAAATGCCCATATATGTATATGTGTATCAAAATTATGAACTTTTTTTCGAACAATTTTCGAATTTTTTAACTATGACAAGATTTTTAATTTATTTAAACATTTTCAAAGTTTTTAGTTCTTCTAAATTGTTTCGACTTTTTCCGAATTTTTCTTAAATTCTTAAATTTTCTTAATAATTTTTTTTTTTTCGAAAACTTTCAGCATTTTTCGAACATATTGCTATTTATCGTATTGAATTTTTAACGAATAATTTCGACATTTTTGAGTTTTCGAACATTTTTCGTATGTTCAATTTTACAACAAAAATGTTTATTTGCTTTTGTCTAACAGTGTAGTCTCTGTCGCTGGTTGGTGTTGGGTTGTTTATTAGGTTGGTGTTTTCGCTTAAATGCAGCTTTTATCCTTATGAGATTGAGTGCATTTACCTCAGGGTTGTTTGGTCATGACGACGACGACGACGATGGCGCTAACGAAAATGTGAAAATGCGTTTACAGACAGATGTAGACCACAGTTATTATTGACTATGCAAATTTCAATGCGCTCTGGTTTTTTTTTTTTTTTTTTGTTATGTTGTTGCTTTTGGTGTTGTTGGCTTTGTTGCTGAAGTGGTTGCACTTTTCGGCTTATGTATGTTTGTATGTCTTTTGTCGGTCGGACATTGAGTTACTCCAAATATATGTAGATAGGTAGATGGCAGCCAACGTGGTAAAAGCGCCAAAAATTTCATATATATCATCACATAGTTGTATCGTCGTCGTGTAATGGAGAAAGTGAAATGACCTCTAAATAAAGTCAAGGTAACCTTCACTCGATGTGCGCTTTGAAGCGAGCGTATTACGCTGTGTCAGTTTATAGAGGGGGCTGTTAAGGATGTTGCCACATTGAAAATTATTTGGATCATAACTTGATTTGTACTCAGCGGATCAAAGACATTAGACATTGGAAGAAAAAATTGTTTATATACCTGAAGGAGGATATCGAGCTATTCTTGCTTGAAGTTGCAGAAAGCGCTGTTTTAAGGCGTATGGCGCAATTCCAGTAAAATGTGCAAATCCATTTTTTGAATGACATTGCATAGCCATAGGCGTCCTAATCAAACTCGGACTCTTACTTTCCGAGTTATCTACCTTTAAAGTAAAGGCAATCAATTTTGAAGTATTTTCAGTTTTCCACTACAAATATAATGCAATTCCTTGTATAGGGGTCAAAATGCCTATACTTTAAAGGGAGATGATTCGAAAAATAAGAGTCCGATCGGAAAAGTTTAAAGGTATAGTTTGGCAAGGCAGATTATGGCTACATCTTTTTCTGAAACTGAGCCATGTAAACAGAATGAACAGAATGAGAATTAAAACAGCGCTTTCAGCAATTTCAAGCAACACTGGCTTCGTTGTAAGTTTTAGCTCATGGAATTGAAAATGAGCGAAATCGGTCATGAACACGCACACCGCCCATACAAAAAATATATTCAAAATACATTTTTATGAGCATAACTTGTGATAATACACACCAAAACTAGTGGTGTTAAACAAAAACTTTGCAAATTCGAACAAGAGGGCGTGGTACCCCTCAAATAAGCAAAAGTTTGAAAATGCTTTAATGAAAACGTTTTTTGAGATAATCCAACCAAATTTCACAATGATATTTGAGATAGTAATTTCACTGATTCGAACATAAGGGCGTGGCACCTCCCATATACTCAAAATTTTGAATATGCTGTAGTGTGGGGTAGGGTATATTTATGGGGGCTGCTCAGGGGGCTCTAACATCCATGGACATTTTCTAATTACCTTGCAAAAAGACGTATAAGTAACATTTACTTAGTTGCTTTGAACTAAATATCTTGTCAGGCTCCCCCCAAAATAAAATCCTATCTACGCCTCTGGTGTTGGATATTTAATTTTTACCAGGGCAAATGTAACATGCTTACTAGTTTTGCCTTATTATTAATTTTTTACAATATTTTGCCATATCATTAAACTTTCTCAAAATTTTACGAATATCAGCCCTATTCCGTAATCAACGTGACTTCAATTTCTTTTCATTGTGCGCTGTAAAAATTCAATCTTTTTAGGAATAATATTGATTTCTGCCGTTTTCATCAAAAAAATCTCTAAAAATTTTTCAACTTTATCGAAATTGTTGACTTTTATTGTTGACATTTTAGAACTTCTTCTGAAATCAATAGACACAAAAATGTTATAAAAATTATTTATTTATAAATTCAGTTCGTGCCTTACTTTAAAATTGTATAGCCAAAAAGCAATATTGGTCTTTGAATGAACACTCAATATTCGCATACAGTTTAAATTTACCAATACAGACATATGTTCAATAGACGAATATAAGTGCGTCGGCCGCATAAAAGTGGGCCATTGTTGGGTAGTCCTATGTCTGTGTAAATACATATATACGTGTTTATGTATACATTTATCAGTATGCGTATGTATGCAAGTACTCAGATTAAGGTGGTTTTTTTAAAGTTAACAATGAAGTATTTATGATTTTTATGATGAAAATTGTAGGATTGTGCGAAAGTTATAGCTTTTTATAAAAATTTGATCCAAGGTGACAAATGATTTATGTATATAACAAAGTTATGTAGTTGCAAAAAATTAACAATTTACATTGATCCTAAATTGTTCAGTTTATGGAATAGTTTTCTTTCTCCGACACTTTTTTGTATACACTGGCCGAAACGTAGGCATAATAAGTGTCAAACCCACTTTTAAACGATTGAAAGATTGAAAAGTTTAAAAGTTTATGACTCCTATCTTCCAATCTATTTCGATGAAATTTGGTATTAAGATTCCAAAACGGAACGTTATCAGATAAATTTTACGCTTACTTTTCAAATATTATTTTCATTTCTTACTTTCGTGATTTATTACGATATATTTGCAAGTACTGATACTATTAATGTTTAACTAGTAAGGGTGTAAACTTTGGCCTGGCAAAACGTTAAATATCCTTCACTGCAGTATTTTTAAAATTTTGTTCATATGGGAGGCGCCACGCCCTCTTGTCTGAGTTCGTCTAGCTTTAGCTCAGGGCGTGCATTTATAGTCCGTAGTATTTGAGTGAAATTTAGTTGAATTATCTAAAAAAACGCGTTCAGTTTAGCGTTTTGAAACTTTTGCTTATATGGGAGGTGCCACGCCCTCTTCAGTTTATTTTTCAGAGCTTGCGCTTACAATTCGTAGTATATATGTGTATGTCGGTTGCATTGTCGTGAAAAATACTCCTAAAGTTGCATTTTGAATATATTTTTTGTATGGGCGGTAGGCGTGTCCGTTGACCGATTTCGCTCATTTTCAATCTCACGAGCTAACTTTGACGACGGAGTCAGTGGGCCAAATTTCATTGAATTATCTTGGTTAGTTTTCCCGTTAAAAATATTTCCACACACAGCCAGCCAGCCTGCCAGCCAGCCAGCCTGCCAGCCAGCCAGCCAGACAGACGGACATGGCTATATCGACTCAGGAGGTGACGCTGATCAAGAATATATATACTTTTCTATATCTGCCACGCCTCCTTCTCTGCGTTACAAACGGAAGGACAAAGTGAATATACCCTGGGTGTAGGGTATAAAAAGAAGAATAAATTTCAGCACAGAGCATATCAATATGACTTCCGAAATAAATTACATATTTATTTGAACCAAGTGCTTTGACACTAAAATTTGATATAATATTACAAATCTTGACGAATTTTAACAAAAGGGTGTGGCTCCTCCACTCCAATACAAGCTAATTGAGACAATCAAACAAAATTTCGTTCAAAATCTTGGAATAGCATATTCGCATGCCTAATTAGATACAGCTAGTAAAGAAAAATCCCAAAAGTGGACATAATACGTCAACTAACACGCCTACCTCTCAAAGGAAATGAACTAACATTTTTTTAACCCTTAAGGTATGCAACACATTATTTCCATATACAATTACTAGTCGGCATAATTATTTTGACCAAATCTATTTGTGACTTTCGAACGTTGCTTAAGTTAGAACTGTCACACAACGGTTCGAAAATGATGCACAAAAGAATGATAGTGTTCACAGCTGCATGCATATTTTGCCATTTACCGTTTGCATTCTTTTGCTGCTGATAAAAATGCAAGCAAACAACAAATTTCTTCGGGACATAAGTATTTTGACATCAACTTCGCAAAATCACAAAAATTGTGATTCGAGCAATTGCAATTTATTTCGATAACGTGGAGTGTGCTGAGCTAAAAAAGTTAAAAAAAAAATTGTTTTGCTCTTGATCGTAAGGTGATGTCAAAATACTTACTTATGTCACTAAACATTTATACATTTGGCTCATTATTTTTTTTATTAAAGATTGAATATTAAAAATTTATGTTATTTACAAACATACCTATTTATAGAATTTATATAGAACTTATGCTGCTTTTCTTGATATGTAAACATATATCGTATAAGAATCTAAAATATGTTGAAATTTTTGTCAAAATACTTATGTAATCGCCCCCTTCTCCAAGTAAAAAACCGTAAGAATTTTCACTAACTTAAACACCACCACCCACCCCCCCCCCCCTGCCAAATCTTACGTAATCAATGAATGGCTCTTAAACTTTATCGTACAAAAAAAAAAAAAATAAAAAAATAGTAAATACTAGAACCGCCCAAAGGTCAAAATTTGACCACAAACGTATTAAATAATTTTGGTGCATTTTGGACAGTTTAGTACTTTTCTTGCTATTTGGTACAAAATAGAAAGCTCATTTATCATTCCTGGTACAATGACAAATGTTAAACAAAAAAAAAACAAAAAAACATGAAGTCAGTGTCAGTCAGCTTTTTGTCTTTCTCTTTGTACTGTATCCTCTATTCAGCTCTGTGTGACCGCGTATTTTGTCCTTGTTATTATGGAAAAATTTGCTGGCTTAATGGCAAAATATTGAAACAATTTTAGCTTTGTGCACATCTACGCACAAATACCTTTCTAATGGTGTATAATACAAAGTCGTGCTCCATTTCTAACTTAATAAAAATGGTAGGACAAATTTTTGTCTGTATTAATATAATAATCTCCTCTTATATGACCCAGGTTTTAAGAAAAATTTTTTTTTTTCATCTTCAATAACCAAATGTAGTGAAATTTATTCCTAGACATATAAAATTAAATTCCCAATGGGTTAAAATGTCAAAATCGTTCATTACGGCCACGTAACAGGTCCTAAAATTCTGAAAAAATTCTAGCGATCTCTTTCATAAAAAATAAATTAATTTTGTTTATGATATTTTTTTTAATTCAAGCACCCTCTGCCGAGTAAAAAATGAAAAACGAAAAATTTGGGATAAAATTTGCGACTTTTGTCGATATGCGATCGAGCACACCATAGCGACACATAAGGCAAGATAGCATGATATTTATAGTCTAAGATCCGGCAGTAAAAACGTGGAAAAGTCCATAAATCTTTTTTATGGAGAGCACATATTGCAGAAGTAGTAGATATGTTATGGGGCACCTTCCCAAATCTTCTGGAGTAAAATTCAGAAAAATCGTATGTGGGTCGTGGCGACAGAATGGGTTAAAAAGTTTAATCGCTCTTTACGCCCACATAACAGGTCCGAAAATTTTGCAAAAAATTCAAGCATTTTCCTTGACGAAAAATAAATCAAATTTGCCTATGATGTTTTTTGATTCATGTTGAGTAAAAAACGAAAAACGCTAAGATTTGGTTAAAAAACTTTATTTTTGGCGGAATGCGAAATTTAGAGTTTTTCGTTTTTTGCTCATCATGGGGGGCTTAAATCAAATTTTTTTGACCTGTTATGTGGCCGTAATGAGCGATTTAGACATTTTAACCCATTTTTTCGCCACGACCCACATACGATTTTTCTGAATTTTACTCCAGAAGATTTGGGTGCCCCATAACATATCTACTACTTCTGCAATATGTGCTCTCCCGTATAATATCGAAAATCTCGATTTTCTCAAAATTTTTGCAAAAAACCTCCTGACACCATCTCGGGCCGACATTTTTTTGTTCACCTATTGGGAATTTCATTTTATACGTCTAGGAATATATTCCACCACATTTGGTTATTGAACATGGGAAAAAAATTTTCTTAAAACCTGGGTCATATAAGAGGAGATTATTTTCGGATATGCCCATATAGATTTAGACATGTGAGCATTTATAATTATTTGATCAAAAAATTTGTTGTATTTTCTTAATCGCCAGGGTCCTCCTTAGATATCCAGAGGGCCTTTTTGTAATAAAAAGAGGAATATCTTGGGTATTGGATAGATAAAATGCTTAGATCCTGGATTATTCAGTCGAAGTTAAATAACACACACAAGTAGTTTGTTGTGTATGTAAGTGTACAAATTATTTTAAGGGCCACCTTAATTCACATACATAAAATAAACTAAATTTTTTGCCGGTTTTTTTTATTTCGATGTTTTAGCCAAAGCGAGGGAAAACTTTTAGGTATAAAAATTTCAAAGAAAATTAAATATTTCGCTCATTCATAGCACACAAATTAACTTTACACTTCAACGTGGCAGTTCAACTAAAAAAAATTTACTCACCTAATGGTTTTTTTTTTATAAACTTTTCCTAAAAATCATTAAAGAAAAAGCAAAGCCATTATTTCTGTTAAATATTTTTTTGCGTTGAGCGTTTTGACCGAATTTCGTTCTATTTTTACAAAGAATCCTTCAAAAGGATATCAATGTTGTTAATGTGGGTGCATCGGCTTTTTTTAAATGGAAAGGAGTTATCAATTTGTATGTGATGCACAAGAAAAAAAAAACGCACTTAAATCCTTTCACTGCAACGTCCTTGCCAACAACTTGGAGCAAATTACGCAACGTAAGGGGCGCAACGACGCCGCGACGCGACAAGATGCGAAGCGTTGCAATGCAGTGCGATTCACACGTTAAGCCCCCAAACGCCTGAAGATACGCGCAGGTTATGGAACACTTTTTTGGCAAAAAAAAAAATAAAAATCAAAAAAAAAAAAAGAATAAAGAGACAAAACAGAAAAACCAGTCGTAACAAATTGAAAAAGAAAAATGAAAAGAAAATCCAAAATTGAATAGAGGCACCAACGACGATGTAAGGCAACGAAACGAAACAGCGCCAAGTTTCGACCAACAACGGCAACGACAACGACGGCGATGACGACGATGATGATGAAGTTGGTCGCAAAGTGGAAAGTAACGATGTTGCTTGCTGGCGGTGATGGCGTTATTCTGTAGACAACACAATTTCTCTCAGTTACACTCGGTCGGTTGTCGGTCGTTCCGTACGTAATACACAGCACAGCAGTAAGCAATCCATCCGAATGTGGTGTAAAATTTTGCACTTGTTTTCGTCCTGTGGTTTGGGTATGTCGTCGTCGTCGTCGTTGCCGTGGTTGTGTACAGCGAAAATTTAAGTGGCACCTCTCAGTATTTTGGGTTAAGGATTGGCGAAAGGACTATACTACCGTACCCGCACACGACAGAATTCAACTCGACGACTGCTGCAACTACGACAACGATTGTATGTTGACTACTACTACTGAATATTTGTGTGTCTACCACTACGTTTACGTACGACAACGGGTTATTGAAGGCGAGAGCGGCGTCGTTTGTACTATACGATATGCACGAACAAAATGCCAGCAAGGATATTGTTTGTTGTCACAAATACCGATACAATCAGTGCGCGTACAGACAGACAGCCAGGCAGACCAGACAGACAGACGGACGGATGGATAGGCATAGGGCCATATAGCCCAGCCACCCAGCCAAACATTTATACACAAAACGCTCTCTTAATTTTATTACTCTCTTTTTGGAAATGTTTTTTCTTCATTTCGCTCGTTTTGCTTGATTGTGAGAAAAACTCAAGCTCCTCCAGTGGGTGGGAATTTCGATTTAGTCAGCCAGCATTTTGTAAATATACAGCCTGTTGGCTGGTGATTGTGGGCCTGTCGCATATGTAGGGAGGCCGCACCTAAAATTTAAATTTGTTCTGTCTGTTGCTGTTTTTATGAATAATGTTTTTGGTTGTTGTTGTTGTTTTGAAGACTAACCTTAATGGCTTGCATTTGTCTATGTACTACATTTTCAATACCCAATGGAAAATATTTGGGTAGTAGGGTTTCTACTCTTAAAAATTTTGAAAAGTCCTAAGGATTTAAAAAAAAAATTCATGAAAAATCAAAAAGTAGTAGAAATCTCAAATTTTAAAAATTTAAAACAAAAAAATACTAAAAAATACGAAAAATTTTCGAAAAATTTTGAAAAGGCTTACGAATAGTACAGTCATTTGGTAGTTTTACCTGGAAAGTTTTGCGGGATTTTCGCAAATGAGTTATTTTATAGATTTCGATGTGCTCTTTCAGAATTTCAACTTTGCTACCTCGAGTCGTGTTCGCTCGCGCCGCCATATTGGAAAAATGTCGTCCAAAATCAGTTTTTTACAAATATCTCTTTAACGATTACAGTTAGCGCAATATTGTAGCTTATAAAATTTTCTATAAAAATGACCTGTTAATTGTTTCCGTACGACTTATAACTCAGGAGATATCCTAATTCAAAATTTGTAAAAAATTAGTAAATTGTGCATGCCGCTCATGAGTATGCACAGTGATGTGTTGAGCTTAAAATTACGATTACTCATGAACGGTGAGTCACACGTTCAAAGCAAAAACACTTTTTTTGAGGAAACTACATCCACTATCAGCTACATTTAATTTTTTTTCACATGACCTATAGTTTAAGAGATATTTTATCAACAAACCTAAAATTTAGAAAAAAACCGTTTTTTCAAAATAGCTCGAAAACGGTTGTAGAAACAAATTTATTCGTGCATTTTGTAGAACGTTCAATTCTCTTTAAGGGTCTTTCCAAACTGTTTTTTCGTCCGACTTACCGTTCATGAGATATCGCGTCTTGAAAATCATTCAAAATTGAACATAGTATGGAGCATAGTACAGTGTTCAATTTTGAATAATTTTCAAGACGCGATATCTCATGAACGGTAAGTCGGACGAAAAAACAGTTTGGAAAGACCCTTAAAGAGAATTGAACTTTCTACAAAATGCGAGAAATTTTTTTTCTAGGACGAACCGTTTTGGTGCTATTTTGAAAAACAGTTTTTATCTAAATTTTAGGTTTGTTGAGAAAATATCTCGTAAACTAAAGATCATGTGAAAAAAATTAAATGTAGCTGATAGTGGAAGTAGTTCCCTATAAAAAAGTGTTTTTGCTTTGAACGTGTGACTCACCGTTCATGAGTAATCGTAATTTTAAGCTCAACACATCACTGTGCCTACTCATGAGCGGCATGCACAATTTACTAATTTTTTACAAATTTTGAATTAGGATATCTCCTGAGTTATAAGTCGTACGGAAACAATTAACAGGTCATTTTTATAGAAAATTTTATAAGCTACAATATTGCGCTAACTGTAATCGTTAAAGAGATATTTGTAAAAAACTGATTTTGGACGACATTTTTCCAATATGGCGGCGCGAGCGAACACGACTCGAGGTAGCAAAGTTGAAATTCTGAAAGAGCACATCGAAATCTATAAAATCACTCATTTGCGAAAATCCCGCAAAACTTTCCAGGTAACATCATTTTATTCTCCCAAATGATTGTAAATACTAGAATTTAAAAAAAAAAAAAATTATGAGAAAGTCAACTACTTAGTAAGGGAGTTACCCTACATTGCAACATTTTTAAAATTTTTCTTGTAGAGTAGGGGTGCCACGCCTTGTTTTCTGAATTCACTTAGTTTTCGCTCAGACCGTGCTCAAATATTTGTGCGAAATTTGATTTCATAACTAAGTAAAATTTGGTTTGATTACACTATGCAACAGAAAAATTAGGGACAAAACTTGGCTATACTGGAACGATTGCCCTGCAGTAGCTAAGTAAAACCTTCTATGGGCTTTGCAAACTTAGCTGCATAACGGTTTTTCTCAACTCGACCTCCAAAGTTTTTGTCAGAGGCTATTCAGTTTCCGATCAATAGCTCGTGTACTATTTCCGGAACCGATTTGTTATTTGCTAAAATTGTAGCTAAATGTCCAACAAGTAACTTCTTTGAACAAACTATGTCAAAAAATTTCATACAGTGTGTGTTTTGATGGAAAATGTTCGGTCTTTTTTTAATTTTTCGACCATAACTCACAAAATATAATATTTTTAAAAAAAACTCCTTCTGCAAAATTGAAATGGACTATAAAATGCATAAAGTTTGTAAACACCCAATATGGGGCTTGGTCGTTAAATGAGAATTTTTGGCTGTTGAACGCCCGCTGTCAGCAAAACTCTTTTTAAACTCAAAATGCTTAGAAAAGTAGTACAAATTTTAAATTTTAAAAATACCGAAAAATGTTGAAAAAAAAACAACAGATGTTCGAATATATACGTTGAAAAATTTTGTTGGTCAAAAACATCAAAAAAATTTTAAAAATTTGCAAAATAGCTAAGTAAAATAGAATTTCAATCAAAAATTAGAAAAGGCTGATTTCGGTGCGAAAATTATGTATTCAAAATCCATTTAACGATATTTTGCTTGCTAAGCTGACAAGTTCAAAAGATAAAAGACCATTTGTAGACGGTCTTACAGAAGGCAAACAAATCAAGTGACAATGTTTGAATAGTAACTGTTTGATACGAAAGAAACATTGACGGTTTTAGCGGGAAAAAATTTACAATTTACAATTAATTAATTGGGTTTTAACGAAAATCTTCTGTAGGCAGTCTTACTGATCTAAGGGTTAAAAGGCAAAAAGTTTTGATTAGTTTTGAGAGTTCGAAAATGTTTTAAGTGTAGGTATTGAAAATAGCAATATGCAAATAGCAACCTGTATACAACTACTTCGCATGATTTCGAAAGTTTATTCAGCATTTCCATCCCAGATAAGAAATGCAAACGATATTTCAATATACACCGAAGGATCACAAATGGACTCTGGAATAGGGACAGGCGTCTATTTGAATGTGCTAACTATTACTTATTATTTTGGACTCACTGATTATTGTAACATTGAAGGGAACAAGAAAGCAGTCAAACTGACAAGGACAATGGACATACATCTCTGCGATATCAATCTTTTTCCACATCTTGGTTTCTTAAAAGCTAAAACTGGTACAATAACCGAGAAAATAGTCTATTTACGATTAGCAAACAACGTGCTTTTGAAGATATCACAATGGGCTTGATAAAACGCCTTCTCAACCTTACTTAGCTTATTGAAAAATGTGGGAATCTCAGAAAAGTCAACAAACCGCAAAAAATCGAAAACTATCATAAAATGTTAGAAATTCAAAATATAGAAAACTTTTAATTTTGAAAAATTTTGGGAATACTCACAACTTTGTGATAAAAATGCATTAGCAACAAAAAATAAATATTCTTTGCAAACTTCTATAACAAGCGCCATCTGGTGTGGATTGTTTATTGAAAGCAGCAGCGCCATTCAATGAAAAAAATGATGCGCTTATCCATATACAATATTAATACGCAAGGCAAAAATTTGTCCGCCTTTTTTAACTATGTTAGAAATGGAGTACGACTTTCAATTATACACCATTAGAAAGGCATGTGTATGTAGATGTGAACAAAGTTAAAATTATTTTAATATTTCGACTTTAAGCCAGGTAAAATCAAACACAAATTTTTCAATATTAACAACAACAAAATACACGGTCACACAAAGCTGAAAAGAGGATACAGCACAAAGAGAAAGGCAAAAATATTTTTATACCCTACACCCAGGGTATATTCACTTTGTCCTTCCGTTTGTAACGCAGAGAAGGAGGCGTGGCAGATATGGAAAAGTATATATATTCTTGATCAGCGTCACCTCCTGAGTCGATATAGCCATGTCCGTCTGCCTGGCTGGCTGGGTGGCTGGCCGGGTGGCTGGCTGTGTGTGGAAATACATTTTTTGGGAAAACTAAGCAAGATAATTCAATGAAATTTGGAACACTGCCACTGTCGTCAAAGTTAGCTCGGGGGATTGAAAATGAGCAAAATCGGTCAACGGACACGCCTACCGTCCATACAAAAAATATCTTCAAAATGCAAATTTTGGAGTATTTTTCACAACAATGCAACTAAAATACACTTAAATACTACGAAATGTCAGCGCAACCTCTGAGCAAAAACTGGTCGAATTCGGACAAGAGGGCGTGGCACCTCTCATATAAGCAAAAGCTTCAAAACGCTGTACTGAAAGCGTTTTTAGAGATAATCGTACTAAATATGACTCAGACACTAAAAACTATAAATGCAAGCTCTAAGCAAAAACTTGATAAAATCGGACAAGAGGGCGTGGCTCCTCCCATATAAGCAAAAGCTTCAAAACGTCATTCTGAAAACATTTTTTCAGATAATCCAACCAGATTTCACTTAAATACTAAGAACTATAAAAGCAAACTCTGAGAAAAACCTGGGTGAATTCGGAGAGAGTGGCACCTCCCATATTAGCAAAATTTTCAAAATACTGCCAAAGGTAACACCCTTACTAGTTTTTTTTTTTCTTTTTGTTTCACATTTGTCATTGTACCAGGGATGATAAATGAGCTTAACTATTTTGTACCAAATAGCAAAAAGTACTAAAACTATTCAAAAAGTACCAAAATTATTTAATTCATTTGTGGTCAAATTTTGACCATTGGGCGATTCTAGTCATCTCAAAAATATGTCGCGAACTCGGTGTGTCGTTAAAAGAAACCGCCTTGAAGTATGCAATGAGTCAAAAAAAAGCAAAAATCACATGTGATGAGATTTGAGGCCGGAATCTGTGCGACTTTAATAACGTTTTGTTACGAAAGGTTTTTGATGAAAAAAGTGCATCGCACGATCAAATGTAAAAGATTCTCTCTATAAATAATATGGATTGAAAGACTCAATTTTGTAGCAAATATGAATTTTCTCACAGGGTATTTTCAATTGTTTATTTGTGCAAAGTAATTTCATCAAAAGTAAGTGCGAATACATGATACACTTTTTGTTCTATGACTTGTTTGTTTCAAGTTTCATTGTATTTTTGAAACTTGTCTCAGTCATGGAATATAGAAGAAGAAGCAAATATTGTTATTTTATATATTGATACATTTTTAATGCTTCAAAATATGTTTAGTAACTAAATATTTGAGACAAAATTTGCATACAAACTAAGATTTACATGCAAAGTCTAGACTTGTAACTAATTTAGTTTGTTAACCTTGTCATATGAGTGACATTAATTTTATAGATATGTATTTACTAAAAATTTATTTCACATAAAAAATTTCATTTGAATGATTTTTTTTTTTTTGTTTCAATTAAAGATTTGTTTTAATAGAAATAGTATGTATGCATATATTTAGTGGCATTAATACATACCCATGATTGGTTAGTGGGTAGTTGGTGCAGGACTTATTTTTTGCACAAATATGAGCAAATAAAATTGACCTGCTCCTCTCTTTTAGCTTTTTGTTTTTGTATTTATTAATGGAAATTGATTTGATTGAAAATTACAAAAACAATTCTCTACTCAGTGCACGCACAGTGGGATTATACGTAGGTAATCACTGTCAAACACTTTTCGATTTTTTTTTATTTCTAGCAAAATATCAGCCAGTCATCAGTTATATTATGCTATTACTTTTGCCTCATATGAGGGTTTAAGTAAGTATATCTTGACATTTTTCACATTTCTCAAAAAAAATTTGGTCAAAAGAAAAATTTCCAAAAATTCTGAAAAAACTTGCACGTATTTTCTGAACCATTATAAGCATTTAATGCCATATACACTTTTTTCGTAAGATGCCGTGCTTTTGAGTAACAAATCGTTTTTCCGAGCGAGAAGTTGGAAAACGGAAAAAATCGATTTTCAGTGCCGAATATTATCCATACTACAACACGGTGTTCAAGAAACAGATTTAAATAAAATTTCAAATAACCAATAAATGACGTTTTAAAGAAAAAGATCAAAACTTTGAGATACTGTATCGGATTCTGCGTATGAACGTTCTATATTCTAGTTCAAAATATAGCAAAAACGGTATTTTTTCCTTGTTTAGGCTAAGATATCTCAAAAACCGTATATACATTAAATACATTAAATGTAACTATTTTTATATTTATTTGTTCTGTTTTTTTTTCTTAATTTTTTGTATTTTATATGGGATATCGAATTTTTTAAATTTTTTGAAAAGTGCTCCATATATTACTTTGAAATTTGCACTGTTCTTCATAAAATTAACCTACTAACAATAAAAAATAAAAAAAAAAATTGGTAATTTGAAATTTTATTTAAATCTTTTTCTTGAACACCGTGACAATGTACATATACGTATAATTTTTTAACGCCAAATTTTGTTATTTATTCTGTGAAGAAAAAAAGTTATAAGCAAAAAACATGTTTTTTGTATTGACCGTATTGTTGAGCCCCTATCTTTGGCAAGATAATCGCCACGCGCCATCGTAAGGTGATTGTGTCAACGAAAATTTTAAGCCGTACTAAGTCTTTTTCTCTAAGAAACTGCGAAAGAAGGGTGTGGCGTTACATTTGACAAAGAATGTCCCAAATTCATAGTAGACAGCTGCATGAATGCATTCATACTGCAATAGAGTTCATAATTAAGTATATTGATAGTACAATCATTTGGGAGAATAAAATGGGGTTACCTGGAAAGTTTTCCGGAATTTTTGCAAATGAGTTATTTTATAGATTTCGATGTGCTCTTTAAGAATTTCAACTTTGTCACCTCGAATCGTTTTCGCTCGCGCCGCCATATTGAAAAATGAAGATGGCATTCAAAATCAGTTTTTTACAAATATCTCTTTAACGGTTACTTTTAGAGAAAAAGATTGTGGCATAAAATTTGCTATAAAAATGACAATTGAATTGTTTTCGTACGACTTATAACTCAGGAGATATCCTGATTCAAAATGTGAAAAAAATTAGTAATAATAGAAAATCATTAAAAATTTAACATTTTACTATGCACACTTGTATGCCATACGTCATAGTAAAATGTTTATTTTACTATGATTTTCAGAAGTTCATACGATAACACTACTGCACTCAAAAGTATACATTTAACTTTGGTTCAAAAATAATCAACGTTTTTTTAAAGATTACACTGCACAACAAATAATGGGCTTGTGATTGTTGCATGGAAGTTTCTTGTCAATTCTGAAGGGACTTTCAGCAGCGTAGAATCCGAATCCGAGGTCAGAATTGGTCCATCAGCTCTATATTTTGCGATATTTGAGATTAAAAAAACGAAAACTGCCATTTTTGAGGTTCAATGCAGATTGCACAAATCTTTTTTTTATTTTTTTAACTCTTTCTTCAAAATGAGCTCTTTTAAAAATGTTGTTTCGATGTTTCTTTCAAAAGTTATGGCCGATTTAAGATTATAGTATATCATGAAATCCTATATAACGACTAACCCGAAACAGTCTATGGATTTTGTGATGTCATCTTAAATCGACTATAACTTTTGCAGAAAGCATCGTACGACACTCTTTAAGAGCTCATTTTGATGAAAAAAAAGTAGTACTTTTAATTGACAGCAAAGATTAAATATACCCTACACCCAGGGTATATTCACTTTGTCCTTCCGTTTGTAACGCATAGAAGGAGGAGTGGCAGATATAGAAAAGTATATATATTTTTGATCAGCGTCACCTCCTGAGTCGATATAGCCATGTCCGTCTGTCTGGCTGGCTGGCAGGCTGGCTGGCTGGGTGGCTGGCTGGCTGGGTGGCTGGCTGGCTGTGTGTTGAAATACACTTTTTGGGAAAACTGAGCAAGATATTTCAATGAAATTTGGTACACTGCCTCCGTCGTCAAAGATAGCTCGGGGGATTGAAAATGAGCGAAATCGGTCAACGGACACGTCTACCGCCCATACAAAAAATATATTCAAAATGTAATTTTAGGAGTATCATGGCAATGCAACCAAAACAGGCATAAATACTAAGAAATGTATGCGCAAGCTCTGAGAAAAAACTGAGCAAATTCGAATAAGAGGGCGTGGCACCTCCCATATAAGCAAAAGCTTCAAAACGCTATACTGAAAGCGTTTTATGAGATATTCAAACCAAATTCGACTCCGACACCAAGAATCATAAATGAAAGCTCTCAACAAAAATTGGGTGAAATCGGACCAGGGGGCGTGGCACCTCCCATATGAGCAAAAGTTTCAAAATGCTATACTGAAAGAGTTTTTTGAGATACTCCAACCAAACTTCACTCAATTACTAAAGACTAAAAATGCTTAACTAAAACTAGAAGAACTCAGACAAGAGGGCGTGGCACCTCCTATATAAGCAAAAGGTTCAAAATGCTACACTGAAAACGTTTTTCACTCAGACACTAAAAACTATAAATGCAAGCTCTAAACAAAAACTGGGTGAACTTGGACACGAGGGCGTAGCACCTCCCATATGGACAAAATTTTTAAAATACTGCAGTGTAAGGTATTTAATATTTGGCCAGGCCAAATTTTACACCCTTATTAGTTATTTTTTCACAACGGCGGTCTCTTTTACAATCACAAAATCAAACAAACTAATAATTTCCAAAATGGTTTCTTACTTTAAAGTGAAATTGGCTGTGCCTATTAATGTCAAAATTAGTAGAACAATCTGACACAGATGTCGCTTTTATTAACCCTACATGGCATCACTTATTTTATACTACAAAATTTAATTACATTACATACTACATATGTGATGAATTAAGTAAAAAAAAATGAAAAAAAAATTGTGCAATCTGTATCGAACCTCAAAAATGTTCGTGGTTTCAACCTCAAATATCTCAAAATCTAGAGCTGGCCCATCAGCCATCAGTCTGACTTCAGATTTGGATTCTTCGGAGAAAGTTCCTTCAGAAATTACCTTCAGCTGCCCTGCAACAATTATTATAATATACCATATAAAACAAAAATTAATTTTTAAGGAAATTGTTTTTACTTCTTCAACATCAAAAAGCCCAATGTTTTATAAATTTTGCCTGAAGGACTTAAAAAGTTTAAAAAATTTTGGAGTTTTTTTTCCAGTTTTTGAACAGTTTAGATTTTAGATTTTTTAGATTTTCCGGTTTTTTTTTTTTTTTCAGTACAGATCGGCTTTTACAAATTTATCTACTTGTCCAACGCATTTTTGGCGACCGTTTTGAAATTCAAATGGTAGGGATCGAAAATTGGCAAAATTTTGTAGACACCTTTTGTCTATATTAACAAGACCAAGCATTCATTTATAATGTCAACCTACTTCTTAATTAACCTTAATTTTTTTTTGCTCCACTGTCTTCAAAGTAATAAATAAAAGTTTTTAGTGAAAATTATTTGAATTTTGTTGTGAGCAAAGTTTTTGTGCAAAATATATAAGGGTGGCAAAAATGAGGCGCATGCACCAAAAAAATTTAACACCAACAACAACAACAATCTAAGAGAGTATACATCTGCTTATGATATACCATATGTATATGCACACTGTTTGATATGATTTTTGTTATATCCCCATCCATATATGAAGTGCCATAGTAACAAAAATAAAATGAATTTCTACGAAAAACTTTAATTCACTTTTTAGAGATTTTAAACAGAACTGATTTTGAAATTCAAGGCATAAATTTACATATATTTTTGCAGGAAACAATAGATATACTACTTATGTATACGATGTAGAAAACAAAATGATCATGTGATGATAAATCGTATAGTGTATATCGTTTGATAGCTTTTTTTTTCAGCACTAAAATGCGTACCCAAAGCCTTATCCCTTTAGTTAAGTGTAGAAAATACTATCGTTTGTTATATGTACCCATATTGCTTAGTAGTAGTACGCATAAAGTTACATATTTCAAACACTCAACTAACGATTTCATGCATAACCTATAAAATCTATATTGACCTTGAAGCCGAAAATAGTTTTTCGCATTGTGTGGTGAAAAAAAAAAACCTTGAACTAAATAATTTCACTTTCATTTTATTACTCGACGGAAAAACTATGCACATACCATATGTATATATGTCGAAACTAAACTACTACTAAATATTTTACTAAAACAACAATAGTAACCAAAAACAACAAAAAAGAAATACGACGGCTACAACCAACGAACCCAACTAGACTAGAGGGGCCATATTACTACATATATGAAACATACTCGTATGCCACGACAAAAACTTTCTACCTCCAACGGAAATTTCTAAAAAACTATACCATAAAACTAGACAATTTCTAAGCACACCACTCATACCGACGATGCTTCTCCACTCCCCCCAAGCATACCACGCACCATCCCGTATCCACGTATGGCAAGGTCAACTTTTATGCCAAAATAGTGTTCGGTTCGTTTGGTGTTTGGATTGTTACCCATGCTACGTTCAGATGAAAAAAAGCACAACAACACCCATCATCATCATAAAATTGTGCATTCATAAAAACATGCACCAAAAATTCATTCACAAAATTCACGCTAAAATCTAAAATTCTAAACAAAAATTCCCAAAATGTTAGGTAGGAGTAGACAGCCGCACAGAGTAACCCGTTTAAAAACCATTGGGTCCATGTTGCAGCAGCAGCAGCAGTAGGTTGCAATATGACCAGCAAACATGACGGTGTTACACGCGGAGATTTTTGTTGCCAAAAAAGCAGAAAACCAATTGCAGCGTAGGCACAGCATGTGGTGGGTTGTGTGGAGTATTTTCAGGCAGCAATCGGAAGTGCCAAAACTATAAAATTTTAGAACGCTTAGAAGTTACTGTGCCAAATTGTAACATACAATATTTTGTACACTGTAAGTAGTGTTTGCACTTAATGTGAAAAAAAAAAAAATATTTTTTTTGTTTTACACTCTTAATAAAACTGTGTGAAAGTTCACACAAACTGTGCTAAAAGTGAGCCACACAATATTTTGCAGAAAATTTTACTTAGCACTGTATAAAGTGCACTTTCTTACACAACATTGTTTGGCTTTATTTTTACACAGTATATGTGAAATTTCACACAGTTTTATTTAGAGTCATGTCAAATCATAATTTCTACAGTGAGTCCTAAAGAAGTTTGCTACATTATTTCCAATCTGACCTTGAAACTTATACTTTTATTCAAAAAGTTTTACAAATGAAAGTTTTTAAAAAACTTTTTTGCATAAAAGTTTATGAAAACTTCGATATAAAAAGTTTTTAAAAACTTGCTTGAAAAGATTTTTTTGAACTCTTATTACATATAAATGTTTTAAAAAAGTTGTATGGAAAAAGTTTTTAAAAAACTTTTTTTTAGCAAAACTCGGGTCGGATACACCTCTAGTCATGTACAAAATACGTTTTCGACCCTTCTTCATCGATTCGAGCAATAAATTTTTTTTTTTTTTTAACCCAAATCGTGGATATATCTGGACTTCTACCAATTTTTTTTTGATGTTTTCCAAACTTTTGGACTTTCACGGTTACTTAGGATGTTCTTTGACATTTTTGGAATTTTACCGATATTTCTCGATACATTTGGATATTCTGGATGTTTTTCGATGAGCTATGACCTTTATTTTAGATGTATTTCAATATTTTTCGGTACTTTTCGACTTTCACCGATATTTTGGATGTTTTTCTATATTAATGGACTTTTACTTATATTTTAGATGTTTTTCGATACTTTTGGACCAATATTTTATGTTTTTCGATACATTTATACTTTTACCGAATTCTACTTTTAGACTTTTGTCGATATTTTGAATGTTTTTCACTACACTTTGACTTTTACCGATATTTTAGAATTTTTTTCAATATTTTTCGATACTTCTGGGCGTTTTCCGATATTTTGAATGTTTTTCGATACACTTGGATTTTTACCGATTTCTTCGATGTATTTCAATATTTTTCGATACTTTTGGACTTTCACCGATATATTGAATGTTTTTCTATATGCAATGGACTTTTACCTGTATTTTAGATATGTTTCGATACTTTTAGACCAATATTTTATATGTTTTTCAGTACATTTGGACTTTTATCGAGTTCTTCGATGTATTTCGATACTTTTAGACTTTTGTCGATATTTTGAATGTTTTTCAATACACTTGGCCTTTTACCGATATTTTAGAATATTTTTCGATACTTTTGGACGTTTTCGATGTACAATGTACTTTTACCTATATTTTATATGTTTTTCGATACATTTGGACTTTTACCGAGTTTTCGATGTATGTATTTTGGATTTTTTTCGATACACTTGGACATTAACATTTTTCGATACTTTTGAACGTTTTCCGATATTTTGAATGTTTTTCAATACACTTGGACTTTTACTGATTTCTTCGATGTATTTCAATATATTTCGATACTTTTGGACTTTCACCGATATTTTGGATGTTTTTCTACATACAATGGACTTTTACCTATATTTTCATAGTTTTTCGATACTTTTAGACTTTTACCAATATTTTATATGTTTTTCGATACATTTGGACTTTTAGCGATTTCTTCGATGCATTTCGATACTTTTTGACATTTATCGATATTTTGCATGGTTTTCGATACACTTGGGCTTCTACCGATTTCCTCGATGTATTTCGATGCTTTTAGACCTTTACCGATTTTTTAATTTTTTTTTTCGATACACTTTTTTGGAATTTTACCCATACATATTTTGGACATTTTTACATACATATGGACTTTAACCGATGAATTTCGATATTTTTCAATACTTTTGAATTTTTACCGATATTTTAGATGTTTTTTTGACTTTTAGCGATTTTTTCAATGTACAATATATCAATATTTTTCGATACTCTTTCAAAAATATTGAAATAGTGAAAAAATTTAAATGAAAAATATTGATAAAAGCTAGAAATGATGAAAGGGACTGAAAATGTTTAAAAAGAAAAAAAATGTCGCAAAAGTTCAAGAATTTTGAAAGAGTTAAGTTACAAAAAAAGTATGCGCTAAAAAAAAAAAAAAAACAAAAAATGTTATGTTTCAAAATTGAAAATGCCAAAGAATTTTTAAAACGAGATATGTTGGAAAGTTGCTAGAATAAAAAATTCAATAATGTCAAAGAAGTTGAAAAACCGACAAATGCTGAAAAAATCGAAAATATACCAATATGCGGAAAATGCTGGCCAATTCGAAAAATATTGAAATTTCCAAAGAATGCTTAAAATTCGAAATATGTTACCCGGAAATTTTATTTTAAAAAATACTAAAAATGTTGAAATATCCTGGAAAAATGTCAAAGAAGATGGAAAGTTGGCTAAAATAAATAAAAAAAATGATAAACTTAACAAAACATTGGTTTTTGGTTGGACAAATAAAAGTATTTCTAGTCATTCTGTTTTGAAAAATTTTTTTTTGTGTTGTATATAAAAAAGTGGGGAATAAAATATATTATGGTAGCAACTTACTGTTATGTACAAGATAAAATCATAGTATGAAAAATGAAAATTAAAAAAATCAAAGTCTAATTTTAGGCGTAGAACATACCAATAACTACTTAGTATAAAAAAATGCGTTGATGTGGAAAGAATTATATACAATTACATATTGGCATATGCGGTTCTATGTACATATACATTATATACATATGCGTTACTATGTATTTGCAATAATTTTTTCAATTCATTTTTTTATTTTTTTTTTTTTGCCAAAACTCTCAAAAGCCATTTTTTTATTCACTTGTTAATGTTTTGGTCTAAACTGTACTTTCACACATCTATCTACTGATACATGTGTGTGTGTATGTGTATTAAATGTCAAGCTGTGTTGCACACAAAAAAAAATATATTTCAAATTAAAATATATTTAGTTTTTTGTATACTCTCTATCAATTTTGCATATAAATATAAATTCTATTTCTTTTACTCTATCGCACTGTCTACCATAATGCTTTTTCATTCGCACTCATGCGAGATATTTTCTGCAAAAATAACTAATGAAACAAATGCATGCCAACCCACAAAAACAAAATTCCAAAACTCCAGCAGAAAGACAAATACAACAAAACTAACCTAAAAACAAATACAACAAACAAAAATTTAAAGCTTTGCAACTGAAACTGCAGCCATCACACAGATATACATACATATGCACATACATATATGATATTTAAAATACTACTGTACTTTTAAAATGTATAGCCACCCCCCTTAGACTGCCCTTACTTACTCTACACATCTGCACTAAATAGCACAAGTGCGAGCCAAAGGCTTGTTACGGTCATACATACATATGTATGTAGTCAGTCACATGTCTTTTTTGACAGCCTCCAAAATTTGAACAAAAAACGCTATGGCCATCAAAGTACAGATACTCATTGATTGAAGTGGTTTTTTTTCAAGTTAGCAAATGGTTTTTTGAATCTGTGCAAATCTTTACTGTTGCGTTCTTTCAAAAGAAACCTCTGAATTGTGTTAAATTTTTGATTTACAATATTTTTCGAATCTCGCAACATTTCTAACATTTCTTCCATTTTTAGAGATTTTCATAATTTTTCAACATTGTCCCCTTATCAACATTTTTCGACATTTCCATATTTTTCCAACATTTCTCCGCTCTTATCAATTTTTATAATTTTCCATCAGTTTTCCCCCTTGCGAAAAATTTTTCGACATTTTCATAATGGTTCAACATTGCTTCGCCTTATCAACATTTTCATCATTTTCCAATATTTACCACCGTTACCAACGTTTTTCGACATTTTTATAAAGGTTCAACATTTCTCCCCCTTATCAACATTTTCATAATTTTCCAACACTTTTTCCACTTCAACATTTTTTCAACATTTTCCCCTCTTATCAACATTTTTCGACATTTTCATAAAGGTTCAACATTTTTTTCCCTTGTCAACATTTTTCAAAATTTCTAAATTTTTCAACATTTTCAACAAAATACGCGGTTACACAGAGCTGAAAAAAAGATAAAGCTCAAAGAGAAAAACAAAAAGCATAGCACTGTTCGTGTTTTTTTGCTTACGTTTCACATTTGTCATTGTACCAGGGATAAATGAGCTTTTCTATTTTGTACGATATAGCAATAAAAGTACTAAGTGTCAAAAAAGTACCAAAATTATTTAATACATTTGAGAACGACTTTGACCATTGGGCGATTTTAGTTTCCGTAATTTTCCAACGTTTCTCAATCTTTCCAACATTTTTCCCCCTCCAATGTTTCTCAATGTTTTTCACATTTCTCCGCCTTATCAACGATTTTCGACAATTCCATTAATTTTTCAACATTTCTCCCCATTCCGTGGCAGGAAGGAAAAACTGCTTGAGTTGACTTAAGCAAAATAGGTTTGAGCTTCATTTTCCATTAATTCTAGGTGCAATTGTACTTTCGTTTAAAGTGATAGTGCTTATGTACAATAGATCTTAATATATGTATATATAAATAATAACGTTCAAAAACTAAAGACATTTTCGTACATAATTCGTATATATTTAAAAGTTGCTTAAAATTATGCAATAAAAAGATTCGTATTACTACGTTTTTAATTTGCATTAAAGTTGTCGTCTGTTTAGCCTAAGGTTGCTTTGTATTGAAACAGCATTTTCATATAAAAAAACTGTCGCATAATTTTAGGAACTTATTTCTATACTGCATTATTCTTGCATTTCATAACGCCAAACTGCAATATGTTGACAATGCACAGCAATCAACGCATCTGTAACAAAGTTAATGCTTTTTATAAACTTTGCTCTTAAGGCAGGTTCTCACATTGTGGGGTCAAAAAAATCGATTTTTTTTTTTTTGCCTTATCATGTAGATACATGTTCCAAAAATGTGCTGTAGAAGTTTCGGATCAAAATCTGAAAAATTACGAAAGTTATAGCCCGTTACGTAGAGCACTGTCGAGTACCGGCCGAGCGCGCTTTGGCACTTTAAACGCGTTTTTCTCAGAATCATGTTTTCGGACCTAACAGAAGTGATTGAAGACGCTACAATGAACCAATCGTCACCAAATTTTTTTTAAAATGTTCCCTAGGGTTTTCTCTAATAAATGAACTACGATCAGCCAAAAATATTGAAAATTGTTTATTTAAAAAAATAATTAGTGAAGAAAAAAATGCGAAAATCGTCATTTTTTTTTTTCAAAACCTCATAACTTTTGGAATTTTGATTTTTTTTTTTCATGATCGTAGTTCATTTAATAGATAATACGACACAAATTAAGAATGTGTTCGGTTTTTGTGCTTCAGATCACGGGTTTTGAGCGAATCACTTCCGGCAGCGAAACACATGCCGCCACTGATGGGCGCCCCCTCCCCCCCCTTTTTTGATTTTTTCAATTTCAAAAATTGTATTCTCTGAATAAATATATGTTCATATTCAGAAAAAATTTTCAGCGTTGTATCTTTAACCGTTTTCTCAAAAAAAATTCCTAAAAAAAGTGCACTTTTCGGGCCCACAAGGTGAGAACCTGCCTTAATAAATAAATAGTAAGAAAAGCCCTAAAACTATGCAATATTTTTTGCATGAAAATGCTGTTCCAATACAAAGTAACTAATGTTTAGGAAGACGGCCAAAGACTACTTTCTAATCGTCAGATTCAATGTATTGCAATAGCATTTTCGTAAAAGAAATGTCGCATAGTTTATTACTGTATGAATGGATATTCAATGAAAAAAGTAATAAAACGAGCAGCTAAAGTTATGCAACATTTCAAAATCTGGCTATCTGAAAGGCTTCGCAACTAATCATTTAAGTTAGTTGATAGCCATGCAGTTCTTAAGACACTTGTGTACAATACTATCAAGTGTTAGTTCTAGATTCCAGGAAATCACCGTTGTGCAACACATTGTACTTAGCACTTATTTAACTGCGTGAACTAAACTTCATTAAAAGTATTTAACTTAAAATCGCTAAAGTGCAGTAAAGTATCGAACTCAACTCTACACTTTATCTGAACATAAGGAGTTACGTTTCCGTTTAAGAAACGACCTATTTTCAACTTAAACGATGCCAACAAATGCAAATGGAAAAAGAAAACATCCAACACTTAACACTCTACACAAGCAAGGATACTGCAAATATGCTCTGTTGTTGGGTGCAACCTAATTCCGCTGATTTCAACCCATATATTCAAGGCATTCAAATGCAAGTGCGAGTACAAACACAGACGTACATATAAGTAAGTACATGTGCGAGCACACATATAAGTCAGCAACAAACCGAAATTGCATCACCTCGAAAGGCCAGAAATACATACATAAATATGTGTACACACACACATACTGATATGAGATAATACACCAACGACAACAGACACCCCAACGACGACGACGAAAATGTCGACAACAGCGACTTCCGTTAAAACTCGACAACAGGCGGCAGCAGACGGTAGACAAGTCTACGTACAAGTCGTTGACGGTTATTCGCTGCTACGGTGTTACCAGTGAATGGCTACGTAAAACGTATAAACGTCCTCGACCTAGTTCAATGTCAATGTCATTGTGCCGTCGTCGTCGTCCTCAAAATTCTCATAGCCATCGTTGACTCATCGTCGTCGTCGTTGTCGTCATCGTAGTAGTCGTCGTTGCCTTTGTTGTTGTTGTTGTTGTCGTTGTTACCCATGGATGATGATGATGATGGTCTGGTTTCCACTGGTCCTGCCGCCACCAATGTGATTGGAATACGACGACGACCCAACCAACGCTAAAGAGTAAACGCATAACGTAAGAGGACCTCAACAATGAGGAAGTAGCACTCTGTATATGGTTGGAACATGAGTGTAGGTGTAGCGCAGTCAGTAGGAGTAGGAACATACACGACGACGACTTTGGTGGCGGCGACAATGTCCTTGTCCTTGTTCTCATTCAATGTGTACGTACACATTCACAAACTAAGCGGGTGCTGCTGCTGGAGACGACAGCGAATTGAGTTCTCGTACAGCATAATGAAATCAGTGGGCCTGTGGGCTTGCCAGCTGGAAATAAAGTTGTTGTTCTGTGTACAACAAACAATACACAAACGAACACCAGTGGTAAAAAGGCTGCTGTAGCAGGCTTAAAGTAGTCTGACTACCTTAACGGCGGCGGCATGCATTCGACCAAACATGAGAATAGTCAGTCAGTCAGCCAAACAACCGGGAAATATATCGAAATCTGCGCTTATGAGTCGTCGAGTATGTAGTAAAGTATCGTCGTGGAAGGCATTTTGTGTAATGATTAGTATGTATGCTGTTGTAATAGTAGTAAGCCTGGGAATGAGCAGCAGTCCTCCTACCCAAAACAAGTCAAATAATATCTCTAACAATTTCTCAACAGCCAGCTGTATTACACTTCATTTCTCCTCCTCTCATCACATACAGAACATTCAAAACTTCACCCGCACTTGGCCAACGGCAAGATTCACGTTTCAAGTGTGGCGCATGGTGTTGGTGGCAAAAACAAAAAATAATCCGGTAGCAATGTCTGCCCATGGGAAGCTGCTGCACTGCAAAATCATGTTTCTCTAATTTAAATCCTGGCAAATACCGAATGTTGCACATTTGTTGCAACTCAACAACTAAGCGTGGATGCAAAACAAAACAAAAAAGGAGCATTGAATAGGATAGAAAACTTTCAGTATGCATACATGTGAGTACATATAAATACATTTAGATTTTACCCAGTAGGAAAGTGAAAACCATGCAGATTTCAATCAAATCAGCAGCTTCAGATTGTCAGAAAGCTAGAGCATTAAAAAATCGGATACGATCTATGCAGAATAAAGTATGAGTTAATGAGTCAAAACTTCGAACAATCGTTTTTATTGAAAGCGGAATATCTTTTGCACAATTGATTGTACAACCTTTTGCACAATTGGTTATACAATCTATTGCACAAAAAACTTTAATAGATTAAACAATCACTTGGTCAACAGATTATACAATCAATTGTACAAAAGATTGTACAATCGACTGTGTAAAATATTGTGCTATAAATTGACCAATCAGTTGTGCAATAGATTGTACAATCAATTATGCAAAATATTGTACAATCAATTGTGCAAAAGATTGTACAATCAATTATGCAAAATATTTTGCTATCAATTGTGCAAGAGGTTGTATAATCGATTGTGTAAAATATTGTGCAATAGATTGTACAATCAATTTTGCAAAAGATTGAGCAATCTGTGGTGCAAAAGATTATACAATCAATTGTGGAAAAGATTATTCAATCAATTGTGCAAAAGATTGTGCAATCAATTATACAAAAGATTGTACAATCAATTCGCAAAAATTATATCATCAATTGTGCAAAAGATTGTACAATCAAGAAGGCGCGGCAGGCATAGAAAAGTGTATATATTCTTGTTCAACGTCACCTCCTGAGTGGATATAGCTTTGTCCGACTGTCTGGCTGTCCGTGGAAATATGTTTTACGGGAAAACAAGACAAGATTAATCAATGAAATTTGATACAGTGGCTTCGTTGTAAAAGTTTGCTCGTGGGATTGAAAATGAGTGAAATCAGTCAGCGGACACGCCTACCGTCCATACAAAAAGAATAGTAAAGACACAATATTAAGATCATTATTTGCGATAATGCAAACAAAATACACATAAATACTCAGGATAGTAGGTACAAGCTCTTACCAAAAACTAGGTGAATTCAGATGAGAAGGCGTGGTACCTCCCATATAAGATAATGTTTCAAAATGATATACTGAAAGCGTTTTTCGAGATAATCTAATTAAATTTCACCCAAGTGAATTGTTTCCTAATGATATTTGTAAATGAATATTTAATTTTTGTACACTTGAGGAAATGTGAATAAATACATACATACATTTAACATACAATAGGGCGTGCCACCTTCCATACACGCAAAAGCTTCAAAATGTTATACTGAATGCAAGCTTTAGTCAGAAACTTGGTTGACTAGGATAAGAGGGCGTGGCACCTCCCATACATTCAAAGTTTTCAAAATTCTGTAGTGATAGCGTTATTTGAGGTAACGCAAAAAATAAGAATAATTAGTGCAAGCAATGAGCAAAAACTGATTGAGTTTGGACAAGCAGTCGTGGCATTTTCTACACAAGCAATATTTTCTAAACGCTGTAGTGTAAGATATTTAAATTTTGGCCAGGCCAAAGGTAACATTCTTACTGATATTCTTGATTGATATTCTCAAATTAAAAATTCCCACCATTTCTTGATTAAAACTCAAAGAGTCACTAGTTGCTGACTTTTCCAACTGGACATTCGAATGCATTTAGTTACACACATTATAGACGGCAAAGAAATAAACGGCACCACCAACAGCATCAGCTTCACCATATCAACCAGCGTACACCCGAAACTGAAACACTGACGTATGTGGTAGGTGAAAACTCACTCAAACTCATACACATATTTTCATTTGGGCGACTTCTCAAACTCCTAACTCCTCAACAAATGTGCGCAATTTTAAGGTATGATGATGAAGGCTTGAATATTGGCTTCATTTGAGTAAGGTTGATGGTAAGAGTACTCGCATATGCGTTATAGAATGAATTGAGTGGAAATGGTTTTGGGTTGATTTTAACTGATGATGGTTGTTTGATTGGGTTGGGTGTTTTTGATTTTAGCCATGTTATACTTCCTACATTGCAGATTGCACAATTGCGGTTTCATATACATACATACTTATGTATACATGAAATTGTTAGTGTGTTTATGTGTATATATATTATAACCCTAATGTAGTGGACTATGTCCGCAGGTATGAGTTAATTTTGTATACGTGCATTTAGTTAAATTGTATGCAGTTTCATATCTGTTTTATATGCAAATGTATGTGTGCACATTATGTATTTAGTTTGTTTATCTGCATTTAACTAGTCTAGTCATAAAAGTGTGAGTATTTCTATGTTATAAATGCATGTACATATGTACATTAATTGGTGAAATTTGTGAAAATGTATTAAAATGCATACAAATATGTCAACGACATTTGAAGCGTTGAAAATTTCAAATATCAATGTAAAATTTAGCTGCTTTAATAAACGAAGATTCCATTTTAAATAATTTTGTTAATTTTAGCAAGTTACTATTGGGTGTTGGAATTAGTTTTAAAGGTTTTCTAAGAGATGGCGTAACTATCAATAGATCGCATCGGGCACACCTGTGACTATATTCATTTCAAAGCACATTGTCTAAGCTGCATTTTTCAGTATGTGTCATTCCACTGAAGTGTAAACAACATATATTTTTTTCTCTGTGAACATGTGGACTTTCGTTCCAACAAAACGCAATTTGCGGGAAGGTTTACTTTTGTGCTTCCATTTGAAGAAAAAAGCGGTTGAAGCACAACGCACGCACGCTGGCGATGAAAAGTGGATCCATTACGATAATCCTAAGCGAAAAAAATCGTGGCCATGCATCAACATCGACGGCCAAGCCGAATATTCATGGCGCCAAGCTTATGCTGTGTATTTGGTGGGATCAGAAGGGTGTCGTGTACTATGAGCTGCTAAAACCTAACGAAACCATCACTGGGGAACGCTACCAACAACAATTGATGCAATTGAGCCGAGCATTAAAGGTTAAACGGCCGGAATATGCCAAAAGACACGGCAAAGTGGTTTTTCAACATGACAACGCACGGCCACATGTTGCAAGAACCGTCAAGGAAACGTTGGAGGCGCTGAATTGGGATGTGCTACCCCACCCGCCTTATAGCCCAGACATAACCCCTTCCGACTACCACCTATTCAGATCGATGACGCATGGCTTGGCTGAGCAGCGCTTTATTTCTTACGAGGATACCAAAAAATGGGTCGATTCGTGGATTGCCTCAAAAGTCGTTCTTCCGGCGCGGAATCCATATGCTGCCAGAAAGATGGGAAAATGTTGTAGCTAACGATGGACAATACTTTGAATAATATACATTGTACCGTTGTTTCTAAATAAATGCTCAAAAACCGAAAAAAAACCTTTAAAATTAATTGCAACCCCTGATAATAATTACATAAGTTAATTTTTCAGTTTTGAAGAGAATTGGTTATGCCCCCCTCGTTGTTGTTTACATTTACATATGACATATTCTGGATTTTGCACCAACCAAATTTTTTAGTCGACCATCACCGTTCTCGCTGAAACTTTTTGGCATGTTACTTTACTCAATTTTACTGAACACGAACTTTTTTATTTTGCCTGAAACCGATTTTCTTGACCTGTGAACCATCTGACGGAAATGATGGGATATTCGTATTTCGGAGGTTCCTGTGGGCTAGTTAGATGAAAAAAAAAAAAAAATTCAAACTGAAATATCTCGAAAAACACCGTCTTTTCTTTTTTAAATTTTCAATATGTCTTACAGGACACTAAGAACTATCGTTGGGGCAAATGGAAAACTTGCTAGTTTTAAGTTTTTTCAGAATTTCCAAAATGTTTGTCCTTACTGTACAAGATAATGAATCATTCCATTTCGTGTCTTTATTTCCAACTTGAATGGACAATATCTTCAAAACTACTTAACTTACAGAGAAATAAAATGCAGATTCGAATTTAGCGGCTCAAAATCCATATAAAAAGTTAACTATGAAAAAAAAAATTTACATATTCAGGACCACTTTTCGGTTTTTAAAATGGTTTGGGGTACATTTAATGATCTTTGGAAGGGACCAAATTTTAAATTATGCTTATTTACATCAATGAGAACATTTAGGAGCGCAAAGCCTGAAAAAATTTAAGATTTTATACCACTCTAATGTATGTATGTACCAAATCTCAATCATCTGCGTTCAATGGTTTCAGAGATATGACGAATTTTATTTCCTCTTAAATTAATATTTACCAGTAAATGTTGTTTGTCACAATATCCTTTACATCCATCCATTTTCGCCAAATAGTTTCAGAGATATGACAAATTTTAATATTTGAAGACGTGATTCCGCACATTTTTTCGGTGGATGTTATTTGTCTTATTTCGGACCTCTTTAATTATGTACAAAAACACATCCCTCTGTATTATGTAGTTTCAAAGATATGACGAATTCTTTTTTCGGTTTTAGAGAAAACAAGGCATCTTACGAAAAAAGTGCATACGGCAAAAAATGCTTAGAATCGTCTAAGGAATAATTTTTTGGAATTTTTTGGAACTTTTATTTTTTTTGGATCACTTTTAATTAAACAGTAATTTTTGCAATTTTTTTAACAACAGACGCCAACAAGTGTTAACATGGAAATTGATTACATATGTTTCGGCTATTTCCACATGCATATTTATATATTTTCATATATAATCATGTATATAGCCTCATAAGATCAGTTTTCGTTAATTCTTGTCAGAGGCCACACTCGAACCCTTGACTCAGTGTTTCTGATGAGAGCAACACAGGGACTAACCATTTCAGCTACCGTCTAGATCAAATGCCACCGTACTTTGAAAAAATAAATGCCACAAAACCTCACTGGGTAACAATCTACGCAATGAAATACAAATCACATAAAACTGACTAATGGTTGTCGAGTTATTAAGGTGTCCCAGACAAGGACGAGGGAATTTTGAAAAAATTAATTTTACAAAATCCCAAAGGACAACATATCTACCTGAGAGAATTTTTAAAAAATAAGTTTCACAGGACCTCAATCTACCCATTAAAAAAAATCACAAAAATCGAATGATTGAGTGACATCTTCACGAAAAGAATTATTGTAAACTTTTTTATGAAAAATTTTGTGCTCTTTCCAATGGTATTAGTCCCATTCGTCTAAGTTTTCTCTTTCACAAGATATATACAAACGTGTTTAGAAGAGTATTATTTACAATTCATACATAAAACAAAGAAATAAGATGCGCCACCAGTTAATATTAATATTATGGGCACTCTTTGCAACAGAATTTTTAGTTTCTATCCTTTTGAAAGCAAAAAAAAAAAATTATGAAGCAGTCTAATGCGCAACCTGCTTAATTTAGACTGTGCTATGTGAACTAAAATAATTGTAAAATGCAAACTTATGTTATGCATACATATTTTCCTACTGGGCAGCATATAAATAAATTTCCCTCTCTCTTTTCTTACAGGGTAACTAATTAAATAACAAGTTCATTAACTTTAACTTAAGCGGTAGCTGCAAAAAAAATACGCCAAATTTTAGACCAAGTCTTCGAGAGCAACACAAATGATATGATGAGGTTAAGACAAAATCAGTGCCCCTGCAGCTGAAGCTGAGTAATTGCAAAAGTATGTAGTGGCAAAAGAGAGAGTGCTGCGAGAGAAGGAGAGTGAGCGTAATATTAAGAAGTTTACAACAAGAAACAAGACGACCGACCACTCATTGCATACCAGTAATGGTCATTATAGCAAAAAACCACTAAGCCAAGTAAATGTTTTTTTTTTTTTTTTTGATTCTTAAGTCAGGTCTTAAAAGTCTTTAGTGCTCAGTCTTCGTTGGCGCTCTCTCTGGAGTGTAACGCGCGCGCATAGCTTTTGTTTTACAAATTGAAAAGTCGCACACTTTTTGTTTGATTTGGTCTTAAAGGTTTTTTTTTCTGGTTTTTTTTTTTTATTTCTGGCAAAATTAATGAGAAATTCCATTCGTTTACAGTTTGTGCCGAAGAATACGTGGCGAAGGTTGTGTCGTGCTGGTAGTTAAAGAAAAAGCGAATGTTTGCGCATGCGCAAAAAGCATTAATGAATTTTCTTTTTCTTGAAACAACTAAGAGAAAAATGCATAAAATTGTGAGAAATTTATAAATAGCGAAGACACTTAAGGAAATTATAAAATACAAAAAATAGAAAATGAAAAATTACGTAAAATAAAACACAGAAAAAGAAGCGAAAATGTAATTAAAACGAAAATAACAAAATAATTAAATAACTCAAGTATTATCACACATAAATTTAAAGTGAAAGTCGAGTTATAAATTTTTCTTCTTATTTACTTTTATATTATGAAAGTGCAATTAAAATTAAGAGAAAAATAAAAAAAAACACGAGAATTAAAGTGCAAACAAAATTGAAAGAAAACGAAAAAAAATCAAATCTTTAAGTATGTCAGCCACATTTACGAGCACCACCTTACAAAAACGTAAAACTTCTAAAACGAAATCAAAACAACATACAGGCGAACAGCAACAACAACATGCAGACAATGCCAACACCAACGCTACGGCGCAAAACGAAAGACTTCAACGCAACGCAGCGTCAGCAGCGAACGACAAACTCGATGCGATACGGAAGCAGCATTTATTGATACAACAAAAACAACAACTTGATGCACGCAACTTATGCAATGGTATCGCTGCATTAAACGCTGCCGCCGCCGCTGCTGCTGCGAATAGTGTTACCTGCTGTCGTGACGTCAATTGCCGTTTAAATGCCCCTATCTCCTCAACACAAGCAGCAAACTCTTGCCATCAACAACAACACCAGCAACAACAACCAACAGCAACAATTAACACAGCCGCTGCAATTGTTGGACTTTTGCGTTCAAGTTTTCCAGCCAACTCTAGTTCTAGTTCTAATCTGCAGCAGCAGCAGCAGCAGCAGCAAAGATCAAGTTCTACATTTTCTCATTTAAGCGGCAGCAGCACCAATGTCAGTGGCCGTAGCATTATTAAACGTTTCTCACCAGCTTTAACTGCGTCTACATCACAACGCGATGGTTCACCAGATTCTGGTGTGGACAGTGATGACGATGATTTTGTTACTTTTGGCGCTGGTGTTGGTGGCGGCGTCTCTACAGCTTTAGATAGCAGCAAATTTACTGTTAATTTGCGTCTGGACTTATTTAGCTGGTTGCTATTTTTACTCGGCCTGTGTACGCGTTTCTATCGGCTGGCAACGCCGCATAATGTTGTGTAAGTATGCGAAAAAATTGTTTAACCTTTAAATGGTTGGGGTTACGACGATTTCCATGGCCCGCGACTTAACGATGTTTTCACATTAAACGATCCAAAATTATTCGCAAAAAATGGAATAATATTTTTCGGACAGGGTTATAACAAAAGAATTCCAACAAAAAAAGTGAATGGGGCGGGCGGGTGATTAAATACATTTTTGCGATTATTTTTCTATTGCCCAGAATATCTGATCCGATCCCCTATTTTTTTGAAACTATATAACTAGACAACATATCGTTCACCCATTTTTGGTTGTTAAAACACCTCACTTTTAACACAAACTTTTTTCAAATCCATTCAAATCCATATCTAAAAAGATATATCTGGATATTTCGAAGCTATATCAGCAAAACTAGGTCTGGCGGCAATTTTTGTTGTTCTTGTAGTTTATTTTTTAAGTTGTATTTCAGTTTTTGGACTTTTATTGGGTCGTTTTATATGAAAACACCGACAATCCAAAATTTTCTTGAAATTTTTTCAGCATTCTCATATAATTTAAAGCTAAATATCTCATAAACGAAGCGAGATATTGAAAAAATTTTTCGATTTATTTGAAAACATCTCCAGATGTCCAGTATTACATATGCAAAAGTGACCTCTCGTAAAAATAATAAAGCGAAAGAGTGCAAGAAATTTTTGTAATGGGCCTTGAGTTTGTTTCAAAAGATCTTAGATTAATTCGCGATACATGACCGCTTAAAAAGGCAGAACCTCCATTTTATCTTATTTTCTTAAAAAGTAAGCTTTAATCGAAAAAAAATATTCTGAGCTTGCAGTATGCCTTCTTGGGATTTCCAGTGGTCAGTCAGGCTTTCTCTTCCCATTCTCAAATTAAGTTATTTTTAAAGCACTTGTTCACTCCTTAAAAGGGCTCTAGAGGAGATAAAAATTTACTCGTTTGACCCAATTTACGCTGTACAGCCATTACGTGCCTAGCTTATCAAGATTTGATTCGAATTACCATAAAATTTAGTAGATGGTATCGTTTCATACCAAAACCTGTAAAAATGGGGAAAAAGATTTAGATTTTATATTGAGAATTTTGGGCGGTTTAAAAAATTACAAATACTGCTTTACAAAATTGTCCATAACATTTAAATATTAACCGATTTTCATGTTCAGACCAATTTTCAAAAGGTAGTGAATCAGACTATTGGCACTATTTTCTTTTTGATGAAAGTACTACTTTATTACTTTTTGGAGCCGGCCAAACCATTTCTATTAACAAGAAAGGTTGCTGAAACTCTCTAGCTATCTTCTAAAATATTTTTTGTGGACAGAAGGCAAAACAATCTTTCATATGAATTCAATATAAAGATGGTTTAAGAGTGAAATATAGTGAAATATAGAGTCATTGTCTTTTGTCTGCCATAAAAATATTTGCTTTAGAATTTCACCACTAGTCGCTAAATACTGAAAATTTGAAATTTAATCGCAAATGCCGAAAAATTCGCCAAAATCAAATTCTAGACGAAAAATTTGAGATATCGCATTACTCATTCCGAACATTTTTTAGATCATAAAACCGTATCAAGCCGAGATTTTGCATGAAACGGCTACGAGCGCCCTCTACTAACCTTCTGCTCACTTTTTTGGCACCAATTTTCACATTTTCGGGGTTAATCATAGAGTATCCAAAAATCTTTTTTTTTTTGTTGAATCAGTCTATTGTACAAGATATGCTTTGGAAATCTGCCGATAAAATAATTTTTGGAGTATGCTGGAGTTATGCTTAGACAACATAAACACAATTTGCATTTTTGAACCAAAAATACGGTTTTTCCCATAATACCGCATTATTCAAACTTTGAACCACAATAGCGTCGCTTAGCGACTCAACTTCGAGAAATCCTTTGACAGTGTTATTCTACTCAACAATGGTAATCGAAAGTGCCATACTAGAACTTGTCCCAAAAATAAGTTATTTTTGTTGAAGCGTTTTTTTGGGCCATAAATATCATGAAAAAAATATTCTTGAGAACATTTTCCCAAATTGCATTCTCTATTGCAGACTGAGAAAAAATTCTCGAAAATGTTTATTTACTATAAGGCCCATTATTTCATCAAATTCGACTTGAATTTTTTTTTATATGTATTTATCAACAACTATACTAAAAATAACATAATTCTCTAATAAATTTAAGTAATCTATAAAATTAGTAAAAAATAATCATACAATTAAATCATGAATTAAAAATTAAGCTTCTATTTTGTGTCTTTTGTTAAATGTTTTAATTACTTAACTGGCTAAAATGTGTTATTACATATTATATGTATTTGAATTTTAAATGTGTATCAATGAACCCATTTAGTTTGTTTTTAAAATGTGCTCTCTTTTTAAATAAAAAGCTTGATTATGCTAAAAAAATTTACATATTTAGGTATGCACATACTTATATAAGGAATGTACGAGTATATTGGAATCGCTGAACCGTATATTGATATATGTACGTCATTACTTCAGTCAAGATAGAAGAGATTTATAAACAAAAATCTCTTAAGTTTTGAAAGTAAACACAATAAATTCTTTTTTGAAAGCTAAAAGATTAACTTAACTGGCTGCTAGCTAGCTTCTCCTTATTCCCTATTAATCACCTTTATCATCTAATTCGATTTCGATTGGAACTAAATCATATATTTCGATTTCGAGTCCGGAAATTTTGATAGCAAAATCTCGATTCGATTGAAACTAAATCGGATAGTGGATAAAGTTTTCGTATTTGCTACGGATCACGATAGTAGCTCAAGTCCTAATCAGAAAATTTAAGTATTTAGTGTTGAGAATCCGACCATTCTCATCAGAGTTTTATAAATGTTACTCTTATTAGATTGTCATAATAATTAATACAAATTAATTTTAGTTTCGTCCGGCCACAAATTCAAATTTGTTATAAAATCTTCTCTTCTTATACGAGATAAAATTGTATGTTTGTTTTTTTGTTTTTTTGTTTCTTTGTACTTATTTCTGTGCCAATATTTTTTCTCGAAAACGGCTACAGCGATTTTAATGAAACTTGGAATAGTGTTAGATATTACCATACATTGAAGAATGAGATAGGTTCGAACTTTGTAAATGCTCACCAGAGGACGTGGCACAGCCTTTAATTTTAAATTTTACTTAGTCATAACTCGCAAACCAAACAAGGTATTTAGATGAAATTTGGTGAGCGGGTACGGATTAATAATACCTTGTAACAAACAAAAAGTGGGCGGGATCTAAGAAGTGCCACGCCCACTTTTTAGTCCTTGAATATTTTGATGCAATATTACTCAAAAACGACTCCAACAATTTTAATGAAAATTTAGGAGATGTTACCTCTGCAAACAAGGATTAATATGTGATACCCTGTTATATTGGGAAAACTCGTTGAAGGGCGCGGCACCGCCCACAAAAATATAAAACGGTTTAAAAAGAAAACTAATAAAGCAAACATTCTGAAACTAACTGTGAGGTGCATAATTGCTAAAAGGCATCTTTGGTCTGAAAGTGGGCGAAATATTGCCGTTGCGCGTGGAACCTCCCATACAAGCAAAATACGTTAAATGCTATTTCTCGCAAATGTTACAAGATATTTTAATGATATTTGGTATGTAGGTACTGCTTATTATTGCCTTGTAATAATCGAAAAGTGGGCGGTATCGAAGAAGAACCACGCCCCTTTTACACCGTTGAATATTTTGATTCAATATTACTCGAAAACGACTCCAACAATTTTAATGAAAATTTAAGAGATTGTACTCTTGAAAACAGGTATTAATATGTGATATGCCTTTATATTGGAAAAACTCGATGAAGGGCGTGGCACCGCCAAAAAAAATATAATACACTATAAAAAGAAAACTACTAAAGCAATCTTTCTGAATTTAACTATAGGGAGTCTGCTTGCTACTAGACACATGCGACCTGAAAGTGGGCAAAATATCGCCTGTGCGCGTGGATCCTCCCATACAAGTAAAACACATTAAATGCTATTTCTCGGAAATGGTACAATATATTTTGATAAAATTTGGATCATGAGTATCTAAAGCACAACGAAAAGTGGGCGTTGTTCAATAATTGCCACTCCCACTTTTTACCAAAATAAAAATTTTAGTTAATAACTCAGGCACAAAACAAAAAAAAAATGAAATTAACTTTTTATTTCTTATATGCAGACTTATGTACTTTTTGACGCTGAATCCGTCTTCATCATCTGTCATTATACCTGTAGGATTTTGAAATATCCTTGTTTGAAGTTGAAGAAAACGCTGTGTTCACCCTTACAGCATAGCTACAAGAAAAGCTGAAATTCTTTTTTATCAATGGCATGAAATAGCCACTCTCTTCCTTATTAAAATATCCTTTCGGATTTTTCCAATGAGACTTTTTTTCCGAGTTAAGATCCTTTGAAGATAAGATATTTCAGCCTCAATACAAAAAACGAAATATTTTGGGTGTGTGGCACATACCATTTATTTATTTTAGGGCATTCTATTTCACCGAAAAAAATTTTGAGTTTTTGATATTTGTTACTTTCCGAGTTGTTTCTTACGTAATTTTTATAATAATCGAGAAGCATATATCTGTTAATCAGATGAACACAGACTGGGCATAAAAAAATGGGTTATAAAAGATATATAATATGGACCTGTAACAGTCACGCATTATGACTTCCCTACCTAGGAGACGCAAAAGGCAAAAAATGGATAAACTATGCACAGCTGATTGCTTAATCGTACTATTGTTCTCATCGGCAAATTTATCATTTTGAAAGCATGAAAATTGGAGGCGAAAAGATACGAATTTCTTCACAAAATATGAATAAAAAATTGTCATATCAGATTTTCGACCGAGCAGGGATCGGTCTCCAGGTACTAAACATGATAACACAACAGAACAACAAATTCCATTTTTCAGACATATAGCACACATCCAGGAAGTTGTATAGTTCACTTTTTCCAGTGGTATCGTGTAGGCCTAATTTTCCTCTTTAAGCCTTGCCTTTCAACTTTTCCAATTAAATCATAACTTTTCGAGCTATCATCTATTGAAGTAAAGGTATCGTAAAGTCCTATAAAGGACTATATTAAATTCGTATACCTTTACTTCAATGAATTATATATCGGAAGGTTAAGATCCAAGTGCAAAAGTTAAAGTTATGGTGTAAGGAGGAAAATTAAATTCTTGAACTAATTTCTAGTTGGAATGGTGAGTTCTTTTCAAGCTATCCCAGATAGTTAAAAAATGTTCTATAACTCCAACTTTATAAAAACTTATTAATTTAATTTGACCTCGAGCCCGAGAAATTAAAAAAGTATTTAATACATAAGGTCCGTACAACAATAAATACACTCAAAGAATTCATCAGATGAACCCATTTTGCCAGTCTCTAGTAACGGTATAAGGTGGTAATAAGCAGTGGCGTGGATTTCTCTTACGAGGCAGGACCTAAAGCATAAAGAAATATCATATGATTGAACTTTTTTCCTTTTTCCTGCGTATATTAAATTCTTAAGAAATTTTGAGACTTTTGAATGGGCTTCAAGACCCTCTCTAAACAAAACTTTATCTCCTGAAAAGTATTTTTTATGAAAGTACTAAATACTCAAGATGTTAAAATTAAGCACTTAATATCCGTACCATCAACTTATTCAAAACTTTCTTTCAGTTTCGATGAACTCCACTATGGCAAATATATTTCGCTGTATATCCGCAATACGTTTTTCTTTGATCAACATCCGCCACTTGGGAAGCAATTAATCGCTGGTGTTGCATGGCTGGCCGGATACGATGGCAATTATACATTTCCACATATTGGTGCCGAATATAACTCTAATGTACCGATATTTTGGTTACGTTTTGTGCCAGCGCTTTGTGGCAGCCTTTTGGCGCCTGCTGTTTACAAACTTTTACTCGAAGTGCGGCTACATCGTTGGACCTCATTGCTCGGTGGATTAATAATCATTTTTGATAATGCGCTGCTGACGCAATCACGTTTTATTCTAATGGAATCTATGCTGTTACTATTCTGTACAATTGGAATATACTTTTTGCTTAAATTTCAACGCTGTCGTTTTGGTGGCACAATTTGGTTAATATGTGGCCTTGGGGCGACATCATTTCTAACCTTTGCCGCAAGTATTAAGTATATTGGTATACTAACTGGTTTCCTGGCGGCCTATTTAATGTGCCGCTATTTATGGCAATTACTCTACGATCCAACAGTATCGGGTAAGTGTACCTATTGATAGATAACCTACGATATTGATGGGTTATTGCGTTCATTCTTTCATAGGCTTTCCTTTCCAAGTTAAACCTTTTCCACATCATATTGACATTTTTTTAAATCAAATTAAACTTTTTCCAAATCAAAATAAACTTTTTGCAATCAAATGAAACCTTTTTTCAAATTAAATTTAACTTATTCCAAATCAAATTAATCTCTTTCCAAATCTAAATTAGGCATATTTTGAAAGGTGTTTGGTAGACATAGTATTCATCCATATTTTCATTTTAAAAGTATTTTTTGCTAAGTTTAATTTGATTTGAAAAAAGTTTAATTAATTTGGAAAAGGTTTATTTTGATTTGAAAAAAGTCTAATTGATTTGAAAATTGTTCAATTTGATTTGAAAAAAGATCAAAACGATGTGAAAAATGTTTAACTTAAAGTGAAAAGCCTGTATAAACGGGGTAATTAGTCTAAAAGTATAGAAATCAGTCTTCATCATCATACTCTTTTTTAGATTTTCAGATAATCCTACAAACATTAACGCGTATTGTGTTATTTAGCGCAATTCCATTGGCGATATATCTCGGAATTTTCTATATACATCTGCACACGCTCTATCGCGCTGGACCGCATGATAGTGTTATGACAAGCGCTTTTCAAGCTTCGCTAGAGGGTGGCCTCCAGAGTATCACTAAAGGACAACCGTTAAAAGTGGTGCATGGTTCCCAAGTAACATTGCGTCACACACATGGACGCACCTGCTGGCTGCATTCACATGCACATGTTTATCCCGTGCGTTATCCGGATAAACGTGGTTCATCACATCAGCAACAGGTTACTTGTTATTCCTTTAAAGATGTTAACAATTGGTGGATTATTAAGCGTCCGGATCGTGATGATCTAGTAGTAGATGATAATTTGGATGAGATACGTGATGGTGATACAATTCAATTGGTGCATGGTATAACAAGTCGTGCGCTCAATTCACATGATGTTGCTGCTCCAATGACGCCACAATGTCAGGAAGTCACATGTTACATTGATTATGAAATTAATATGGATGCGCAATTATTGTGGCGTGTAGAAATATTAAACAAAGATACCGTAGGTTGGAAAATGATTATAAGTAGCCTATAGATTTTAAGTTTGTTTTTACTTTGCAGGAAGGACCAGTTTGGCATGCAATCAAATCGCAAATACGTCTGATTCACGAAGGCACAGGTGCTGCTTTGCGTTTCAGTGGCCGACAGTTGCCTGATTGGGGTTTTAATCAGCACGAAGTAGTTGCCGATCGTAATACCGAGCAAGTTGATACCATTTGGAATGTTGAAGAGCATCGGTATACGAAAAGTAAGTGGGCTTAAATATTCTCGAGAATTATGTCTCGGTCTCCCTAGCATGCGATCGCAAAATAGTTTTTTGTTCAGGGGCAAAATTCACTGGAAAGTAAGGTTATCGGCCATAATTTGGGAGGGAATATTTTGACATTTCTTGTAAGAATTTATCCTCCAATTTTTAAGCAGGGAATTCGAAGCGCGAATAAATAATGTATGGCAAATTAAAAACTTTTGTACAACAATTTTGTAGCTTATTAAAATACCTTTCATATGAAATCAATATTTTTTATATCCATCCAAGGGTTTCCAACTTATACGGGTTTTTCTAAAAGCTATATTCGGATTTTCCGATCGATCCGAGCGACACTTTTTAGAAAAATAGTTTAAAAAAATATGAGGTGTCACTAAAATAAACTTGACTCAAATTTATTTATGAGAATAGCATTGCTACTTTTCATTCATCACATTAGTTTCTAACAAAGTGTGAGTGCATGGAGATTCCCAGCAGTTCTCAAGGAGAATTGGCAAAATATTACTAGCGAAGTGGTAGTTCATTTTTTGACCCCGGGTAATGCAAGAAGTTGTCAGTTCAAAAATAAAATATAAAACGTGAGCGATAAAAATGTTTGAATTTCAAATTTTCTTTGGAGAGACTTTTTAGTTTCAAAATTTGAGTAATTTTATTTTTCAAAAAAGCAAAAAAAAAAGAGCAAAATTTAAAAAAAAACAAAAATTTTTTCATTTGTTTAAATTCAAATTTCACACAACTACGTCAATAAGCTTTATAGACGAATGAGTTAAAGACTTCATAATTTCGGTAAAAAACTTTGTACCCTTGGTTCGAATCTCAGTACGGGTAGTTTGATTTTTTTTTTTTTTTTTCAATAAGAGAACGCCTTGCCAGCAAGCTCCTTCTCACTAGTGAAGTAGCTAGTGAGCGCTAGAACAAAAGGTGGCAATTGACACCGGCAATTGACACCGGCAATGACAAGTTAATGTAAAATTCGCCAGTTCGAGCTTCATAAAGTAGATTGTAGAGTGAGTAGTACAATACCCCTTTAGACCAGTGAATTCGTATAGTTCAGAACTAGTCGAAGGCGCTGCAGGGTTTATTTGGCCGAACTAGTAGACCATCACCAATTTTGTTATTATACCCTACACCCAGTGTATATTCACTTTGTCCTTCAGTTTGTAACGCAGAGAAGGAGGCGTGGCAGAAAAACTGGGAAAACTGAGCAAGATAATTCAATGAAATTTGGTACTCTCCCTCCGTTGTCAAAGTTAGCTTGTGGGATTGAAAATGAGTGAAAAATATATTCAAAATGCAACTTTAGGAGTATTTTTCACGACAATGCAACCGAAATACACATTAATACTGAGAATTGTAAGCACAAGCTCTGAGAAAAAAGTGTGTGAATTCGGACAAGTTTCAAAACGCTATACTGAGAGCGTTTTTTGAGATAATCAAACTTAATTTTATTCAGACGCTAAGAATTATAAATGCAAGCTCTCAACAAAAACTGGTTGAAATCGGACAAGACGGCGTGGTACCTCCCATATAAGCAAAAGTTTCAAAACGCTATACTGAGAAAATCGAACTAAATTTTACTCAGACACTAAGAACTATAAATGCAAACTCTCAACAAAAAATTTTTAAATGAATTCGTGATAAGGCCCATCATTTTTAGAGATCGTTGGCTTCAATTTTTATCCAGTTTTTAGTATTTATTTTTCAGAATAGTTTTTGCAAATAAAATTAAATGTTTCATATTTTTACAATCTTAATAACATCACTAAAAATCTTTATAACATCAATTTCTATTTTTCTTTCCTCAAGCACAAAATCAACGTGAACGTGAACGTCAACTACTCAATGCCGAAATGATACCGACCAAAAAGACACGTCTTTCATTTTTTGAAAAATTCTTTGAATTACAAACGAAAATGATATGGCACGCTAAACAAACCGAAAGTCATATGTACAGTTCCGAACCGCTTGAATGGCCACTGCTGGATAAAGGTATCGCTTATTGGGTGGATAACAAATCAAATGGACAAATTCATTTACTCGGCAATATGTTGATCTGGTACACTGGCACACTATCGCTATTGATATATGCAACATTATTTGTGTTCTATTTGTTGCGACGTCGTCGTTTATGTTATGATCTACCGCCACGTGTATGGCAACGTTTTATCGAAGCTGGCGATGTTTTCTTTATGGGTTATCTCATACATTATATACCATATTTCTTTGTAGATCGCACATTATTCTTGCATAATTATTTTCCAGCATTACTATTTAAATTGCTGCTAATGTGCTACGTTATAGAGCATGTGGATTATTTACTGCGACGACATTGCGGCTCAGCACTATGGTGGGTGCGTACTTACCGTTTGGCTGTAATTCTTTGGCTATTTGCTGTTGTAGCAGTATACATAAAGTTTTTGGCCTTAAGTTATGGCATAAGGAAATTAACATTTAATGAAGTTGTTGATTTACGTTGGAAAGATACATGGGATTTTATACTGCGTCAAGTTAAAATTGAACTTTAAACAAATACTCGTATATACATATATAAGGCCTGGGTGCAAAAGTGCAAAATTATTTATTTCAAAGGACATTACTTGATATTTTTTTTTATTCTATAAAAAGAAATCAAAACTTTTACTTTTTGTACAACCTCCTCAAATTAAAACACAAGTTAACTCGTAAGTTTTCTCGAAACAATTTAGTTTAAGGCGGCGATTACAAGCAATTGTAACAATTCATTATATACATGGGTAGTTCTTTGTCAAAAAGGCCACCCCCTCTGCCCATTTCAGTTTTGAAAAAAAAAAATTTTCAAGCATATGAAAAAATCTGAAATTTTCTCAATTTTTTGATGCCGTCTGGCCTTTTTCGAAAAAATAGCTTTCTAACCTCAAAAAACGTGTTTGAAGAGAAAGTGCTACTAAAAAAAAAGATAAAAATCGCCGAAAAATGTGTTATGCTGCTAGGAAATCTCACCAACTGACTTTCTGGGCGGGTTTTTGGGGTCTCTGAAGAAGAAACTGTTGTCAGACTATAAATTCAAAATTGCAGATCCAAGATGGCGGACATTGTGACATCAGAAAATCAATTTCTATTGATGGATTATCACAAAATACGAGATTTGGGGTTTTTTGAGGTTGCTAATTACGATTATCGATTTCGATGTTAAATTTTCCGATATTGTCTCACCGTTTCGAAAAGCAATGGTTTTCTAACCTCAAAACACGTGTTAAAAGAGTAAGTTAAAAGAAAAAACTAATAAAAAGTCAAAAATCGCTGAAAAAAGTGGAATAATTGAAGGAAATCTCACTAACCGACCTCCATAAGGGAGTTTAGGGGTCTCCGAACAAGAATTCGATGTCAGTGTTTAAATTCAAGATAGCGGATTTAAGATGGCAGACAGTGTGACATAATACAATAAGTCCTTTTTTTATTGATAGATTACTACAAAATACGAAATTTTGGTGTTTTTGAGGTCACTGATTTACGGTTTACGGTTAATCACAGTAATCATTTTCATAATTTAAATCTTTAAGTTTTTATTAAATTATTTCTCACTCTATTTTGGTGACCAGTGGTTTGCATTTTTTTTCATGTCATTAGAAAATTTTTTGATTATAAGACTTCTATCTTTCTGAACTACAAAACCATGATTTTTGGAAATTTCAGGTACACTTTGGCAATTTAAGAATCTTTGGTTTAGTTTTCGTCTGATTTTTTCATGAAATACTTTATCAAAGTAGTAATCTATCAATAAAAAAAGGACATATTTATGTCACACTGTCCGTCATCTTAAATCCGCCATCTTGAATTCAAACACTGACACCGAATTCTTGTTCGGAGACCCCTAAACTCCCTTATGAAGGTCGGTTAGTGAGATTTCCTTCAATTATTCCACTTTTTTCAGCGATTTTTGACTTTTTATTAGTTTTTTCTTTTAACTTACTCTTTAAACACGTGTTTTGAGGTTAGAAAACCATTGTTTTTTCGAAACGGTGAGACAGTATCGGAAAATTTAACATCGAAATCGATAATCGTAATTAGCAACCTCAAAAAACCCCACATCTCGTATTTTGTGATAATCCATCAATAGAAATTGATTTTTTGATGTCACACTGTCCGCCATCTTGGATCCGCCATTTTGAATTTATAGTCTGACAACAGTTTCTTCTTCAGAGATCCCAAAAACCCACCCAGAAAGTCTGTTGGTGAGATTTCCTAGCAGCATAACACATTTTTCGGCGATTTTTATCTTTTTTTAGTAGCACTTTCTCTTCAAACACGTTTTTTGAGGCCAGACGGCATCAAAAAATTGAGAAAATTTCCGATTTTTTCATATGCTTGAACATTTTTTTTTTTTTTTCAAAACTGAAATGGGCAGAAAGGTGGCCTTTATGACAAAGAACTACCCACATATATATTTTTTATCTTAAATATTTATAGTGATTTTTATTTTCAAATAATAAATAGCTTATGTAAATGCCGCAATTATAGTTTATATACATAGAACTCAAATAGCTTAAGTATTTATGGGCCAAATTCTGAATGAAGAATTGCAGAAAATGGCTTATTACAATTAAAATACATATATGTATATAACGTTGCATACTCTTAATAAAGCACTCGGAACTTAATTGAAAAACAAATTGTCCAAGTTAAATCTTTTCCACATCATATTGACCTTTTTTCAAATCAAATTAAACCTTTTCCATATCAAATTAACCTGCTGTTTTTCCAAATCAATTTAACCTTTCTCCTTTTGACGCATTCTTCGATATGTTAAACTATATGATCTTTACATCTAAGGTGTATCATGCGTTCATCAAACTTATGCGTGATATTACGAGGAATATGTTTGTAGATCCCATACATATGGGTAATTTTTAACATTTCCAACTGCTGTTCGATTAATCGAACACTAAAATTGTCCATTTTCAATAATTATTCTTACAATGAAAGTAAATTATGTCTAACGATAGTTAGTACCTTATATACTATTACTTCGATTTATCGTTTATTCGAAAATATTATTTATTACTTCTCGTAGTTTGAGGGGTTGGGTGCAACACTAAAAATTCAAACCACTTTCTAAATGCTGTTCCTGAAAGTATATGATGTTACTAGCAAAACCCAGTTGGTGGGGAAGTAATAACACCACGACTCGACGAGCAATATATATATTATAATTTATTTTTGAATCGCCCAATAGTCAAAATTTGATCACAAATGTATTAAATAATTTTCGTACTTTTTGAACAGTTTTAGTACTTTTTTTTGCTATTTGGTACAAAATAGAAAAGCTCATTTATCATCCCTGCTACAATGACAAATGTGAAACGAAAAGAAAACAAAAAATATGAAGGCAGTGTCAGTCAGCTTTTCGTCTTTCTCTTTGTGCTGTATCCTCTTTTCAGCTCTGTGTGACCACGTATTTTGTCGTTGTTAATATAAAAAAATTTGCATTTAATTTTACCTGACTTAATGTCAAAATATAAAAATAATTTTAACTTTGTGCACGTTTACACAAAAATACTTACCTTTCTAATGATATTAGAGTTATTCACGATCTGGAGTAACAAGCTGAGTAACAGGGTAAAAGTGAACTCAGTTACTCTGAATAGTGAGCATACTCAATACTTTGCACTTATATTTGCTTTTTGTTTCTCAAAATAATTTTAGCTGCCAACAAAAAAAAAAATTTTTAATTGAATATTTTGCAGCAGGCATACTGCCTTCCCTTCTTTCTTAACTTTTTTTACACATGATGCCACTGGGCTCCAAGACCTGACACGAATGAGTCCACAAAGTTGGCAGTAATGAAGGCCTTCTATGACCGCTTCTATTATGAAAAGACAATAGCATGTTTAGAGGATATGTAGTAAAGCAAGTGTCAGGCCTTCTAATAGGTTTTTTTTTGGAAGGCATCGGAGCATGTTTAAAAGATCTTAAAGAGGCAAGAAAGAAGGCATTGTTATCAGCAGGCATTGAACATTCCCCGACTGGGAATTATCTTTTTCTACTTAATATATAAAATAAGATTTTGTTTGTTTGTTTGTATGTTCGTGATTTATAGACTCGGAAGCTAACGGACCGATTTGAATGAAATTGTCACAGTATCTTAGAATTAAAAAAAGCTAGTTCATAGGCTAAAAAAGTTCGCGGTACCACGCCTTCCTAAAAATTAATTCCTTATGTCTCTGGATTTACTTGACGCAGGTAATTGAAATTCTGTACATACATAAAGTGCATGAGGAAAAATATTTTTCAGTGCAAAAGTGGGCGGTGCCACGCATCTAGCTTTATGCGATAATCTTTATTGCAATAGGCATACGAACAAATGTGCCAAAGATACAATCAGCGCTCAACAATCACGAGCAAACATAAAAATCTGATAAAATCAGGAAACATTTTTTTCCACATTTGAAGCCGATTGACGACCATTGGTACCCGATTGACGACCATTGGTACCAAATAAAAGCACTTATTTTTACTAATTAAATTACCATAGACATTTTCGCAATAAAAAAGACAAACTTTAAATAACTTTATATTTAAAATCAGACAGATTTTTATTTTTCTTACTCAAAATTAAATTCAAATCCTCGCTGAACGAAACTAAGTCCTCGATCTGAATTAGGAGGCAGATGAGTTGAGAGCTTAATTAAACCTTGCCACTCAGCATAAGCAGGATGCTAAAAATAAATAAAAATACATAAATTCAATAATGTTGAAGCAAATATGTATGTTTGTAATATATTTAAAATATGTACTAACCTTTTCAATGCTACCATTATCTATACCGCTCATATAATAATAAATACTTAAAATATGCTTGTGTTTGGGCTGCATACGCTTCACCGCAACATAAGCGTCCTGCACAAAAGCAACGTCAATGCTGCTGCAATAAGTTATATCTAAATGTTCCAACTTTTTGCAAGATTCCACAATCTTCAAGAGCGTCTCGTTTGACAATTGTGGCCAGTTGCGACAGCACAGCAAACGCAGTTCTTTCATTGAGGTATATTTTTCCAACATTTCATCCGAATATTCATAGTTAGAATAAGCAAATTTGGTCAATTTGTTATGCTTGAAGATTTCCAAATTATCATCCCAATTAGGTTTCAATGGCATGTAGTAATTATCTACAGCTATACCTGTAATACGATCACTCATATGCTGAAGTATATAGTAAAATTCTTGAGTTTCATAGATTTTATAATCATACGTATCAACGTTAACAATGCGACTCACATCGATAACATTATCAAGCAGCACTGTTAATGATTTTAGTTTTGGTAATGCCAAAACTTTAATCAGCACCGGTTTTAATACATTAAGATTTAACTTTAACACCTCCAACTTATGGCATTTATCAATATTACACAAATCGAGATTGCTCATTTCGTAGCTGCGTATGTCTAACACACGTAATTGTGGCAAACTTTCGCAGATTTCATGTAAGTACTGATTTTTCAATTCGTAATCCTTTTCGTAATCATGATACAAATGCAATTCCTGCAACTGTTGGAATTCTTTTAGATGACGTCCGGTCAGCGCTTGCGTCAGCTTCAGTACCTTTACATTCGGAAGTAGTGTAGCCAATACAAAAATATCAACACTTGAGGCAAATAAGTCCATAAAGTTTTCCGTTTTGAAACACTCAACATTAGGAAAGCTTTCGATATTAAGTGTATCCTGCACTTCTTTAAGGAAATCGGGTAAGTTGTATGATATCAACTTGATCTCATGTATAACATCGCGTAGTATATTTACAAAGTATGCAAAATCGGTCGAATTTAAATCGAACTCCTCCCTCCAGTCTTCAAAGCAAAGACAATGGTAGTCTGGATTGCGTCGCCATAAACGCGCATAAATATCTCGAAAACGTCGACAGACACGTGAAATTTGTATTTGAGTTTTTAGGTCACTGATGCGACAGAAAATGCATTCTAAACAATCATCGTGCAGTGCATCGAGTGTTAGTTGCTCAGCTGTTATATTAGATATGAAAATGTTTGAATTTTATGATTTTATTTTGGAATAAACTTGAAAATTACCCTTTTCTTCCATTTTCGTTGTAACTTTCCCTTCTTAATTTTTTGCAACACGACTTCGTGTTTTGATTGACATTTAAAATTTTGTTGAACAGCTGATTTTATTTAGAAACACAATAAGAAAGAAAACGTAAACATTTCGGTACAGAGCCAGGGACTCCACTTTTTATCTAACAAAATCATTTAGATTTTTTTTAGTAAACAGAGATTTTCCTGGAACTTTACGTTTTGTGAATAGTTGTTTTCAAATGCTCTCTGGTGTGGATTCATCGATTTCCGTGGCCCCTAGATGTTTTCGTCAAAATCGATGTTTTCGTATAAATCGATACAAAATAAGTCAAAAACATGAGATCAAATTTTTCATATCGCTTCGTTTTCGAGATATCAAAGCTTAAAGAATACGAGAAAATTGAAGAAATATTAAGAAATGTCAAATTTGACGATGTTTTTACATAAAACAACCCAAAATAAGTTGAAAAAATAAAATTTTTCGATATTCCGTTTCGTTTTCGAGATATCAAGACTTAAAGAATACGAGATTACTAGAGAAATTTCAAGAAAAAATTAATTTTAAGGAAAGCTTACTGTGTTTTCCCATTAAAGAACACAAATGCTTTCGCATGTGCTTTTGAAATCTAAGAATAAATATGGTATCAAAGTGTCCCTCGGATCTGGTTTCGGAGGCATAGCCATCGGAAGTTGCTGATATAGCTTTTCTAAAAATCAATATAAGTCAGAAACGCCTGCATTGATTTCCAAAATATTTAATTTAATAAGCTACAATATTGATCCCGCATTTTTTCAAATTCAGCTCGATATTTTTGAAATATTATGACTTTTCTGAAACCTGGAATTTGGCTAGCCAACTAGGTGTTGGATATATTATAGACTGATCCGCGAGCCGGTGTTGGATTTTTGCGAGTTTTGAATCCTGAGCTGCGGCCATAAGCCGCCCACTTACTTTTACTCTTATGTAAAATTACTGTGGGAAAACAATTTCAGAAAAGTCGTAATATCTCGAAAACTATAACAGATTTCAAAAATTTTTGGATCAATACTGTAGTTTATCAAGTTACCTTTACCAAATCAAAAACATCAGATCTGCTATCCAGAAATCGTACTGATATTGCAAGAATCGCTGCAGTTTGCACTGGGCACTGGGCCATCGGCAAGCATGCCGAAAGGCTGGGTATCCCCTTTAATTCTTTTTGTCGAAGTTGCATGGATGGCAACGAGAAGGAATCTCTCGAGCACTTTCTCTGCAACTGCCCTGCTCTAGCTAGAGCCAGGCTTAAATCTCTAGGAAAACCCTTTTTGGAAGATTTGAGCGAACTCGCCGATATTGAGATTGGGCCCCTGCTCAACTACATCAATAGAACAAAATGGATATAAATATCCTTTACAGTTTCTTTTAAAGGATATCTTATCCAGACCCTGACAACCCCTCCTACCAGCCAGCCCGATCACTTATGTGGTTTTAAAACGGCACTAACAGTGCTACTTAGGCTTAGCATCGTTTTACTAAGCCACCACTCTAATCTAATCTAATCTACCTTTCATATGACACCCATTTTGGAAATCAATGCAGCCGTTTTTAACTAATATAGATTTTTAGAAAAGCTATATCCGCCACTCCCGATGACTATTTCTCCGAAACTAGATCCGAGCGACACTTTTTTTTACACAATTTTTATTTATTTAAATAACACTATTTGTCCTAAAAAAAATTGGCGATTATGAGCTAAATTATATCTGTTCAAAGGTTACTAACGAAATTTAAAAAAAAGAACATCATCAACAACAACAATACCACCAAAACCAAAACCAACAACAACACAACCACAAACAGCAGCAATATTAACAATAACAACAGAAGGCTTTTTACCCGTTTGTGCGAACTCACACGACGGGCACGGGCACGTAGGGCACATCAAATTTGTAGGCAAACGGAGGGAAATGAAATCACCACTTCCCTCCGCTTGCCTAGAAATTTGACGTGCCCGTGCCCGTCGTGTGAATTGACACTTTGAAAACAAGAAAAAAAGTAACATTCAAGTTTCGATATTTATAATCGTATAATATAAAGCTATTCTATAAGTCTGTAAAGACGCTACGCTGAGAGCTGTGATAAAAACCTAGTGTTTACGGCAGCTCTCTTATTAGGGACCTATGTTACTCGTAATGAGTAACATATTCGAAGAAGAAGAAGAAGATATTTCGAAAACGAAAAGAGATATCGAAAAATTTTATTTAATTTTTTCGACTAAGCTTAGGTTGTTTTATTTAAAAACATCGTCAAATCTAACATTTCTTAAAATTTCTTAAATTTTCCGTATTGATTTTTTAATTGAACTTTTTTTAGTCATATATTTGCATAGATCGATTTACATATAAATCTAAAAAATCAATTTTCAATACATAAATGTCATTAAAAAACACACTTAAAAAATTCTTAAAATTTTTCCGTGTTCATTAAGCCTTGATATCTCGAAATCGAAGCGAGATATTGAAAAATTTTATCTAGTATTTTCGACTTATTTTGTATCGACTTTTAAGAAATCATCATCTAATCGAGAAACCACTCAAACAAAAGTCGTGCCCCTTGGGTGGTTTTAATGTGAACTAACCTTAACCTTTCGCTAACCAAAAAGTAGTGAGTTCAACAGACCACATATGGGCATATCCGAAAATAATCTCCTCTTATATGACCCAGGTGAACAAAAAAATTTCGACCCGTCGTTTTATCTAAAAATTTTGGAAAAATCGAGATTTCCGATAACATACGGGAGACCACATATTTCAGAAAAAGTAGATATGTTACGGGGCACCTTTCCAAAAACCCTGGAGTAAAATTCAAGCAAATTCTTTGACGAAAAATAAATCGAAATTTAGAGTTTTTCGTATTTTGCTCATCATGGGGGGCTTTAATCAAAAAAACATCATAAGCAAAGTCGATTTATTTTTCGCCAAAGAATTTGCTTGAATTTTTTCAGAATTTGCGGACCTGTTATGTGGGCGTAAAGAAAAATTTAGACTTTTTAACCCATTCTGTCGCCTTGACCCACATGCGATTTTTCTGAATTGCACTCCGGAATATTTGTTAGATATCATGCTATCTTGCCTTATATGTCGCTATGGTATGCTCGATCGTATATCGCCAAAAATCGCATTTCATTTTTTACTCGGCGGGGGGCGTTAATTATATATATGTGACTAGTTCACTTTCTAAAAATGGCATTCTCAAAAACATACTAAACGCAAGATACTTACTTTCTCTACATAATCTTATTACTTAAAAATAGTGTGCGAAGTGTGTTGAACTGTGTTGAATACTGTGTGTAGTTGTGTAGTGTTAAGTTTAGTTAGTGCATTCGTAAGTTCGCAAATTAAATCATATTGTGGAACATTTAGTTGCATTTAAGTTGAAAATGGAAATTTAAAAAAGTTCAAGAAAAACGTTAAACTCAGCCTAAATTTTTTCATAATATTTTTGAATTTAAATGCAACTACTTTTGTTTGTGAAAAGCAACAACTTTTTCAGTCGGGCAGCGATTATCTAACCTTCAAAAGAAAAGAAAAAAAACTAAAAACATTTTTTGACATTTTGCTTTATTCTGGTCACTGCAATTTCCGCTCTCTTTCTGATTTATTTTCGTTGTCAGTTTTTGGAAAACTTTCAAAGTGGCGGTTGACAGTTCAGGAATTTACGATATGCTGAAATTTTTGGTAAGTTCGCAGTTTGCCAAAAGTGAAACTATTTAATTGGAATAAGCCAGAAAATTTAAGTATTTCACAACAAAAAAATAAGCAAAAAGTGTGTTCTAGTTTGTTACATTAAATACAAATTCTTTGGTTCGTACATATTTATGCAATTCAGTATAATTTTTGTTTATTTTTGGGAATGCAATCATAGTGAAGGTACTTGGTACTTGGTCATATCATTATTTAAATAATTTTTTATTGTTAAGCATTAATAATCCACTTATGTAATAGAAGAATTCCGGTTTTGTCATATTACCAACCATCCATCTTAGATGATACGGAACTTAACAAATGAAACATTTGACGTAATCAAAATAGCAGTGAAAACAGAAGCATTGTATAAAAGACGATGGAAACTGCAGAGCACCAGCAACCATTTTTTTTGGATACAAGAAGAAAGTCAATCTGTCAACGAACAAAAAGACCAAAGTTCCACATATTATCTGAACACCGAGACAGCCTTGTCTATTAGGGCAACTCACGAAAATTAAGTTGATGGTCTCTGCTTGATAGAAATTAAATCTTTAAGGAGTTGGCAAAATAATGGAACTTAACATAAATTAAAATTATCAAGAATATTTATTGGATTTATAGCCTGTATCCACCGAAGGTTTATGAAATGATTTTTCATGTATTAAATGTCAAATAAATCTGAAAATAGCCGTAAATCGGCTCATAAATCTCCAATGAAAACAGGCTATTACTCTTGTTTACGGATAAATTCGGAAAATTTTTAAAACATTTTTTTTTTTTTGTTGAGAAAGAATGTGTCGCTCGGGTCTGGTTGCGGAGAAATTGCCATCAGAAGATCCGGATATATCTTTTATGCAATCGGCTATAAGTTAGGAATCCCTAGATGACTTTAAAAAAATATGGTGTCATAAGCAAAGGCGACAATCTCCACTTTTTTCAATTTTGTGAAAACTAACAAAAACGTGTATCTCTGAAGATGCACGAATTAAGTATACTGTATGTTTTGCAATTCTGTAGAATAGAGTTAGATGAGGATGTAAACCAAATCCTCAAAGTTTATGGACAAATTCGAATTTGGAAATTGTCGTGTTTGTTTCAATCAAGTTTACATTACTGGGTGTGTAATAATCAAACTGACACACCCCCTTCAATTTCGCTAAAATTAGGTACATGACTTCATTAGTTGCCATAAAAATGGTGAAAAAATAATATTATTTTTTGGCGGAGCTCTAAGAAGTTTTGCTTAAGAAGTTTAGAAATCGAAACAAAAGCTACAATGTCTAATGGAGATTGCTGCCTTTTGTTTTGATTTTCAGTATTCAACCTTAGATATATATTGGATAGAGATATTTGGTATTGCAAATTTCACTGATCGCAAGCTTACATCAAAAAAGTTATGCTTAAGCTTTCAATTTGATGCACAATTTTCGAGATTGGAAAATGATTTTCCGAAGAATTCATAATTTTTCTTCGAAAGAATCGTTATCTTTTCCTAGAAATACATTGTTAACCCACACTTTCAAGTCGTCATATCTTGAAAACTGCATTAAATTGAAAGTTTGTGTACAACTTTTTTATAGGTTAAATCACTTTTCACATCCATTCAGGAGTTCCCAACTTATAGCGGTTTTCACAAAGGATATATTCAGATAACGATATATCTCCTAAGCCAGGTACGATCGTTGTAAATAGTTTTTTAAAGCTCTTAGTGGATATTTTCGCGAATTTAACCGTAAACAGGATTTGATCCTATTTTATTCACGATAAGTCCCGATATATCCAGTAATTGGAACTTTACAGGAACTTAAACTATGATAGGAAAAATCATACAAAATCTACCATATATTCTGTCGTGTCTTTTATCTCTTTATACAAAATCTACCATATATTCTGTCGTGTCTTTTATCTCTTTAGACTCAAAAACCACTTGCCCGATTTCGATGAAATTTTCAGAGTATGTTAATTCAAATCAAAGGAAATTTTCAGGCTAGCATAATGTGTGGTGCCACGCCCCTAAAATCAATGTTTGACACTTAGGGGTAAAATTTGACACATATGTAAATGGCACTATGCTAAATAATATTCATTTGAAAAATGGGCGGTGCCCACTACTTCTAAAAACAAAATTCGCCATATCTCAGAAATTGTTTGACGCTTAGGAATGATTATAAGCATATGTCTATGTAAAACTTACCATTACTATCCAAAACTATTATAGGTTTTGTACTTAATTTGTTAAAACTAAAATTCGTACATTTGTTCTTTTTTTTTCCTTGTGTTTTCAGCTAACTTTTAGTGCTGGTATATACACTGGTATTTACATCAGCCAAAATTATGAGGTAAGAAAAATTGTACCAAATAATGTTAAGCAACACGTAAGCATAATTTTGTATACAAAAGTTAAAATAAAAGTCAAACTTTATTTTCAGGTACCGCGTGTCGATGAACCATCCAAAATAATTGATAAAATTAAAGAATATGCTGATGAACATCGCAAAAAGTAATTTAAGGCTTTATTTGCTTAAATAAGTTTTGTTTAATTCTATTCTAACTAGATTTTATAATTTTTTTTTTTTTTTTTTTTTTCTAAGAAAAACTTGATTTGCACTTTATTTTCGGTGCTCATATTTGCTTAGATTTTTTATTTATAAATTAATTTCTTATACATATATTTAATTTTAAACGTATATTCAGTGACCCGAAGAAACCGCCATGTGATAATTGACTAAATTTAAACAAAAATGGTCAGAACTTCATGTCTCAGCATCATGCAACATTTTAAGCGGAAATGGAACTCACGAAATAAAAATAAAAAATTGAAACAAACTACAAATTTCAAGTATCTACATTACTGCAAGAAAACTAAAGTATTTTTTTAAAATTTTTAGTAAATAAAATAGTCCATACATATATTATTGTCCTTTATTTAAAAAGAAATATCCTTAAGCATATGCAAAATAAAAATGTATATACATAACGTTACTTAATAGGCGAAATATTGCAAATATTTTTCTGACATTTTTTGGTGCAGAGCAGTTATAAAATTACGAAAATATCTTTGTCTATGCGAAATTTGAAAGTATAATTATCAACTTAATCAGTAGAGGGGCATTGTGACAATATGTTGACAGCACTACTCTTATCTTATCAGGAACAAAACTAATAAACAGCTTCGTTTTACAAAAAAGAAAGCGAAAATTTCGTCATCAGCATGCTTAGTTACCTTATCACTTAGAGCACAGACATCGCTTATATGATGACATCGAAAAAATTTAGAATTTTTTTTATCTAAAGTTGACATGAACATCCTGATCACAGTGTTAAAGGTGTTTTTTTTTTTTAAGAAAACGGTTAGGCATACGATAAAAAGTGTCCGATCTTTTTGTTAGAAATCTAATGCTCTCTACAAGTAATGATCATATTTTGTAATAAAAAGTAATCGTTTAGGAGATAAAAATGAACTTTTTTTTGACCTGTTCAGTAATCCGTGTGTTTTCAATTACTTTTGATGAAAATGGTGAGTCACACGATAAAAAGTATCAGAATCTTTTTTTGGGGAATTACAAGTTCAACATTGATTTGCATTAACGAAAAAGTAACCGTTTAGAAAATATCCTTAAAAAACCGCAAAAAGTCGAAAAATTCGACTTTATGGAATATTTCCGAAACAGTTACTTTTTCGTTAATGCAAATCAATGTAATTTGTACAACGTGTAATTCTCCACAAAAAAGATTCTAATACTTTTTATGGCTAGACTCACTAAAAAGCCTCCTAAGTGAAAAGTTATTGAACCCTGTTAGGCCTGTTTGACTTATTTTTTTTTTTAAGAATATTTCACCCTTATCATCTAAATCGATTTCGATTGGAACTGAATAGAATCGAGATTTTGGTTTCATATATATTGATTTCCAGATTCGAAATCGAAACTTTTTCCAATCAAAATCGAATCAAAAAGCTTTCAAAACAAAAAGTAATTGAAATCGCATAGATGCCGGAAAAGCCCTGATTTATAAGAATGTAGCAGCAACAACTTGTTCATCGTAAAAATTAAAATAAAATGCCATAATTTTTAAGTAATAAAACTAATTTTTATTCTACGCAATGGAGACTGTAAGTTAGTATGAGATAAATACGAGAATATCTGTTCATGACGGAAAGTGCCACTGTTTTAATGGTTTTCTACACAATGTCCTGTATGGCAATTAACTATCTATTCAGTTAATTTTTAAATGTTTCTCTCGACCTCATAAGAATGTTTTGCTTCTCTGCAAAGGTAAAAAGCAACTCCACTCTCTCCTCTTCGTTTTAATAAATGTGACTTGTTTTGTGAAAACATACCTAACGTGTGAAAATAAGTTTTCGAGAAAAATGCGTTTAAAGCTCTTGTTTTTTTGATTTTTACACAAGTTTGTCACTTGGGACTTATTTAAACGGGCATTTTCAAGGTCGAAAAATGTTTTTAAATTTTTGTAAGTGACACCATTGGAAAGACCATTTCATATTGACTTAAAAAAAGTGAAAATCTCCAAATCGATCGTGTGAAAACGTTAGGTATGTTTTCACAAAACAAGTCACATATCGTCACCTCAATACTACAACTAGGCAACTCCAATTTTTTTTGTTTTGCGATAATTCAATTTGAGTTTGAACTGATTTTCGAATTTTCTTGTTTTGTTTTTTCCTTACAACTTTGCAATGGTGCCACTTTAGAGAATTCTGGTTGGACATGATTATGCACAAAACCATGAAAAATATCATAGGGCACTTATCCCAAGAATGATTGTTTAGGAGTTACCTAGTTGTAGCATTGAAATTTGATTTCTTTTGCTACAATCCTTTACGATGCTAATTTTTCAAAAATATAGGATAGGCATAATCTGCCTAAAATTTGGCCTAACCCAACACCTCCGGTACCAAAAAAAAAAAAAACAGTTGCATTAAAAACTGAGTATGCAGAAAGTTTCCCGACTGTATTTAGATTAAAAAACCTGAAAATTCGTACCTGCCCATTTTCAGGCGATACATTTACGTGTACATTTTGACCTTTTTTAACATCACAGATATATTCCGACGTATTTTTCGATTTACATATATCAATCTGGAATTTTGGAATTATGATATATCAATCTGTTTTTTCCTCCGATACCGATTCTAAAGTTTAGAGCTTAATGATGGAACATATTGTTAACAATTCATTTTAAAATTATATTAATTAATTTCTTACGGACAATTTTCGATGGGCATATATACATAGCTATAAAGCATAAATTTTCCAAATTCATGCACGCGATCATAAATTGTAAATCAAGTTTTGTAAATTGAAAAGTTATGTCTTGTCTCGAGTAATTCGTTTATTACATACAAATAAACCTACTTTCTTTCAGATCGGCTGCTGAAGAACTTATACATGACGTAAAAAAGAATGTTAAAAAAATTATTGATTAAAATACATAAGAGCAATTATCCAATTCAATTAAATTATATTGAAAAAATTGGTTATTCTTAAGAATGAATTCAACATTTTAATTTTGTTCAAGAGTTTTATATTTGTTACAATTTTTTGTTTTGCTATTTACTATTTTATTAAAATGTTTTAGTTATTTATTTATTATTTTAATTTATTTAGTTTAAATAAATGACACTCCACCGCCATAGTATTCTAAACGCGTTTGTGGCTCAACAAACGCCAGCCAATCTGATGCATGCGTTGGTAGCAAACCCATGCTGTGACATTTATAAAGCGCCAAACCAATATTTGCCAAATTGCCCAAAAAGTATACCAATTTTTGGCCGCTACCTTGTGCACCTTCGGCCATTTTGGATGTGACTTGCGTTGTGAACATTGCTTTAAATGGGCGTATAAGCATCATGCCGACCATCATAATGGGGAATATAGAAATAGAGCTACCGGACATATACATTATGAAAAGATTCATAGGAATCTGTAAGAAGACGTAGTGATTAAAGTTGAAAAAATCTACTTTTGTTTATAATTTTTATGATTAAGTGTTATTAAGAATCCGTAAGGCCCTAATCTTGATCAGCTAATGAAGACCCTTAAAATGTATTAAGTCAGATAGATTCATTAAGCCAAACCTCCAGTATTTGGGAGTACAAGAAAAAGCCAGCATCCTGAACTAATAATAATAAATCTGCAGTAGTTCAAGTAGATAAATTTACCTGCTTTAACGGTCCCAAGGCCAAGTCCCATGATTTCTTTATGACCAAACGTTGATCGCGTACGACTTCTGATTGATTAACCAATGCTGATGGGTTATAACCAGGCGGTGAAGGTAAATCGGTACTTTTACTATGAAATAAATGAAAATTCATTCACATTTTCGTTGATGAAAAAATGTGTAACACGTCCGCTTACCTTGTATTAAAGTCCAATGACCATTTGCATTTTTTTGATGCTTGTTTTGATGACAACATGGTTTGAATTAAAAGGTTATTAATAAATTAAATAAATACACTAGAAAACTCAATTTATCCCAAGTTTCCACAATTTTTAGATGACAGTCGTGGTGAAGTTTTGTGCAAGTGACATTGACATTTTTAAGTATTTTATTCACCACCATAGAAAGGCTGCCAGATTTTGCGTGAGATGTGGCAGTTTAGAGTTCAGAAATGCAATAATAAATACTGCCAACTGTAACTTCTGGGAACACAGTCAAGTAGTCATAAATGCACATTTGAGAAATAATGAAGTAGTTAGTTTTGTCTTGAGCTCCATTTCCGAAAAAACAGGCACTATTGCGCCAACTTTTCGTCTAGGGCATGGTACTCTTGATCAGCCATTACCTATACAAATTCATCAAAATAGCTTCTACATATGCAATATGTTGCGAGATATACAGACCTGTTCCGTAATCAGTGTGGTTTCAATTACTTCTCATTTCGGAAGCTTTTTGATAAAAATGGTGAGTCACACAATAAAAAGTATTAGAATCTTTTATGTGGAGAATTACAGGTTCTACTAATAATATTGATTTGTATTTAGGGAATATTCGATAAAACTTAATTTTTCGACTTTTTGCGGTTTTTTAAGAATATTTCTCGAACGGTTACTTTTTCGTTAATGCAAATCAATATTATTTGTAGAACCTGCAATTATCCACAAAAGAGATTCTAATACTTTTTATCGTTTCACTCACCGTTTTCATCAATAAGCCTCATAAATAAAAAGTAATTGAAATCACACGGATTTCGGAACAGGCCTGAATGTGTACTAAAATGTTGAATAGTTCAACAAGAACGTATCATTAAACTGATTGCGCCTAATTTTCGAGCATTGTGTGGTATTCATGTACAACATCTACCTAAGGGCTAGTTTACATAGACATTCATAATCATGAATTTTTTTGCTTCATGATTAAAACAATATTTTGTTCACATTCATGTGATTTTAAATTCCAAGTACTATTTTACTTTTTTAATGCTATTTATTTTAATACTTTTTTGTGTTATTTTTTGCATGCGACAAATTTGTGTCAAACTGTGAGTTAAATTTGTTTGGTCTCTCAAATTTTGTTGGTACTGTTTCAAAGGTTGCTAGTAACCACTTATTTCATCCATCTCGTAGATTTCTTCGCGAAAACTGTGTTATTTTATTCCCAAAAGGAACAACCTGTGGATCATTTTACAGCTCAACTCTGTTTGATTTTGTGAAGTGGCATCGTTTGCTCATTCATTTCATGATTAAAATAATCACCAAATATATGATTATTTTGATTATGAATGTGTATGTAAACTAGCCCTAACATATTTCATCAAAATATCTTTTACAATTTGGGAGGTATAATAGGGTGTAACGAAATGTGACGCCAAAAAGTATCGCAAAAATGTCCCGCGACTTTGAAGAAAAATCGTTAAAAAGCGCAATCTGGTGACAATTGCCAGAACTTTTGGCATTTACATTAGCAATCTAATGGCGAATATCTCCGAAATTATTGCACCTATTTGGATGAGGCTTTCAACTTTAAAGAAAATTTTTTTGAGATTCATCCCTGCTGCCGTTTCCGATTGCCGGCTATTTTGAAAAATGTTCAATATAAAAAAACGCAAAATTTCTTAAATGTAAAATCAAAAACACACAAAATGCTATATCCCTACGATTACCGCAGCTTTCACTATGAAAATTGTTAATACATGGACGTATATTGTACCTACCATTCATCACGCAAAATTTGGGAAGGGATTGAACGAGGTGTTACACCCCTATCTTTGCGACTAATGCAGCTATTATTATATGACTTGGTGCTTGAATGTATATTCTATTCACCAATTAACAAAATTTTAGCCTTAAAAAAATTGGTTGTAATAAAAAAATATACCAAAGAGATTATTTGGGTCTTAAGTCAAAAGGCAAACAATTCTAGGCGATTTTATTTCTCAGGAGTATTCTCTAAACGGTAGATTTTACGTATACATAAATCAATAATCATTCATAAGGGTGTTATGAATTCAACGCCACGTGGAAGTAAAAAAAAAAATTAATTATTTCCACCATCACCGCCTAATCATTCGCCAGTATCTCAGAGCAGATTCTGGAATATCCCTTACGCTTCCGGCTGAAATTTGTTTAAGAACTCTAATATCATGAAATTATATTTTTAAAAATTCTATTTGAATACCTTTCCCCTAGCCAACAGCAAGCAACAACTTCAACTTCGTAATCAATTCTTATACGCAATTTTTTATTTTTTGTCTGCATTTTTACATAATGATTTTATATATTTTACATATATTATAATCGTGGTGCCGTATTGGATTTGCGTTTATATATATTTATAATTATTGAATGAGCTTAAAGAGGAATTTTCATCTCAACTGCAGCTAAAAAACAATCAGCTCGATTATATTCATAGATTACACAAAAATTATATTTGAATAAAGCAAATAAAAATAAAAAATGTTATAAACTTATTTAATCCATACAACATCGAATACACTCGTAAATACCATTGAAATTATATTGAATTGATTAAGCTGTATATCTACATACTTCGGGGTCTTTTATGAAATTAAGTTTTTTATGTATCGTATGTATATATTTAGTAAGAATGATGAGTTTCGATTTTTTTTCATTATTATTATTTAATAGTTTCTCTTTTATTATAAAGTGTAAGTTGCAGTTGTTGTTGTTGTTGTTCATTTGACAAAACAAACTAACAAACAAATAATAATTAAATTATAGAAATAGAAATTACAATTAAAATTAAAAGAGAAAAATTATGCTTAGAAAATGATTCCTTTCCTTTTTGTTTTTTTCTTATTTTTCTTTAACATACAATATATATTATATAAATTTAAAAGTTTCTTATCTGCGGCTGTTGTTTTAAAGTTTAATTTAATTTTGTTTTTTCTTCAATTATTATTACTGTTTGTTTCAAGTTTTATTTTAAATAAATTTGAATGGATTTTTTTCTTGTGGTTGTTTTGGGGTGTTGTTGATTTATTTTTTTGTTGTATTTAATTAATTTTATAATTATTATTTTCTTTAACTTTACTTTATGTTTAAATCAAAAAAGTTTTAGCGGTTAGCGTTTTTAAGTTGGTTGGACAACCAATCGAGACCCTCGTATAGACCATCGCCGCTGGTTGCACACGTCGCCTGAATATACCAGTTGCGATTTCTAAGTGAGTGCAAACCGAGTTTGTCGGTGATTTCAGCCGCATTCATTGCATTTGGCAGATCCTGAAAAAAAAAAATTATGGAAAAATTTTAATTTTTTTTTAGAGTGAATTGAAATTTGAATGCATATTCCTTTGTTTTCTTGAACTAAATTGTGTATCAATAAGATATTTTGGAACACTGCGGAGTGATTCAAAGAAGATTATAGGCAAATTGTTCGTATAAAAAATTAAGCTTGAAACCTATAATTCATATTGCATTAAGGCAGTTAAAAAGGGGTTGGACTGTGTTGCCTTAAATTACACTGTGCAACAGTCAAAAAACCCCGAGGGATTTTAAACCCCTAAACACGAGTATGCTATCCGTTTTGTTGGGTCAGGAAACCGATGATATTAAAAATAAATGAAAGTGTTTCGATTTTTATGATACAAATATTGTTAAAAAGGTATGTATTACAGAATAGATTTTGCCCAACTTTTAAAAAAGGTATATTTCATCCGATAGCACTTTAAAAATTATTTAATGCCTAAAATTGGACTATTTACGCATTTTCTTCAGTTTTAAGCATTTCTCTTCATTGGTGACCACTTGTAAAATTTTTCGTATATTTTTGTAGAATTTTTTAACTCATTTCGAAAAAGGGCTCAAAGAGACCCATACAAAGATAATGTGCATAATGGTCTAAAATGTTACAGAAAAATTTAATTTCATCATGACAAAGTTTTATCCGCATATAGTTTTAGAGACTTACAGAGCCGGGTGAAAATGCAAAAATAAATTACTTTTGAGGATTTTAGCTAAAAAAAAACAATTTATGGTTGATGTTTAGCTAGAGACATTATTTGTTTATATATCACGAATAAATACGAAATTTTTGAGATTTTCCATACTGTAAAATTCTAAAACTATATTTTGGAAAAATCTTATTTTCCAAACGTCATAATGAAATTACACAGGGAACATATTTTACGACGCATTAACCCATTATATCCTGTTTTTATTATCCTTTTGACCACTTTTCCCAAAACTGCTATAATGGGTTTAAATATTCTACAAAAAATTTCACTAGGGTCACCAAAGGCGAGAAATGCTTGAAACTTATGCGGTAAGAATCCAATTTTAGGCATTAAATGCATCAAATCTGGTGAAATATTTTTACAACAAAACCTGACCTGACGCAAAAAAATGGTTATCGTCTTCGGCGTTAGGAAATAACGCCCAAAAAAAAAACCGAAATAACGCCCAAATTATTTTCATATAAATTTGGGCGATAATCATTTTGGAAATAACGCCCAAAAATTTGGGCTTTATTTCGTTTTTTTTGGGCGTTATTTCTTTTTTTTTTTAAAAAACGAAATAACGCCCAAAAAAAAAAACGAAATAACGCCCAAAAATAAAATGACGTAATAACGCCCAAAATAAACAACGAAATAACGCCCAAAAAATATGAAATAACGCCCAAATTATTTTCATATAAATTTGGGCGATAATCATTTTGGAAATATCGCCCAAAATTTATTTGTATGAAAATAATTTGGGCGTCATTTCGTTTTGTTTTTGGGCGTTATTTCATTTTTTAAAAACAAAACGAAATAACGCCCAAAAAAAACGAAATAAAGCCCAATTGGGCGTTATTTCCTAACGCCATCGTCTTTGTGTTAAGGAGACCAAAAAACACTAAAAAATACTAAACTCTTGGGGATTTCAAAAGCGTCAGTATTGTTATTCAGTGTTATTTATAGATTTGTAGTCTAGATTTATGAAAAAGTAAGATTTTTTTTTTTAATTTATATAAAATTTCCTTAATAGTACTGTTGCTATAAAGCATAATTTAAAAATAGATATCTATAAACTTATGGAAAATTTAAGCCCCAATTAAGAAAGCCCTCACTTCATATTTTGTCTCCGCAAAGTTCAGTAAAACAAGTAAATAAAATCATATTTAGTATATTAACTTTGCTAAATATTTGAAATAAATTAATAAAATCAAAGACGAAAATCTGTACGTAAATAATTACAATATTGGAAAAACGTGTTTAACCAATGTTGCTACCACCACACGAAGCATGATTTCTTTTTTACATAACGATAGTACATACTAAAAATTCTTATCTTTATTACTGTTATCAGCGAAAATAATCAATGTAGTAAAAATGCTTATGCACTGAACAGCACAGTTAAGATATAATTTAAACGTAATGTTTAAAGCAAAGCAATATATATCTGTAGACTACTGGAAAAAGAAGTTAACGCGATCTGCGTGAAAAAAGCAAATTATAAACACAGGTTATGTGATTTTGCTTTATTTTTCTTTTTCATTTTCAAGAAGATCGACAAAAGTTCTTTTGTCAAAAACCTACAGACATAATATATTCGTCATAATAAAAATGTGTCAAATTGTTTACATATTTACCTGTTTGTTAGCGAATATTAGTAAAACAGCATCTCTGAGTTCATCTTCAGCTAACATACGCATCAATTCTTCTCTCGCTTCACCGATACGCTCTCTATCATTGCTATCAACGACGAAAATGAGACCCTTAAGATTAAAAAAAATGTTTGTAGTAAATTTAACTTTAAAAATTTTTTAAAAAGAATTATGTATTCAATAAAATCAGTCCCGTCTTGAAACAAAATATAAACTTATTTAATCATTGTAAAATCATTCAAGCTGTTATCATCATGGTTTTATAAATACTAAATTACATAATTTTTAAAATGTTACATACTTGTGTATTTTGGAAGTAATGCCTCCATAATGGACGAATTTTATCTTGACCGCCCACATCCCATACTGTAAAGCTAATGTTCTTGTATTCTACAGTCTCTACGTTGAAACCTATATTTAAATGGGAAGGGAGTGAGGTAAATATTTTATTTAAAGCCTTTGAATGTTTTAATCATAATTGTACTTACCAATAGTAGGTATCGTTGTAACAATTTCGCCTAATTTGAGTTTGTACAAAATTGTGGTTTTACCAGCGGCATCTAATCCGACCATTAATATTCTCATTTCCTTTTTGCCAAAGAGTCCTTTAAAGAGATTTGCGAATACATTTCCCATTTTGCGCTAGTTGTTTTTGTTGTTTATTAGTTGTTCTTAAATTTGTTTTAGGCTGCAGCGAATATACTAAACGACGCGTTGTCGAGTTTTGTGAATTTTTTCTATTTTAATTTAAAATTATTTTTTATTTATTGGAATTTAAAATATTCAATCCGAGTATCGAAAGAAAATCTTAACGCTCGAATGATATCTATGAGAATCTTTAAAGAAAAGAAAAAAAAAAGAGAAATATATGTTAAATTCTAGTTTTTGCTTTTTTAATGTATGCAAATTTCAAATATGTGTATTATATTATAAATGTAAAAATGACAGCGCAACTAATATAGTAAAAATAAAATTTACATAAAATTTGAATTTTTTTAATGTTAGTAGCACAACTTTTTCTTTTCCTCAACAACTAATGCTTAGGAGTAGCGTGTCAAAGCAAGAAGATAATCTTAAAAATCAAAACGAACAACTAATTGCTTTACCGGGGTATTATTCTAGTGCTTGTAATTCTCTACATGTAAATATGTAGCATAGTTTGGATGATTTTTTTATTTTCAATTCAAGAATTTCTTTAATATTGCCTATTTTTAATTTAAAGCGTATTTTGACCTTTGTACACTTAAGGGGCCTGCACAAGACATCTTGAAATGTAGTGTACTTGTTTTTTACTCGTACATTTTACACTGAGCTGAAGTATATGATCCAAAAAAAATCAAGATTCAAGTCTTCACTGTACGCTGATTTCGTTTTGACACTGAAGTCAACTGTCTTGTTTTATTAAACTCAAAATAAAATCCTGATTCTACCAATACTTCAGTCCCAGTTGGGCCAGTCTACAAGAAATCATCAATGACGGGTGCACGACCATATGAAATCATTGATGACGAATGCGTATTTTTGTATGGCAGTCGTTAACGAAATTTCCATACAAGTGTCCCATATTTCATCAACGACTAAAAGAGCGACAGTTTCCCTTACGATGTCGTTGATGACATAAAGAGCGATAGTTTCCTTTACGATGTCATTGATGACATTCAGGGCGACAATTTTTACATATTTTCGTTGATGACATTAAGAGCGACAGTTTCCCTTACGTTGTCGTTGATGACATTAAGGGCTACAAATTTTACATACTTTCATCAACGAAAACATCAGTGACTTCGTCCAAATATTTTGATTAATGACAATTTTGTGTAAAATTGTGGAAGTATTCATATCATCGAATGAAATCCTTTTGAAGATGCTGACTAAATCCTAATTTCCTCATGGTGAATACATAGTATGTATATTGAAACGATGAAGGAGGGTTTACGATGTGAATAACCACTAACGAAGATTGTTTGCTTTGTTTCCCTAAGACCTCGATAAATCATCTTCGTCATTTTAATATACTACCTCCAGAGTCCAAATGCATGCGTTTATTCACGAAATTAGGATTTACCTTCAAACTGATTTGATTCGATGACAGATTGATGCTTCCAAAATCCAAACATTGAAAAAAGGCGCCGATAAATCGACAATTAAAACACCAACGGGGACATGTTTTAGCAACATGTAATTTTTTAATAAAAATTAAAAAAATTTATGCTTCCAATGATGAATTTTAAAATTTTTGTTTAAGAAATTAAAATCTCCGCACTCTGAAGTATTTTTGAATTCATTGCCGACATCTTACAAGACTTTGTCATCTATCATGTCCCCAAAGTTCTGAATGTAGTCATTGTAGATGACATAGTCGTTAACGAAAATGTCTTCGACGATTATTGGCCCAACTGGGGTGTACTGTATTTTATACAACTAAAAATAACAGTAAAATTTATGATATGGTTACACTTGCAAGTTGCAACGTATTGATAACACAGGATTGTAGTAGCTTTCATACACTTTCGCGAGAATTAGAGAAAGAGCCTAAACAAAAAAGAGGCACAAGAGAGCGAAAGACTACTTTTGCCACTAAAGTAGCATTTGAAAGTAGTGTACACTCCAACTACAGTATATGCACTGAACTGAAGCAAATCAAACAAGACAGGTCTCTGCAGTGTATGCTTTTCTTCTTTCATATCCAAGTACGGTCAAGACATTTGCAAGCGACACTAAACTGAAGTGGTTCAAGACAACGTATCTTGCAACTTAAAGCTAAAAAGTCCGTCCCCTTTTTGAAATTATTTTCCCAAAATATTATTACTAAAGCGTCATGTCTTATATACAGGATCCGCCAAATAACTTTTTTTTTGAAAATTCTATAAAAAAAAACTACTGGATATTTTCTCAAATTTCTTTTTTAATTTGAAAGTACAATCCTTCCGGTTAATAATGGAAAATAATTTCATTCAAATGGCTGCCTCGGCTGGCCATGCAGTAGCCTACACGATCGGTCCAATTTTTAAGCACATTATCGATTGTGTGCAGCTGTATTTCACCAATGGCTTCACGAATATTGTCCTTTAAAACGTCAATTGTCTCTGGCTTGTCGGCGTAACACTTATCTTTGAGGGCAAATAATAGTCCAACGGTGTCAAATCGCAGCTCCGAGGTGGCCAAACGACATCAGCTCCGCGGCTGATAATGCAATCTTCAAAAACAGGGCGCAAAACATCGAGTGTAGCTTCGGCTGTGTGGCACGTAGCGCCGTCCTGTTGAAACCAAATGTTGCCAATATCCTCCTCTTCAATTTTTGTAAACAAAAATTCGTTCAACAAGGCCCGATAACGATCGCCATTGACTGCAACGGCCACTCCGAAGAAAAATGGCACAATTATGCCTCTGGACCAAAATCCGCACCAAACAGTGACTCGTTTTGGGTGCAGCGGCTTTTCAATGTATGCGTGCGGGTTTTCTGTGCCCCAAATGCGACAATTTTGCTTGTTTACATACCCGCCAAGATCAAAATGAGCTTCATCTGAAAAGATGATTTTTTTGGCAAAATCGGTATCTTCTGCAAGTCGATCGCAGGCCCACTTAGCGAAGCGTTGTTTAAGCGTATACACAACCATATTCGTTCAGCGGAAGGATAAAACTAATTATCTGTCAAATCAGACATGAGCTAAGTGTTACCATTCACGAAATAAGCACTAGTTGAAAAAAAACGTTAGATGGGGGACCCTGTATAAAATTGTCAAAAAAAAAAAAAAATGTACTTGTGCGCATATCCTTTATTATATTATGTTGATATTTGTTTTTTTTTTTAGCCATATAATATTATTAGCTGGTAGTAGACGACAATTCAATTTAACAATATCTATCTGACGTATAGCGAGAGACTTTGATTTTTTTTATGTTTTGTATCTCGTGCGCTTTGTATTCGTCATCGCAATATTGCTTGCTTTTGTTATGCTTGAATTTTCTTTTTTTCTTTTTCGCTGTAGTTATTAAGTTGTAGACTATTGTGGTTTCTGACACGACAACAATATTTTTCTATATTCTGTTAGTTAGAATATTTTGGAAATATCACTTTCATATTTCATAAATCGTTTTTAGTTAAATTAATGGAAATATTATGTATATACCAAAGCACATATAAATACAAGTATGTATGTATTTTGTAATATTGGAAATATACATTCTAGAATGTTTTCAATTAGCCCTTGGTATGGTTTACATTAATCTAAATTAATTAAAAAAAAAATCGTATAAGCTGAAATAACATTAAATCACTATCTACGTAGTATAGTATAGACAAATACAGTGTTTCCCAACAAAATAATAAAGGTAAAGAAAATTTCACCTTTGTTACGCCACGAAAAAACTTGACTTTGCTTAAATCAAAGATTACTAAATCATACTCATCTGTAAAAGCAATGCGAGTCGACACTTATAGCTTTATTCTGTATCTCGAAACAAGTGAGTCATTATCCGAAGATATGAACTGGGATTTGGGTTATAAAGTTTATTTTTAAGTTCAAATGAACGCTAAATTCCAAATGACTATTATTAATCAGTGATTTTTCAGTCACTTAACCTTTTCGAGATAAAGAATAATAGGCTTCAGATTCTTGTTAAAAACTCAACTTATTTAAGTACATAAATTGGTTTCAGAGAGCATGTTCGATCTTACTGTTTTTGGGATCACTATTAAATTATAATATACCGTACTTTCAAAACTTGAAAATGTAATTGCAACAAAGCAATTGACTTAAAATAAAATGTAATAATGCACAACTCAATAGTTATTTAATGAGAGTTGACCTGAACATAAAGATAAAACAAAACCAAAACACAATAATAATTGACCTAAATAAAAAAAACTACTGATATTACGCGTCAAAAAAAAAAGTAAACAGAAATTAATTTAGTTACAAAAACTAACTTTAAATAACACTTAAATATTTGATTTGATCCCCCCTTTAGAACTCAACACCTCATTCAGCCCTCTAGGGATAGAATCGATCATGTTTTCGATATATCTGGAAAGATTATGCTCCATTGTTCCCGTAAAACCTGTTTAAGATTCTTCTTGCTTGAAATGGTCCTTTTTCTGATTTTTCTGTCCACATTTTTCCACAAATGTTCAACAGGGTTAGGATTTGGGGCTGCGGCGGATAACCAAAGGCGTTAGAAGTGTGGTATAGTCACCATTCCTTGAGAATTTTAGTCGTATACTTTACACGTTATCCTACTGAAAAATCCAGTTACATGATAAGCCCAACTTCTTTACATTTTCGGCAAGATTGTTTTTTAACATACATATTCAAATAATAAACAGTTGGAGTCAATGAAAACTAGATTACCGACATACAGCCTCATACCATAATCCATTCTCCATTTTTTCAGTTTTTGCGTAATTAATGGCGAGGAACTACTATAAATTCATTAAATATCTTATTAAAATGATTTCAATATTAATAGTCTAGGTGCGTATAATTGTTATGCGTTTCTATTGACGCGTATATACAACTGTGTTAATACTACGTTTCTACCAGAGGTTTATGGGGTGATTTAAGGCTGTATCGACATTTAGCTCCAAATCTGCGCGTAAATCACAATATGATTTACCATACAAAAATACTTTTTTTCCTACCGAGATTTATTTTGAATCTGCGCATAAATCACAGCTCAATCAAATGGAAAAGGTCGCTGCATAAAGAAATCCAACACGTGGCAAGAGAAAAAAGACATCGCAAGGGATCGCAATCTCCTAAAGGAGAAAACGTACATACATACAAACACCTCTTAACTTAAGTGTCATTAAAAAAAGCAAATGGAAGATAAATATTAAGAAAAGGAAAAACAACATTAATTTTCCCGCTAATGACATTTACTGTCAAAAATAAATTCTCCTAGTCAGGTGGAAGGAGTAGGATTTGACGATGTGTTTTACAAATCTCAGAAGAGCTTAATCTCCCTATAATTTTCAAATTTCGATGTCTTAAAAACGGTGAATCAGACTGTAAAAAATGCAGGGACCTCTTTTATGGAGAACAACATAATTATTTGTAATGCGTGTGATTCTAAATAAAAAAGAGATCATTGCACTTTTCATCGACCGACTCACCATTCATTAGTTATCGAAATTTGAAAATAAACACAATTGTATATACGCGTCAAAAGAAACATCGTTAAGGGTGGGAGTTCCTTAATTAATTTACTTAGTCTGAAGTTTATCCAGGCTTGTATCTGATTATTTGGACCCTGGACATTAAATTGAAAATCTGGACATTTTGGCATTATAAATTAAAACTTTTGGATAGAATTAAAGCCACGTGCACTGTGATAAAGTGAGTGTACATTATACGTGCACGGTTGAAGCCGACGAATATGTATGTCTGGTAAGAAGATAGTAAAATATATGTCCAGTTTTATAATTTTTTCGGGAATCGGAATTTAAACTTTAATTTGATAAGAAAAATCATACCAATTTAGTTATATCATATTCTGTCATGTGTTTTATCTTGGCAACCAAAAGGCGTAGAGGATTACCAGCTTCAATATAACAGTTAGAGCTACATAGAAGAAAAAAAACCCATTGCGAAAATATCGGGCTTATCATATTTTGCCTTTTTAGCACAAAGCTTTAATTTTCAAACTAAAAACAAATTTATTTATTTTTTTTGTGATTTAAGTTCCTCCGTCATGTTCCCACGTTTTTGGAAAAAGTTTAGAGATTTATTTATTTAGTGTTTTTTGTTAAAATTTTTTGTGTTAGAAACGACGATAAATGAGGCTATTAGAGGAAAATAAATCGTTGTTCCAATCCAAAATCTTTCATTTGGCGTAAACACCAAGAGATTATTCGTTTCGAAATATATGACCGCGACGACAGCATGTCATGAAAAATATAATCCGAATTTTAATTACGCCGAATTTATATTGATAAGATATCGATTTGTTGGACGCTGAGAAAGCAAGACAAAAATAGCAAACACTACACCACATATTGTACAATACAAAGGCGCCAGGAACAAATTAATGAATTTTAAATGAAATAAACCATTAACAAGCAAAAGCTTGCGAGAGCCTATGAAATTCTATCGACACCATTGTAGAGACTCCAATTTGTTGAGCTCAAGGGGAACAGAGCTGCGCGGCGTTTTTGTGTGAGTCAGCAACGTAGGCGACGGCGGCGAAACGGGAATAAACTGCTGAAGATGTAATAAAAGTTGAGACACAGTGATTGAGATTCAAAGAATTTTCGTCATTACCAAATTTTACCAATTGAAAAACCAAATAAAAGAAAATTTAATCAAAATGTTGGAAAAAAATTCCAGACTTGCTTGCGTCGGCCGTGTGACAAATCGTTGTCGTTGTCTGACGTTGCGGAAATAAAGTTATCGTTTTTTTCGTCGTGTACTTGTAGTTTTTGCAAAACTTTTTTTCACTAAACACAAATGAAATTTTATTTTACACAAAATTAAATATTCTTTTTACAATAAATCTTACGTTTTATTATTCAATTTTACTTATAATTAAATTTTTTGCTAATCAACACCCTATGTGAAGAAAATTTAAGAAACTTCACGCAAAATACATGAAACACGAAAAAGTACGTAGAAAAAAGAATGAATCAAAGAGATGGTCAAAGTATAAAAATTTCACCACGGCAATGATGACGGCGGCGAAAGTCACAGTGGTGAGAAAGATACTAAAATGAGAGAAACACACCTTTTTAATTTTTTTAGCGTACGAAAAAAGGGAATAGGGAATAAAATTGAATATGAAAACTGAAGCAAGACAAAAAGGGAGTTTTTCCTACATTAAGCAATGGCTGCCTACCAACAAAATGCAGACAAATATTTTTTGAACAAGTGTACCTTTTTCTTGTAGCAAGTACAAAAGAAAAACCGACTTAAATGGCAAATCGACTCTACTTTAGGCTTACAACACGTTACTCAAAGTTTAAAAAAATCTTCCTCTTAGTTTAAAAGATTAAACTGTTGCAATATCTATTGGCTCGGTTTTTTCTCAACAAATTCTGCAGCAACACATTTTTAATTATATACTTTTGAATTGCACTGCATTCTTGACTTTTTATTTTTAATTACTTAACGCAAGTCGATTTTCTTCTACTGCAATGTTTTCACTTTAATATTTGATATATTCAAGAAATTAAAATTTTCACGGCGACACGGAGACAACAGCGAAATAAACCGAAGGCAACATCAACATCAATTTTGATATGCCCTAACAGTAATGCCTTTTCTGTGCTAAAAAGGGGAATTTTAAATTTAATGACATTTTAATCAAAATGGTATTTAAATAGGGTGATTGTTATATTTCTTCTATTGGGGTCTTACAATTTATAAACATTTGTACAGATATGCAAAATAAATACCATAACCTTTCAAAAATATGTGGGGACCGCTTCCCTCCGCTTGCCTACAAATAGTACTATCGCCCGACAATTTAGTCACGTGTGAACCAGCTCTAAATGAATGGAAAATCACAATAATATTAGAAGAATCAATATCGATGTATTTCACTTCTAATAAAAATTGTGTTAGCAATTGATTATGAATCCCAGTTTAAAATACTACCGTTGGCTCTTATCAGAGTTTTCAAAAGTCTATTAATTCCAAGTCAACTAATTTTTGAAAAATAATGAATTCCCATAGGAATTTCAAGTTTCGTGTAGTTTTTCAATATCTTCGAACGGTCAAAAGTGGAATACATCGTCTTTGAATCTAAGTCACAATTATAGACCATTATTTGTTGAAAATATTACCAGCCAAAGTTTCAGAACGTGAAAAAGTACAAATGTCAAAATCTGTCAATCTTTAATTTTTAATCGGTCTTAGGTACAGACTATCGATCAAGTTCGTCACTTTTGCTCAAATTTCTTTTGTTTGTGTGTGTAGCCGCTATTTTTCGTCAGTCGTCAGTCAACCACAAAATGGTTTGTGATTGAGTGATAGTCATCGGCCATATTCGACTGACGTACATGACCAATTGTGTACCCCGAATTAATCGATACCCTTAGAAAAGCAACACTGTTTGCGGCAAAAAAAAAAATTCCATGCTAGAGGAAGTTAACACTATTCTCAATGAAGAGCAGCGTTGCTTCTTGTTTCTTCAAATTTGTAGCAATTTTTACACACTCACACTCCTTTGCCAATAGCATATTTTCCACTTTCAAGCAACATCTATGTTAAAACCACAAAAAATAAAATGAATAATAGTGAAAAACTAATACGCACCAATTAAATACACAAAATTTGCAGAAATTTTTAGAAATTCTGCATGGAAATGTCGAAAATCACAGAGCAACACAAAACTCGACCGAACTAGTCGCCGACGAAATTAATGGAAATTCACCACGAAAAAAATGAAACAAAAGTATTACCATGATATTTGTAAGCCATGTGTTAGAAAGAACCGGTTAGCTGCGTAAAATGTAGCGCAAAAGTTGCCACGTAGATAATTCAACAAATGAGGTCCGTAAAGTGAGAATGGTAGAATACAGGTGTGACGAATTTCGATGTTTTCGGGCTAGGAATTTCGAGCTGTTTTCGACAGTTATTTCGAGCTGTCTGGGAAATTATCCATTTTCTGGAAAAGCGAAAAAATGGTTTTTATGGCAAACTTTATTTTTTCAGTTAGAAACTGAATCCGCGGGAAGAGTTCGCGATGAAATAAATCTCTAAACTCAAGAATTTCGAAGCTTGAATGAAAAGTGTTTTTCGGAAAACCTTAAACTTTCCCGAAAAATCCCAAACAAATTTTATATGGCTTATAACTTGTTTCCACCGGAGATTTAAAGTGGGATTTACGGATATTTTCAGGTTTAGTTGACGTTTAATGCATGATGACTGAGGTGAGTTGCGGCTTAATCTCATTTTATATCTTCGGTGGTAACGGGCTATTACTTTATTTTTTCAGCCAAACGAACCCATAGGAATATTTGGCGACCATATATTCTGACACTCGAACTTCGAGCTAGATTCGAGCTGATCAAAAACTAAAAGTGTTTTCCGGAAAACCCCAAACTTTCACGCAGAATCCCAAAAAAACTATTTTATGGATAACTTTATATTTTCAGCCAGACGAATCTACAGGATGAATGGCGATGTATTCTTTTGATAGAGAAGTTTCGAGCTAGCTTAGAGCTGATTCTTAGTGAAAAGCATTTTTCAGAAAACTCAAAATTTTCATGACTCGACGTTGTTATAATCTATCCTATAATTTTTTTTATGTCAAAATTGATGGCTAACTTTTTTTTTCAGCCATACGAATCCTCGGGAATAGTTGACGAAAATATCTTTAGTCATAGGAATTTCGAGCTAGTTTCGAGCTGATTTTGAGTGAAAAACGTTTCCTGGTAAACCATAAAATTTTGTTTTTTAAAGAAATAGTTGTTATCTTTTGTTTTGCTAAAGAGTAAAAATTATAAACCGTTTAAAAAGTTAAGTTCACACTAACGTCTTCAAGATGGTAATATCGTCATTATTCATTCATATTTTGAAATTCAAATGCAGTATTATATTCTAAGGCTCACATACCCTGCGTGTAGGGTATAAACAAGATATGTAAGAAAGCAGCATGACGAAATATCTTTAAGTACAAATTCACACGAAGTTCACGGGCACGTCAAATTTGTAGGCGAACGGAGGGAAATGAAAGTACAACTTCCCTTCGCTTGCCTAGAAATTTGACGTGCCCGTGCCCTTCGTGTGAGTTCGCACTAAGGAGAAAAAAACGCGAAAAGGTAAAGAGTATATTTTTCTTCACAAAACAGTGGTCGGCATAGATCAAGTGTCGAAAATTTCTATACACTCAAAAAAAGGGAAATGGCAAAATCTTCAAGCTCTGAGAAAAATTCTGGTTTGTTTGCTATGTTTGCGTTTACGCTTGTTGCGTTGTATTAGCTGTGTTTTAGACGGCAGCGTGTTAACACGTGGTTATCACTGTTCTTTTTATTTTATTTTACTTTATTTCTTTTAGAAGTGAACACGATTTCACAGTTTTTTTTTAGAAACGTACGGAAAAAATTCAACAATCCGAAAAAAGTCCAAAAATATGTAGTTTTTTTTGAGAAACGAAGTCGCATAATTAAATGCACAAGTTTGCGCGATCAAATTGTCGCGCAAACATTCAAAAAGTTTACAACTTCGATTTCCGTAGCACCTGGATTTGATGATGTTTTTTTATGAATCGACCCAAAACAAGTCAAAAAATTGAATAAAATTTTTCGAGAAATCAAGTTTAAAGGAATCAAGCCGAAGCAAAATATCGAAAAATTTTATTAGTTTTTTCGTCTTATTGTGAGTGAATTTAAAAAACAACATCGTTGAATCGAGGAACCACGGAAATCGAAGCATTCCCTCAAAAAAGTTTTCCTCAATTAAGCTCCAGAGTGGACAGTTTGCGAGATTTTTACACGTGTAGATGAATAACCTTAGTACGTATTCTTAAATATATTTTACCAGACTTCGCGCATATTCTACTTTAAAGTCCAAATAACTTGCGTGTAGGGTATTAAACATTTTTAAGGAGCAGCATATGATGGAGAAAAAAAGCGAAAACTCATGGCGCCATCATTCTTACTAAAAACGCGTACAAACTTGAGAGAGCATGGATTACGTCACAAGTTCATGCGCTAGGCGCATTTCCCGCCGTTTTTTTTTTTTTTTTTTGCCAAAATGAGATTTTTGTTTCCGGTGTAAAAATTAAATTTTTTAATAGAAAGTCAAAAAATTAATTTAAATGCAATATCTTGTAAACGATATTTAGATAGGGTTTTCCAGTTTGCAGTTTTTTAATCTACGGACAAGCAGAAAACTTTCTCATTTTTTGTATCCGTTTTGGTGAAACTTTTTTTTTGGTTTTAATACAGAGCCCCGGGCAAAAAAATGGGTTTTTCGGCCCTGGTTTGAAAAGTTCACTTTAAAAAAAGGGCTATATATCTTTCATCCTAGAGTCATTCTACACATTTTCCCGAAAAAACATTTTGGGTGCAAGCACTTTTTATTTGAAACACGTGAGGACAGGTGTGAGGCATGAAAATATGTGCAAATTTACACTGACAAAATTGCCTCAGCTGTGTATCTTAAAATATTTTTGTGCTATTACGCCGACCAAACATTGTGCTTAATAATATGAAATCGTTTTGTACGGAAATTAAGTCGTACGGTTCCATGTTCCAAAAAAAGTATGTATAGTTAATTTTTCAATATTAATCTCTTTGTATTCGTCGTTCGACTTCATCTGATGAAAACAAAATATTTTGGTCGCATCAGATGATGTCGTACGACTAATACAATGAGATGAATATTGTAAAATTTATTATATTTATATTTATTGGAACATGTTTTTTGAGTTCGAATTAATTTTCGCACGAAGGGAGCGACTTCGTAATGTAACCTTGGGCTTAACCACACAAGTGAGAATTTTGTTTAACCAAAAAGAAATGTGTTATAAGCGGCAGCAAGCTTCCCGGTGAAAGTTTTATAAAACTCCGTTTAGGAATATATGTTACAAAATGGGTTAAGACCTCTGTTTAGGATAAGTATAGGTAACCAATAAACGTTTTTCATCCCTACCAAGGAAATCATCAGTTGGCTTTAAGGTGTGGGTTGATTTGGGGTAATACATATAGAGTAAGGTTTAAGAAAATATAATGAAAACATGGCTAATGTCTGTATTTGAGGATTGATATTGAAAAGGGTGTTTTTTCAAAAATTTTTAGCTTACACCAAAGTTTGTAAATTTATAAATCTAAGTTACTGGACCCATTTATTTTGAAGTGTTCTTTTTATAAAAAAATATTTCTTGGTGAAAAAATTTTTTTTTCACCAAAACTTTTACACTTAAAAATACTTTTGAATTTTTTTTTTAAAAACCCCCTTCGATTTTTTTAAAAATACTTTAAATTAAAGCATAATTCATACGCTTTAAAATGATGAAAAAACAATTTTTTCACCAAGAAATATTTTTTTATAACAAGAACACTTCAAAATAAATGGGACCAGTAACTTAGATTTATAAATTTACAAACTTTAGTGTAAGCTAAAAATTTTTGAAAAAACACCCTTTTCATGAAAATGACTAAAAACGCCAACTTCAACACCCTGTATTTTAAACACAGCTGCCACCAAAGACAATATATGTTCTTACAAGATGTGCAGCTCGTTATTGACTTTCGTAGAAACTGTATGAACTGATGAAATGTTGCTTAATATTAAACGAAGATAACTGTCAAAAGATAGTTTGAGCGGTGGCAGCTGTGTTTATAACACATAAATATAAAGAAGCAATATTGCGAAAATTACCTAAACAAAGTGAACTGTGGGCGATTGTCCACCAAAATGTCAATTTTCTTCAAATTTAATTTTCTTAAAATTTAAAATAGTATATTTGCATTTTTACATAGTTTTAATTAATATTGCAATATAGGGTATATTAAACACATTTTACCAAAAACTAATGAGCAACATCTGTTTTTTTTTAGCAACATCTCAGATTATTCTTTCAGCAGCATTTATTTGTGTCTGCTGCACTTTCCACTTCATAACGAGTAACGAGCTGTCTGTATCTTTATTAATTTACTGTCTTTGCTGCCACCGCTCAAACTATCTTTTGACAGTTATCTTCGTTTAATATCAAGCAACATTTCATCAGTTCATACAGTTTTTACGAAAGTCAATAACGAGCTCAGGCTTGCCAGATTGGGCTACTTATCGTGGATCGGGCTATTTTCAGCATTCATTTACGCCAAATTTTTCGTTGGGCTAAAAGTCGCAAATTGGGCTATTTTCAATCATTTGAGTCTATGTGATTTTATTATAATTTTACGCTATCTTAAAATTTAAAAACCAAGCAACCGTCATGACCTTAAGGATATTCTTGAAAAACCGTTAAGGCTTCGAAAATATTGGTTTTTGAAGGATATTTTCGAAACGAAGAGTCATATGATAAAAAGTAACAGGCCCAATTACGTAAAAAATCACAAGATCTACAAAAGTATGTAAGCAATATGTGTACACATAGAAGTAACCGTTTAGAAGATATTCCAAGAACAGGTCTTATCATATCTTTACATTTCGCCTACTTTTTGTAGAACTTGTGATTCTCTACAAAATTAGGCCTTTTACTTTTTATCGTAGTACTAACCGATTCGGAGATATCCTCCAAAAACCAAAATTTTCGAAATCTTAACGGTTTTTTAAAAATATTTTTTAGGCCGTGAGTTGCACGACTCCTTTTTGAAGAGTTATCGCAATTTAAAATGTAAGATATGTTAATATGAACTCATAAGTAGCATTTTGTATCATAACTGTTTACAACTTTTTAAATTGGGTGATCTCCTTAACTATAAGTCGTACGAAAATATTTTTTATGCAATTTTGTAGGAAATTTCCAGTGCTAAAACCTTGAAGACCTTGTAATGTTGCTTGCAATACATATTATAAAAAACCATTAACAAAAAGTTATTTTTAAAACATAAATAAAATTGGGCGATTTTTCCAAAAAACTTGCGCTTTTTCAATGTAGTTGGTGCGCCTTGCGGTAAAAAATTCTGGCAACCCTGAACATATATTGTCTTTGGTTGAACGTTCCGTTAGTGATGGGAACTATCGAATGATTTCGACTATCGATAGATAGTAACTGAATGAATTTGAGCATCGAATGATTTTTTTCGTTCATGAACGATTTTACTGAATGAAATTTTCTGGCGAATTCCCTCATTTAGAATTTATATCATTCACTAAAATAAGGTACTAAGGATTTTAAAAAACTGTATATACTTATTTAGTATAAAATGTATGGCCGAAAACTAAAGAAAATATGACCTAAACTGTATTCAATTTTTTTGTTGAATTATTTTATTCAAAATTTATTAAATTCAATTAGCTAAGAGATTTATTAAGGATATTTAATACATTGAATGCAAATTTTTAATGAAAAAAGAAAACAGTAAGTGACTAAAACAAATAAGTACATTTTTCTTATAAAGTTAAAAAAACTAAAATAAACTATTGAAAGCCAAGATTACTGTTTAAAAAAATAATTTGATCCAACTAATGCCCTTTTAGCCTTCTTCTTCTGTCGTTAATGATTTGGCCAGCCTTAGAGAAAGCTCTGGAAAAGCCATAGGGTGAAATAAAATCAATTCAATTGTTTTCGTTCATGACTTATTCATAGCTAAAAACAAAAGAATTCAATCAGTTTCGTTCATTACTAAAAATCGTTCATGAATGATTTATTCATTCAGTCGTTTTCGTTCATTACTAAAAATCGTTCATGAATGATTTTTTCAAAACAATCGAATGAATGAATTTTTGCAAACTATCGAATAACTCGATAGTTTTTATTCGATAGTTCCCATCACTACGTTCCGCGTTGCTGTCAGTTATTAAAAAATTGCGAGATTTTTGCATAAAATTCTTCATAAAAATCATCAAAAGCGTGACAAGATGCAGATGGATCGTGAACGAATAAAATCAAGACTTATCTGAAATCTGTGGATTATTAAATACTACATGACCAAAGAAAATCAAACTTATCTTCGTTTTTCTTTCAGCATGTGCAAAATTGTATGGATAATTATCGAATTATCGTTTGGAAGTGGAAGAGAACTGAGCCAAGAAGGAATTGTGGCATGAACAAAAAATTAAAAAAGTTATTAACCAAGTAACAAACAACAACAATAGCTGGCCCTTCCATTGCAAAAACATTATAAATTAATAATTAATTAGCCAAAAATGTTTTATCCGAAAACACCTTTTCTGACAAACCCAATAATTGAAGCGCATTTGATTAAGAGTAATGTGAGTATATTCAACGGAATAATTATTAAAAACTTACTAAAAACCGCCAAACTTCTGAGTTGTAGACCAACACGAATGAGGTGGCAATGAAGGAATACTAGAAATGTCAAACACTGCAGCTTGATAAAAAAAGAAAGAAAAAAAAACTAACCAATGTTGCCAGAAATGTTAAAATTATTCAAATATGTATATCGGGTTTTCTTTTCACGAAAAGCATTTCCCCCAACATTATTTTTCGTTGCGATATTGCCGTATTAAAATTATTTGAATTTTAACTTTTCTTGATTGATAATTTAGCATTTTTGAAACAGTTTTTCCTTGGCGTGAATACGGGGTACTTTGGGGGTTCAAACTCCTTTTCGGAAGCTTTTTTGCCCATATATAACGACTTCGATTTCCGAGGGTCCCAAATTTGACGATGTTTTTTTTTTATAAATCGACGCAAAATAAGTCGAAAATATTAAATAAAATTTTTCTATATTTCCCTTCATTTTCGATATATGGCTTAAATCATACGAGAATGTTGAAGTAATTCGAAAAATGGCAGATTTGACTTATTTACTTAAAAAGCAAAAATGAATTAGACTTCCTAAATAGATTAAAACAGAGTTAAAAAATATTTTGGACAAAAACAGTGTTTCTTTTGATAAACAAGCCCCAAATTTTCAAAAAAAAACTCATCTCGAAAACTGTATCTCAGACTGAAAACTTTTTCCAACAACGAAGCTTGTTAAAATACCTTACGTATGACGCCAATATTTTTCGAATCTATCCGGCGTTCCAAACTTTTACCAGTTTTTATAAAAGCTATATCCAGAATTTCCGATGGCTATAGCACCGAAACTAGATGCGAGTGAGATTAAACTAAAAAATAATAAAACGAACTAGGCTTAAAAAGACAACGTATCGCTAAAATATCTCAAGCTGCAATTTTTTTTATTTCATAAAATAACAGCCCTCAGTTGTTGAAGAGCTCCTTCCATGGCTGTGCCATGCTCCGAAGATTACCACATACCGTGTAAATTTGTTAAAGTCAACTTTAAGCGCCTTCAAAGACCGCGTACAAAAATTACTCGCTGAAAAGTATCCAAATAATACGCCTTTAGTCTTTACAATCGCACAAATTCCTGAAATTCTCTGCATTGGAACAGTTGATGGTAATACGATGCAGCAGACAAACGTAACTGCAATAGATCTTAAACAAGTTGTGGTTGATAGTTGCTGTGGAGCAGCGCTGCTACGTGGTGCTCATATTTACGCACCTGGAGTACTTGCAATGGAAGCAGGGACACGCCTCGACGAAAATGTGGCAATCTATGCAGACTTAGATGGAAAATGCAAGCGGGGAACTAATTCACGCTACGAGTCCACACACAAATTATTTATTGGACGAGGTGTAGTGCATATGCAGCGCTATCAAATTTATGGAGAAAATCCATTGCGGGGTGTGGCTGTGGAACTGCAGACAAACGTATCGGGTGTGCCGTCAATCGGCGATTTGTCCAGTGCAGAGGCGCTGCTACAAAATTTACCTTCAATTGTATGCGTGCGTGTCTTAGATCCAAAGCCAGGTGAAATTATATTGGACATGTGTGCAGCACCGGGTAACAAAACGACACACATAGCGGAATTAATACAGGATAATGGAGTTTTGGTGGCACTAGACAAGACTGAATCCAAAATAAGACATGTTCGTGATAAAGTGCAATTTTATGGTTACCGTAGCATACGACCTTTTGCCCACGATGCTACAAAAGCTCTTAAGCAAGAGGACGACGATGCAACGCTGACAAATTGTGATATTGAGCCACCATTTCCGGGTGCAACTTTTGATCGCATTCTACTAGATGCTCCATGCAGTGCGTTGGGAAATCGACCGCTCTTATCGACACGTGGATTAACTGCTAAAATGTTGCAATCATACCCTAATGTCCAACGCAAATTGTTGTCAACTGCGGTGCAGCTATTAAAGCCGGGTGGTGTTCTAGTTTATAGCACATGTACAATAACCGATGCAGAAAATGAAGGCATGGTCAAGTGGGCATTAGACAAATATCCACAACTACAATTAGTTCCAGCAACACATAGATTTGGAAGTAATGGACTACCTGGATTGGGCCTAAGTGAACAGGACTGGTATGATTTTATGATATGGTTTCAATTTCGTCATTTAAACTTTTTTTTCTTATACAGTGGGCTAGTACAGCGCTTTGGTCATTCTAACGAAAATGTGCATTCACAATTTGAACTTAATACTGTTGGGTTTTTTATAGCTAAGTTTAAAAAGTTAACTTAATGAAAATAAAAAAATGTTATGTATTCTTAAAAATCAATCAATTTTATCAAGTTCCAATTTATATTTCCTCAAAAAAAAAAAAAAACCAATGGGTGCTATTATTGATTCCGTTCGATAAGGAAATTTTCGCGGAAAGAAATATCGTTGTTAAATTTGTCAAATTATTTGCGGAAACAATAATAGCAAATTTATCTGTTTTGCGGAACAGTGATGACAGATGTATCTAATTTTCGGAATCAATAATAGCAAAATTTGCTTCCGCGCGGAAAATGCTTTCCGACGGAATCAAGAATAGCACCCAATATGTAATGTCGAAAATATTTTCATACAAAGAAATAAGTTGGCCGCTATTTCGTTTTTTTTTTTTGCGGTTTTTCATTTGGCGTTATTCCCATTAATGCCTCAAGGGAACCACGGTTGATAGAAGGCTGAAATTTTAAGGAGTTAATTTGGTTTGTTTGAAGATTACACGGGACCACAAAATTATTTTTTAATTGATCGCGACATAGTGCATTATCAGTAGCGCTTATTCAGAAAAATCTTGGGGGCAAGCCATACATATTTCGAAATCAATACAAAATTTATTTTCCATGTAGGGGGGGGGGGGCACATTTAACATGAAACCGTTCAATCAAAGTGAAACTGCCTTAAACATAGCATATTCAGACGATTTTTGTTATGTCTGAAAGGTTGTTACGCGGGGCAGTGCACCTAAAGTGAAATTAGAAGTGATATGAAATTACGTTAAGGTGTAGTTTTTATTAGGGGTCTGCACAATATGTCTTGTTGAAGTTTAAAGACATTTCGATTCAAGATACGTTTATGTTTAAGAGAAAATAGAAGAGAAAAAAAGATAGAGATAGACGGATATTTGAGTATATAATTGTGTTATGAGGTGCCGATCACTTTCCTAAAAACACAAAATGTCAAAATTCGAAAGGCATTCATTTCAATGTACTTAACCAAAAAATAATTTTTTGTTTATTTGATCGCATAAGATGCGGTATTCTTTAATGAAGTGAATTCACTGGGCACTCGAGACCAGGAGAATTACAGGGGTTCTTCTGATTTTTCCTATTTCAAAATGCCCCATTTAACATTTTAAGGCAATTAAAAAGAGGCTAGAATTTATTGCCTTAACCTATTATGTTATGATTTTTTTGAATTAACTTTTTCATATTTTTGGTCAATACCATATTCTGGAGAATTTTTTGCCTTACAATCTGAGAATTCTTATTCATGATAAGGCCCATAGCATTTTTAATAATTTTGTGGTACTATGTTATTGTCCAGCTGAAATTTTGGAATTTAATAAGAGCAAATGCAAGCAATTTTCTAAGATTTAATGATTTTTATTTTAACCTTTTTAAATGTATTTTTATACTTCAATGTCCAAATATTACTTACATTAATGTATGTATGTCGAGAGCATTATTTTATTTAAAATGTGTTAATTATTCATATATTTCTTTATTTCGCATATTTCCAAATTTTAAAATAGTTATATGTATTGTATATTGGATTGAACGTAAGATTATAAAAAAAAAAAAATAAAAATGATAAAACAACTTGACAAAACTTTACAAAAAAAAAAAAAAAAAAATAATGGAGAATATATATAATTGTATATAAAATTAAGGTTAAATTAAATTAATGAATTTAACATTACATTTATTTTTTTTTTTTCTTTTGGTTATTATGCGATTTATCCATTTGAATAAATTATGGATAATAGAAATATGTAAATCAAAACGAAGCGACAATGAGTTAAATTTACAAACTATATTAAATATGAAATTATATTCATACGTGTAGTATTTCAAATAATTTTAATATTAACGTTTAATGGTTTATGATGTAATATGTTAATTTAATTAAGTTTTTTTTCTTTTCCATCTTGAGTAAGTATTTTCCTTGCTTTAACTAATCTTTATTAGAAGTTAAGCCAACCCATATCATTATCTTCTTCATTACCGACACAACAACGTACTCTTAAATGTTCTTGCTGCTTAATTAAAATTTATAAATAACCACCATAGCTTTAAAAACATACTTATATCTTTTTGCTATCCAAAACTTACGCTGCAATATTTAGAGCCTTAAACTCATCGTCGTGCATTTCAGTCATCATAAAGGTGCCATCCTGCAAAAGCAAAACTACGCGCCTTGTTCCTCCTACAAAAAAAAAAAGAAGAAAGATTTTAAGTATTATATTGTGCGTTCATAGTGAAATTTTTTAATTTGAAAATAAATTTCTCTTTCTATTTACCTGGCGATGGTAAATCTGCTTGAACAACTTCAGCCGGTATATTCGCTTCTTGTCCATCACTTCCATCGCCTGTTTGTATACATAATTGTCCAGTTGCTGCTGATGAAGCGCCGCCAACTTGTTGCTGCTGTTGTTGTTGCTGAGCCATAGCTGATGCTTGATGTTGTGCTAATTCAGCTTCACTCATGGTCACAACTTGTGTTGTACCATCTTCTTGTGTTGTTTTAACTAGATACTGTCCTCCTTCACCTGCTGCAGCCGCCAGCGCTTCAGCCTGTTGTTCTGGTGGCATCTGTGCAACTGCTTCGGCAACTGCAGTATCCAAAGTCAACACCGAATTTTCTTCACCTTCAGCGGCTGCAACATAAGCAAATTGCTGCTCACCATCTGGTCCTTGTGTGACGAGTATTGTCTGTCCTTCAGCATTTTTACCAGCTACCTGATACACGGTGCCATCTTCACCGGTAACTAATAGCGGCGTACCATCTTCATTTGTTAGCATTTGTTGATCATTCGTGAGTAGAAGAGTAGGATCTATTTCATGTAAATCCTGTTGTTGCTGCTGCTGCTGTTGATCTGTTAGCAGCTGAGTTTGGAGTACACCAGACTGTAGGTGCTGTTGTTGAACCAGCAACTGCTGTTCACCGTGATCACCTTGGCCAAGAATTTTGCCTATTAATAATTTTGAACACAAATTTATGAATCGTTTCTAAAAACCTTGTTAACAAGATTACTAAACTGACTTTTAGTGGATGTTTAACACCCGTAAAATGTCGAGTTCAATACTCATGAAAGCAAATGTTGATGGGCCTTATCATGAATAAACATTCTCACAACAAAGTGTGAAGGTTTAAAGGTGTATTTGCCCGAAATCGTAGAACATCACCAATTTTGTATTTAACGAAATTTAGAGACTCATATTTTCTTTATTCTTTTTTAATCTTTTCGCAAAAATTGGAAGAAAAAAGAATCCCTGCTGGAAATGGAATTTCCATTCTCAAAATATTCACAATTGCAAAGGAATATATTCTCGAGAGGGAATTTCCAGACGAATTCATGATAAGGCCCAATATGTAAGTAAATTCAATTACCTGTTATTGGACACAATGTGGCATGAGATGCTTCATTATCATCATAATCGGATTGTGATTTACGCACACTTATGCTAGTTGAACGCGATAATGGTGGGGCTATTTGTTGCACTTTTTGTATTTGCACTTGGGATTGTTGCTGTTGACGTTGCAACTGTTGTTGGCGCTGTTGTTGTGAACGATGTGCTGCCGCATCCTCACGAGTCATTACCTTTTTAGTGACCTTTAAGTCACCCGATTTTGAAAGTTGCAAAATTTTCTGTTCGGGTGTTACATTTTTCGACGATACTGATGACGTTGGCGGACGAGACATAGTTGACGAACCCGCACCAGTACGCGGAATAATCATACGTCCAGATGATGGTGAAGTTTGACTGCCTCCACCACTTGAAGAAATCGTCGTACGTTGTTGTGAACTAGTACCGCCGCGTGCTTGTGATTGCAGAGCGGCATTACGCTGCTGTTGGAAAGCTGCCGAGTTTGGCTTCCGTTGTATGGTGGTGCCACTTGGTGTACGTTGGGGTCCAGACTGTTGTACGCGCTGGGATATTGTAGTTATTTGTGTGCTTCCAATACTTGTTTGACGGGCACCTGATTGCCCAACGGTAGTACCAACGCGTAGTTGTTGCGGTCGTGTGGATGAAGTAGTTTTTGTTTGCGGTGTTGCTGCAAGCTCTGTGGAAATGCTGCTACTGCTACTGTCAGTGTTTGATCCTCCGCTAAGACGCACAATACCACTATTCGAGACAGCTGACTCACCCTTGGAAAGAACGCGAATTTGAGCTTCAGTTTTTTGTGAATTCTATAAATATATATACACATAATACAAATGCTTTTTGTATATATAAATACATACAGGGGGGAAGAAGTGTATTATTTTGTTTTTGCTTTAATTTTGCAATTAACAAGCAAATAAACCTCATCACTGTGAAAATTACAGTTTCACCAACTTCTTTATAATTTTATTATGAATTACTTACGGAATTAGTGCTGGTATTGTGCCCCGGTTTTTTAACAACACCTGATGCGCTCGTATCCTGAGTTATGATAACCTCAGCGGAGTTGGGGCCAACTGTTACAGATTCACCGCTTACAGAGCCAGAACTTGCAGTGCCATTTACTTTGATAACCTTGTGCTGAATAAAAAATTAATAATTTTAAGAGTTAATGTTAAATGACATTGTACAATACCTCCACATTCTTCTCAACGCTTTTAGTCTTCACCTCTACAGAAACTGCGTTGCCGTTCTTCATCCGTTTGACCGTGTGTGATGGGATCAGGTCCTCTTCTAAATCTTCCATGGTTGCTGTTATCGACGGCACATCACTTGCCGCCGAATCGTTAAAATCCGAGTCATCTAATTTACGTTTAACTCCTCCACCACCCATGGCACCAATCGAGCTGCTGCTTGTATTCATCGACCAATCTTTTTCTTCTGGAAAGGAAGCATTGTTCGTGGTATTATCACCGGTTGCAGAGCCTGGTGAACTAGCACCAGTAGAACCAGTACACCATTGTTTAACTTGATCCATAGCCTTTGTTTTGGAGCTGCGTGCTAGGCGAGAAGAATCACTACCAGCTGGTGAAGCAAGATTAGATTTATTTCCGGCGCCATCCGGTGATTCCGTATTGATTGTTGGCAATTTAGTTACAATAGTGCCTGCTTTTGTGATTGCTGAAGATGTTTCTTTTTTTACATCAGCTACTTTGACGGCAGATGCAAGATTGACAGCTTGTTGCTTTGCTTGTAAAGCGGCACGCGTTTCCTTTTGGCGTGCCAACTGCTTTTCAAAAGTTTCTAATATTTGTGGAACGTTATCTAGATGCATAGCTGGCTCCCAAGTATTTTGCTCATGTAAGCGTCCTTCCCATTTCACAAGATATTCGTGCATTTTACGTCTTGGGTTGAAACGTTTTGCAACAATCTTTTCCACAGTTTCTTCGGTAATTTCATTTGAATTTGGTACAGTGCGCTTTGCACGACGACTGTAAAAATATGAGTAATTTATAAGTTAAAGAGAATAGAGGGGTAGTGTTTAAATTTCAAGCCCCGAATGATTCTAGGGGGTAGTCAATCTTCGTGAATAAACAGTTTCGAGAATTTTTTCTCACGACTCCCTAGCATGCAATCGCAAAAAAAAGTTTTTAGAATGACAAAATTTACTGGAAAGTAAGGTAATCTGCAATAATTTATTTATTTTTAACATTTAGGGAGTTATCGTGAATCAAAATTTCCGGGGAATTTATCTCAAACTGAAAAAGAGAATGCACGGCCGTCTGAGAAAAATTCCCCGGGAATATTTATTCACGATAACCCACTTATCCTATAATTTTTTTGACATGGAATTCGAATCGCGAATAAATATTTGTATTAAAAACTTTGTATGAAAATTTTAGAGCTTATTAAAATACCTTTCATATGACACCAATATTTTTAATTTTAATTATTTGATACCGGTTTTTCTAAAAGTTATATCCGGATCTTCCGATGGTTATACATATTCATGAAACTGGATCCACGCGACATTTTTTGATAACCATATTCTTTATACTAATTAAAAGATTCATAAAATAAACAGAAAAAAGTTATATAACGTACTACTAAAGTAAACTTGACTCAAATTGAATAGTTGTTTTTTTCTATTAATGTTACTCAGTCAGCTTCTCAAAAAGTGTGAAGATTTGGAGATTTATTTGACCAAACTCGTAGACCATCACCATTTTGTATTTTACTTAGATATTAATGAATTTCAGATGTTTATAATTGTTTTTCTTTTTTCTAACCTTAACGAACTTTTCTCAGACTGCAATGGAGAAAAATTCCCCGGGAATATTTTATCCCCATAATTTTATCGTTTTTTAACATTAGATGTCAGTCAAAGGAAAATACCAGGGTTGCGTGGTTGGCGAAAATTGGAAGAAAAGTATCCATCCAATTTCTATTCCTCTCTAGAGAGGAATATATTCTAGAGGCGGAATTTCTAGACAAATCCATGATCAGACCCATTAATACCGAGGATTTTAAGAATTTGACAAGCACAGGTACACATGGACAACCGAATTTGTATAATTATGGTTTTTGTTTGTTAATGCTGCTTACCTCATTGGAGTAGGTTTTTGTAGTGGAGTGCTGGTGGCCATTTTATTAGGGACACTTACTGTTGCAGCTACTGGTTTTTTAATAACTTTTGCTATTGCTGCATTAACTGCAGCATTTCCAGTTATTTTCACTGGCGAAGTTTCATTCTCAGAATCCTGAGCTTTAGCAGCAACTGGCAATTTAACTGGAGGCTTAAGATTGGCTACAAGTGGTTTAGATTGTGCTGCCAACGGTTCTGAAAAACGAAATAAAAATATAAATAAGTATTTTTTCTTTTTATTATCAGTTTTACATAGTGTTATTTGAGTTGCATAGAAGCAACTTCTTTTCCATTGAAGGATGATTTTCAAAAGCAATTATCTGGAAAATGTGATTTACCGCACTTTGGCTAGTGTTGTATTGAAAATTAAATTTTAGTACTTACTTCTGCCAGGTGATGTAGTAGTACCATCAGGATTATTATTTACAACGGTTTTTGTTATTTTCACTGGCATCTCCTGTAATCCACCCTGTCCAAGTTTTGCAAACGATTGTATCGTTTTACCAGCGACAATCCAAGTTTCACGAATGCTATCATCCATTTTAACCCATGTCTGATAAAGGGACCATGAACTTGCGCTATTTGTCTCCTTGTTGTTATTAAGCTGAGTAGCTTTCCAAAGTAAAAATGCCCATATTTTAGGCTTTGTATCATTACACTCACGTACATTATTTGTTTCCTTGTGACATGGCTTCTGTTTGTGCTGCTTAAATTCTTCAATGAAATGAAAAACTGTCAAACAGCGACCACAAACTAGAACATCCATTATAGCCATTTCATCTTGGGCAGCTAGAGAAATAAAGGGAGAATTGTTAAGATACAAATGGAACTTAAAGGAGTGAATCAGATACGTTACCTTTAATTAATTTTGAATGCTTCCCGATATCGGTTGGAGTTACTTCTCGACCAACCATTGTTAGTGTTGTTCGCAAACTCTTTAGTCAAAGCTGAGGAAATTAAAGTTCAATTAAATTAGGTTAGTTATTTTGAAGTGTGGATCCTCACAAACAAGGTAAAAACAGAAATATGTAAGCGTGGCATCTTCTTCGCCAAATAACTACTTTTGTTCAAAGAAATTAGGTTTAAACGAAATTTTTAAAGTTCGATTTTATCGACAAGAAATTGTAATTTTCCAATAAGGAAAAGAGATTAAGTACATTTTTGTACTAATAAAGATAAATAGCTGTGTTTTAGACGACAGTTTTCAGTGTTTAATTAAGCACTTTCTGAGAAACGTATATGAAAGCAACAAATAAAGTCCTTAGGTCCCTATTGTGAATTGAAACGAAATACTTTTTTCTATATTATAAATGTGCGCAATTAACATACATTAAAGAAAGACAACTATCAGGCCTGTTCCATAATCCGTGTGGTTTCAATTACTTTTCATTTAGGAGGCTTCTTCATGAAAATGGTGAGGCACACGACAATAAGTATTAGAAACTTTTTTGTGAGGAATTTCATGTTCTACAAATAACATTCATTGGCATTAACGAAAAAGTAACCGTTTAGGAAATATTATTAAAAAACTGCAAAAAGTCGGAAAATTCGACTTTATCGAATGTTTCCGAAACAGTAACTTTTTCGTAAATACAAATGAATATTATTTGTAGCACCTGTAACTCTCCACAAAAAAATTCTTATACTTTTTATCGTGTGACTCACCACTTTCATCAAAAAGCCTCCTAAGTGAAAAGTAATTTAAACAAAGCGGATTACGAAACAGGCCTGTATATTACTAGTTAATTTTCGTTTCTAATCGCAATAGGGTCTTAATTTAACACAGAAAAATTTGCGTGTTTAATTATTAAGCACCAAGTTGATGTTACCATACTACACTGAATATTAGCTGTGTTTAATAGGATTTTAACATAGTGGCACCATATTTTTACCGATTGTCGTGACAAGCGGAGGGAAGTGGTGCGGAAACGAAGAGCAGAATAAAGTAAAAAACAAAATAAGGAGATTGCGCACAAACTCGTTTTAGAATAGTGATAACTACGTGTTAACACGCTGCCGAATAAAACACAGCTAATATTTGTTTCGTAGCATTTTTTAAGGCTTGGCTAGATTATAATGAATAAATATGTTCAAAGATGGTAAAAGCTACTATCGCATGTTTTCATAATTTTTCAGGAGAGCAAGTTTAAATTTTTAATTGATATGAAAAAATCACAAATCCGGTTTTTCAAAATGTTTTCTAAAGCAAATCGATTTTGCCAGCTTGTAGAACTCATCGAGAACAATACCATCGACTTAAAACAAAAAAAAAAAAAAAAAAATACACCAGCCGTGACGCATCCTTGAACCCCCCCTAGGAGCGTCATCATTTCATGTATTTAAAACTACAGATTCAAGTCTGTGACATTATGATGAAACAACCTAACTCGAAATTGACAATTTTTCAGGAGATCTAAAAAACTGCTTCTCAATAATGTGGCTGAATTTCGTTGATGCGGCATTGAATATCCTCCTGCATTTTTACTAACCGTAAACTGTCAAACCGTTTTTCTTTATTGGAGTGTCACCACTTTACTACACAAATGGCGGAAAATTCAAATCTTGCGTGAATTATAGGACACCCCTTATATCTCTGGAACTAAAAACCATAGACATGACGATTACATCAAAAGAAGCGCATAAAATTTTATATTTATGGCTAAAAATATGCATCACTGATGACTAGGTGGCAACGCCAACTTTTATTTTGTTTTTATACCATCTCTGCATTTTTAGGACCAAACAAATTGGAACAGCGGACGCAACATAATTCTGCAACCGAAGTACAGCTTCGCGTCGTTTCATACAGCACCTGTCTCTTTCTTTTGGATACTAGTCTTCTTGCTTATGCAAATGAATTTCGGCTAAACAAAAAGTTCATAATTGTCAATGCAATGAAAACGAAACATTATGAAGAGCAGGAGTGGTGTAAGAAAATGTAGCGAACTTAAGTAGCAATGTTTTTTGGAAAATATCGACATGGAAATTATGCCGCCAAATTTTAAGCAATTTAACTACGAGTCTAATTACCAGAAAACAATAAATGGACGCATAAAAATGCACATTAAGATATCCATCGGCAGAAAACTGCAAATATATGATTCCATTTAAATTCTTTTAACAAATTAAAACAAGATCTACTTGGGGCTCCGATGGACAATAGATATACTTTGGAACATGCCAAAGAGCATTTTTAGAGAAACAATTGCTGCTTACCTTTGATTATTTGCAATGTTTATTTCAGCTTTTTCAGTTCAATTTTCACTTCAAAAAAAAATTGCACAAAATCTTTCAATGCGAACAAAGCAAGTTCTTTTCTACATAAACTTTCACACTTTTTCGTCACTATTTATTAGTTATATTTAACATATAACTATTTTATAACACAAACGTTTTGCACATATATTGCGTTATTTTAACACCATTTTTCACTTTTTTTTTGAAGATTTAAAAGAGTTTTGTCTGAATTCTGCAACAGAAAAGCGATTTTGTTCCACGAAAAGAAAAAAAAAACGAAGCAAAAGATTTCCGTTCGCTTGTAAAATGAAGCACTTTCCTCGTCGACCATTCGTTGTGGTGAATTTGAAGTTAAGCAAAGACGCATTTTTCAACAAATCAAAATGGCTGGTGAAGCAGTTTATGATTTCTAGCGAACGGATATTTCGTTGTTTTCAAATGGTGCGTTCAATGCGGTTATTTTATGTTTTGTGTTAAGAGAAAGGAAATACAAATAAAACATCAATAAAAATTATTTTTAACGTTTGTTACGTAATTATAAAAAAAACAGACGCTATTGTACCTTTAATAAATAAGTTAATTGAACCATGTGTTAGGTCTGCTATCTCCTGTGTGTTTTCTATTCAAACAGGATTCAGGCAAAAAAGTTGCGCAACTACCTTGTCTGTCGTGTGAGCCTGCTCTGAATGTTTGAGTTCTAATTATAAAACTGGAAACTCTAAATATAGCTGTTGGTTTTTCAAAAACAAAAGCAACAATTCCCTCCGTTTGTCCACAAATTGAACGATTTTGTTCACTGCCATCAACATCTTCCAACGAAATACATTATATGAGGACTCATTCAAAGTGCGAAAAATTCCGCATTTTTTTGATTTTTTGATTACTTCACTTGAATGTGAGACAGCAAACTGTAAAGCCGATTTTGTATATATATTCTACAAAACTGTCTGAGAAATAGTTTTCGAGAATGTCTATTCAGAATAAGGCTCATTATAAAATAGTACATTTTCGATTTATGATGTGATTTATGTCTGTTTTCAAATTTATTTGACGTTTAAAAAATGATAAATGAGTTATAGCCTGATTCCACCGAAGATTAAAAATGAGGCTTACGCTATTTTCGATTTAGTTGACGTTTAATGCATGATGAATGAGTTGAGTTGTGGCTTATAGCGTTTTCTTTTCTGAAAAAAATTCTGCATTTTTTCTGCCCTCTTTTTGAAAGTCGCATTTTTTCCGTTCGTTTCTAAAAAAAAAGTCTGACCTGTAACACTAGTCGTGTTCGTTTCTGAAAAAATGCTACATTTAAAATGCAAAAAATGTAGAATTTTTTGACCCGTAAAATTCGAAGGTGCAAAGAATTCTGCCTTGTAAGTGGTACCAACTGTAAAAAAATTTGATGCTGTTTTGACATTTGTCATGTCAATAATTTGAAACTGTTATTCGCGGTAAATAAATAAAAACGTAAACAAATAAATAAAACAAAAATAACTTCGAAATGGACAAAAAAGAAACTGCTTTTGGTGTAATTTATTGCATAAGAAATTAATTAATTACAAGTTCATCACCATTATTTTTTCATTATTTTCCACAGCTCTGCATGGTGAAGACTCCAGCATGGGTTCATCAACAAGATATTCTATAAAAATTTTCCGATAAATTCTAAAGATTGCATAAGACGGAGATATTTACCTTCAAATATAATTTCCTTGCCACACATTTCAAGCGTTAATTTTTAAAAGAAACAAATGAAAAATCTGTTTTGTGTTCGTCAAAAGTAAATAACAGTGTAGCCAATATCTAAACATTGAAAAAAATGTTGCATTTTTTCTGATCTATTGTAAACTTGAACAGGTCAACATTTTTTGATTTCAGGTCAACATTTAAAAAATTCTGCATCTTTAAAGGGCAGAATTTTTAGTCGAGAAAAGAAAACGTTATTAGTCTCATTTTAAAACTCCGAAACAGGATATGACGGCTATAATGGGCTGTCCATAAATTTTGTCACACTTTCAGGGAAGGGGGGCGGTTTCACAAATTTGTGACAAAGTGTGGGGGAGTCTTGGAAAGTATGATGTCACACAATTCAAATCGAAAAAATTTCAAGTATATTTTGTTCACAAAAAACTTTACGATTGTTAAGCTTTAAGCATATTAAATCGCTTTCCACCGGAGATTGAAAATTAGGTTAAGCCCCAACTCACTTCTATTAGGTATAGCTGGCTTTATTTCCAAAAATTTATGCCAGAAAATTTCTGGTGTTATATCCAAAATTTTCGTGGTGGTATTCCTAGAGATTTATCAGGTGATTTGCAGCTGTTATCAGATTTATTAGGAGTTTAATGCTGAGATGAGTTGAAGCTTAATCTCATTTTTAATCTTCGGTGGAAACAGGCTATTAGTTGACGCTTAATATTAACCCGAATCCTCCTAGCGTGATCATATGAACACACCAACTTTGTGTTTTTACTAAAACTTAGTAAGAAAAAAAACCGTATCCCGTAGTTCCTAGCGTGATCATATGATCACGGACATATCTTGGTGAGCCGTGGCGAAGGATTATATCGAAAACCAAAAAATAAGTGCTTGATCATCCTAGAAATTATATTAATTAAAGTTTTTATTTGAAAAATTAAACAAAAAAATCCAGGAGGATTCGGGTTAACGTGATATATGAGGTGAGTTACGGCTAAATCACTTCATTAATCTTCAATGGAAACTGGCTATAAGCAACCAGCATATTTTCCAGTATTTTCCACAAATGACTCTTGGTGTACATTACGTCGAAAGAATATGCCCCAAGGTAATATATATTGGGTTAATTTGTTAGTATATGAGGGCTATAGAAACAAAGGCAGCAATCTTCATTTTGCTGCCTTTGGTGGAACAGGCTATTATATTCGGTCAGTTATTACAATTACAATTTTCTTCGAACGCTCTTTTCTTTGGTGAACTAATAATTCTGTGGTGAATAAGGCATACTGAAATTGACAGATCAAACAGCTGTTGTTGCATTATTGCAAAAAATAAAACAAAGATTACATTCTTCCAAACAAAATAACCAAACAATTGCGAATGCCAGATAATTGTCCTAAAAGAAATAAACAAAAGTAAAAATGGCTGATTTAGACGGTGAAGATCCCAAGGAGTATCGCTGGGAAACAGGATACGAAAAAACATGGTATAAATGTAAAAATCTCGTAGCGCATATTTATTATTTCAATGTTGTGGTTATTTCCCCAGGGAAGCGATCAAAGAAGATGATGATGGATTACTAGATGGTGCTATCGCTGAAATCATACAAAAAGCAAAGCGCAAACGGCAGGCAGAAAAAACCCAACAGAATCGTTTGGGTATGATGCGACATCTTTACGTCATATTAGATTGCTCGGAATCCATGTCGGTGCCGGATTTGAAACCAACACGTTTGCTGTGCACTTTGAAAGTGCGTGTGCTTACAATTATGTACAAATTAGACTCCAATTTTGTAATAAAAATACCTGCGTTGCTTTTTTCTTTCAGCTGCTGGAAATTTTCATACAGGAGTTTTTCGATCAGAATCCCATCAGCCAATTGGGACTGATTGCATTGAAAAGTAAACGCGCTGAAAAAATCACTGAATTAACTGGAACATCGAAAATGCATCTTAAAGCCTTAGAAGGGTAATGATATTTGTTAAGTTTTGTTGAAAGCAGTTAAAATTTAAATTTCTTCTAGTTTGGCCAAAATAAATCTTTCCGGTGAACCATCTCTGCAAAATGGACTTGATTTAGCTATGAAGACGCTTAAAGTAGTACCAACGCATGCAAGTCGCGAAATACTAATTATTATGGGCAGTCTAACTACCTGCGATCCTATAGACATAAACATCACAATCGATGGTTTGAATAAGGAGGGTATACGCTGCTCTGTCATCTCAATTTCTGCAGAGATACACGTTTGTCGACATTTGACACAGAAAACTAATGGCACCTATGGCGCTGTGCTAGATGATTCGCATTTTCGTGATCAGCTCTTAGCATATGTAGATCCACCGCCAGCTGCACAGACGCAAGAAAATTCACTTATAAAAATGGGTTTCCCACATGCACGCACCGATGAGGGTAAAGATCCAGCACTTTCAATGTGCATGTGCCATATCGAGAATAGTGAAGAGCCAAGTAAGCTCAGCTCTAATGGCTACCATTGTCCACAATGTTTTAGCAAATATTATGAGCTACCAGTAGAGTGTCAATCATGTGGCTTAACTTTGGTATCAGCACCACATTTAGCACGTTCCTATCATCATCTCTTTCCGGTGCAACATTTTACGGAATTGCAATTTGTTGGACAAGCAGCAGTGTGTTATGCTTGTCAACGTGCATTTAACGAGACAACGGATAAGCAAATTTATAAATGTGAATCGTGTGAACAATTTTATTGCATCGATTGTGATATCTTTATACATGATACATTGCACACATGCGTCGGTTGCACTACCATTCCAGGAATAGCAGCACAAGTTCATTCTAGAAAGCCAACGGCACCACAACCACCTTCCAGCGCAACGTTGGGAAGTCATAGATTTTAAGGATTTTGGAAAGTTACGATATATATACATTAAATAAAGAAGAAAAATTACAAAACTAAGCTATAAGTGTATTCCAAAATATGGCATGTGACCATTTTGCTGGGCTCATACTTAATTCCAAGATAAATTGTTGGCGAACTATTAATACGAATTTCGATTCCTATTTTATATGAATTGTACTGTAGAATGCACAAAACATAAAATTATCCCCAAAAGTTGCCAGCAAGTCATTTAAAAACAGAATCAAAATTTCCCATATAGCACAGTGTTATGCTGTGTTGCTAAAAAAGTGGATGAGACAGTGGGTTGAGAGAAATGTTTTTTTTTTTTGTGTTCTCTTCTCTTACTTGCAAAAACCTGCTTCGTTGCACGCTATCGACGTTCTGCATTGATAATTTAGATGTTTTTTTATACTTTTGAGCTGTTACTGATAATTCAAATGTTTTTTGATACTTTGCGAATTTTACCCATATTTTACATGATTTTCGATACTTTTGGACTCTAATCGAAATATAAGAAATTTTTCCATACTTTTGCCAATATTACCGGTGTTAAATGTTTTTGGATATTTTTGGACTTTTACCGATATTTGAGATGTTTTTCGACAAATTGAACTTTCACCAATATTTTAAATGAATGACTTAGAAGTTTTTCGATACTTCTAGACTTTAACCGATATTGCAGGTAATTTTCGATACTTAAGGACTTTCACCGATATTTTAGATATTTTTCTATACTTTTGAACTTTTACCGATATTTTAGATGGACTTTTAGAAGGTTTTCGTAACTTTTGAACTTTTACTGATTTTGCAGGTGATTTTCGATACTTTCGGGCTGTCACCGATATTTTAGTTGTGTTTCGATACTTTTGTACTTTTACCGATATTACAGATGTTTTTCGATACTTTTGGATTTTACCGATATTTTAGATTTTTGGACTTTTATCGATTGTGAAATGAGAAAATTTAAACACTTTTGTTGATGTTTCTTTTGCATCCAAAAAACGTTACCATGAGTATTGGATTCTGGCATTAATCAATATTCTAGCTTTCTTATATACAAAGCGGCACTAGTGAAAAGTGTATCTATCTTCATGTAAATGGCCAAAATTTGGCCACTGAAGATATTGGTACTTTTATAAAGCCATAAGTTTTTGGAAAAAAAAAACCAGAAAAGTTTTTGGCTCTATTTCCAAATCAAAATGGAAATAACGCTAGAATTTTCTATGCATAGTTTTTTCTGGTTTTTCTTCCAAAAAAATTTTCTGCCGCAATTTCCTATGGCGTTATTTCCGGGAGCCGAATTTTTGGATATTAAAAACGAATATCATAACAGCAGGCTTATTTTGATTATTTGACTTTCTTCTTACCACAAAATTAACGCATTTCCGTATTTACTCGAAGCCAAATTCAACTTATTTAAAAATAACATGCATTTATGTATTCAAGTAAGCGACGCTTTAAATTCTCACTTCTGTGCTTTGTACTGATCCCCAGTGGCATATTGAAATATCGTTGTATTTGCGAAAGTCGAATCAGTTTTACTTAAGCTTTTGCTTTAAGTTCAAATCTTGCTACTGAGTTTCTTGCTTGCCCATACTACAGCAGACAGACGGTTTTTCACGGTATTGTTTTTTTTTTTTTTCTTTATTTTTATTGACAAAACGTTTGTGTTTTAACGTGTTTTATATATTTTGTATTATCAGTTGGCTTAGTTGCGATTTTGAAAAAAAAAATGTATACATTCTAAAATCAGTATTAAGTAGATCGTCTTGGTCGCTATGCATTAACAAGCTCAAATGACTTGTGTGAGGCGGAAAAATTAAACATATTCTTCATGTTTTGCCGGTATAACATTGCTTAAGAAATAATATATAAAAAATTTTTAACAAGTGTTTTTAAAAAGCTAACATCGTACATACGTAATTAATAATAAGTGTAAGGCTTAAATCGTTGTTTGGCTATTGTTTCATTATACAATGGAAATGTATTAAGTTAGGAGTGAAACTAAAATAAATACTTAAATAAAAAAGAAACAGTTTTTCAAGTGTACATAGCTCCAAAACTGAAAGCTGTTATTGTAAAGTTTTTCATTACGTGGTAAGTGTTTTAATTTCTACCAATATACATAAGTATGTATTACAGCCAGTATTATAGTTCATTCTCCGTTGCAGTCTGAGAAGAATTCCCCGGCAATATTTATTCACGATCTTTTTAGCTTTATTAATTTTTTTTTTTAAATGAAAAAGGCATTTTTATACTCTGCACCCAGGGTATATTCACTTTGTCCTTCCGTTTGTAACGCAGAGAAGGAGGCGTGGCAGATATAGAAAAGTATATATATTCTTGATCAGCGTCACCTCCTGAGTCGATATAGCCATATCCGTCTGTGTGGCTGGCGTGCTAGCTGGCTGGCTGTGCGTGGAAATATTTTTCACGGGAAAACGAACCATGGTAATTCAATGAAATTTGGTGCGTTGATTTTTTCGTAAAAGTTAGCTCGTGGGATTGAAAATGAGCGAAATCGGTCAATGGACACGCCTACCGCCCATACAAAAAATATATTCAAAATGCAACTTTAGAAGTATTTTTCACAACAATTCAACCAAAATACACATAAATACTACGAATTGTAAGTGCAAGCTCTGAACAAAAACCAGAAGAATTCAGACAAGAGGGCGTGGCACCTCCCATATAAGCAAAAGCTTCAAAACGCCATACTGAAAGCGTTTTTTGAGATAATCAAACTAAATTTTACTCAAATGCTAAGAACTATGAATTCAAACTCTGAGAAAAAACTGGTTGAATTTGGACAAGAGGGCGTGGCACCTCCTATACAAGCAAAACTTTCAAAATACTGCTGTGTAGGGTATTTAATGTTTGGCCAGGCCAAAGGTAACACCCTTACTAGTTTCATGTTCCTTCCGTTTTAAATATGAGAAGAAAATAACGGCATTGTTGCCGGAATTGGCTCAAAATGTGTATGACATTACTTATGCCTATATGGACTTACTCCACTTTCAAAATAAACGATTCATTTGATTTTTTTTTTTTAAATTTTCGCCCGGTTTTGTTAATTTTCTTTGTTTTTTTCTTCATTCGAAATGGAGTTACTTCGCTGGAAGATTTTCGCCGCGATATCATAATAGGGGTGTATATTTTTTGTTAAAAACTTTTATCCTTTATGAATTCTGACACAAGATGTGGCTTTTAGAATACCAAAACAAAGGTTTGTTTCAGCTTTCTAGCTTATATTTCAGAGTTGTTTGTTGCTTGGCGGAATTATAACTTTTCTTGGTGCCTTGTAAGAACTTATCCCACTATATGTATCATTTTTCAAATTTCTTAAGTTCTACTTTAAAAAGTTACACTGGACACATGAAGACTTCAGAAGTGCTTCCTTTTCACCAATAAGCACTTTCGCTCCGCAAGAACTATTCTTTATTTTTAACATTGCATGTCCTAAGATACCGCAGCCAAAAAATAAATACCCTACACTGCAGTGTTTTGAAAATTTTGCTTATATGGGCGGTGCCACGCCCCTTGCCCGATTTCACCCAATTTTTGCTGAGAGCTTTCATTTACGATTCTTAGTGTCTGAGTCAAATATGGTTCGAATATCTCAAAAAACGCTCTCAGTATAGCGTTTTGAAGATTTTGCTTATATGGGAGGTGCCACGCTCTCTTGTCCGAATTCGCTCAGTTTTTTCTCAGAACTTGCGCTTACAATTCGTAGTACTTATGTGTATTGTGGTTGCATTGTCGTCAAAAATACTCCTAAAATTGCATTTTGAATATATTTTTTGTATGGGTGGTAGGCGTGTCCGTTGACCGATTTCGCTCATTTTCAATCCCCCGAGCTAACTTTGACGACGGAGACAGTTTACCAAATTTCATTGAATTATCTTGCTCAATTTTCCCAAAAAGTGTATTTCAACACACAGCCAGCCACCCAGCCAGCCAGACAGACGGACATGGCTATATCGACTCAGGAGGTGACGGTGATCAAGAATATATATACTTTTCTATACCTGCCACGCCTCCTTCTCTGCGTTACAAACGGAAGGACAAAGTGAATATACCCTTGGTGTAGGGTATAAAAAAATTGACAACACTAGAATACGAACCTAGGACCGTCAGTGCTATAGTTAGAAACATATTGAGGGTTTTTCTTAATACGTTTAAAAGCCTCGAAAATCTCGTTAATTCGTAATAAATAGTTGTCAAAATCAATACGAACTATGACAGTTTTGCAAGTTTACGAGGTTTTCGAGGCTTTTACACGTGATAAGGAATACCCAAATTATTTTTACTTAGAATTACAAACTTGCTAGACATCTAGACCATTGACCAAAATGATGAAGGGGTTTCAAATTTGTATATTTAATATTTGTCCAAAAAGAATTTGATATTCGAATGCTTCCTACAGCCTAGCAAAAAAATCATTGAGGGGATTCCTGAAAAACTGTAAAAGCCGCGAAAACCTCGTAAACTCGTAAAACTGTCAAATTTCGTATTGATTTTGACAACATTAAGGAGTTTACGAGGTTTTCGAGGCTTTTACACGTTTTCAGGAATCCCCTCATTGTGTATTCAATATCAATTCAGGAAAATAGAAAAGTGAAATAAATAACTAGTAAGGGTGTAAATTTTGGCCTGGCCAAAAAATAAATACCCTACACTGCAGTATTTTGAAAATTTTGCTTATATGGGAGGTGCCACGCCCTTTTGTCAGAGTACACCCAGTTTTTGTTCAGAGCTTACATTTATAGTTTTTAGTGTCAGAGTGAAATTTAGTTGGATTATCTCAAAAAACTCTTTCAGTATAGCATTTTAAATCTTTTGCTTATATGGGAGGTGCCACGCCCCCTTGTACGATTTCAACCAATTTTTGCTGAGAGCTTTCATTTATAATTTTTAGTGTCTGAGTCAAAGTTGGTTCGAATATCTCAAAAAACGCTTTCAGTATAGCGTTTTGAAGCTTTTGCTTATATGGGAGGTGCCACGCCCTCTTGTCCGAATTCGCTCAGTTTTTTATCAGAGCTTGCGCTTACAATTCGTAGTATTTATGTGTATTGTGGTTGCATTGTCGTGAAAAATACTCTTAAAATTGCATTTTGAATATAATTTTTGTATGGGCGGTGGGCGTGTCCGTTAACCGATTTTGCTCATTTTCAATCCCCCGAGCTAACTTTGACGACGGAGGCAGTGTACCAAATTTCATTGAATTATCTTGCTCAATTTTCCCAAAAAGTGTATTTCAACACACAGCCAGCCACCCAGCCAGTCACCCAGCCAGCCAGCCACCCAGCCAGCCAGCCAGACAGATGGACATGGCTATATCGACTCAGGAGGTGACGCTGATCAAGAATATATATACTTTTCTATACCTGCCACGCCTCCTTCTCTGCGTTACAAACGGAAGGACAAAGTGAATATACCCTGGGTGTAGGGTATAAAAAAGCAAAAGAAAAAAATTTAATAAAAAATATAAAAAATCAGCCGCGCTTGGGATTGAACCCATGTCCATGGCAAACTTGTGTTAAATTTGTATATTAAACAAATTTTTGTTCTCTTTCTTAAAAAAACTACTGAAAAATGTCTCTCTAAGCAGAATTTGATATTTGAATGCTTATAGCAGCCTTACAAAAAATTATTGTGTAACTGCTTCTAAAATTTTTATGAGAACAAGCGCTTTAAAAGTGCTTGGTTAAGAAGCGCCTGAAATTTTTCCCCTTGGGTAATTATAGAACACAAACATTGATAGTAAAATTAAGATAATTATTTTCTGCCAATTATCGAAACAAAATTGAAAATTGAAAAGGTCGAAAAATGTTGAAAAGATCGAAAAGTTCCAACCTTTTCGATCTTTCGATGTTTTTAAAGTCAAAAAACATAACGAGAAATATTGAGAAGGTGGACAAATGATATAAAACTCGAAGTACTGAATAATTCGAAAATTATGAAAACGTTCAAAAATCTTGAAAAGATAATAAATGTTATAAAGTCAAAAACTGTAAAAAAATTCTGGAAAAATAAAAAATAAAAAAAGAAGGTGTTTTCATTTGTTAAAAATATTAATTTTGTCCTATAAATTAAGTCAAAATCATAAAATTTTAAAACTATGCCTGAATCCTTGACATTTAACAAAGTTTTAAGTTTACTTGCTTATTTTGTAGTTATTTTAATACCAGAGTCGCAAAAAAATACATTTGCTTTTTTTTTTGTTTATGATCAAAATTCGACCACAAATGTATTAAATAGTTTTGGTTCTTTTTGAACTTATAATACTTTTTTTGCTATTTGGTACAAAATAGAAAAGCTCATTTATCTTCCCTGGTACAATTAAAAATGTGAAACGTAAACAAAACAAAAAACACGCACAGTGCTATGCTTTTTGTTTTTCTCTTTGTGTTTTATCCTCTTTTCAGCTCTGTGTGACCGTATAAATATTGTTGTAAATATTGGAAAATTTTTATTTAATTTTGGCAGACTCAAGGGCAAAATATTAAATAAATTTTAACTATGTGCACATCTACACACAAATTTCTTTCTAATGGTGTATAATTCAAAGCCGTACTCCATTTCAAACATATTAAAAAATGGAGGACAAATATTTGTCTTGCGTATTAATATATAGATAATAATACTCGTACAATAAATATTAATATAATATAATAAATGCACGTATTAAAGTATCTTTAAAAGTAAACTAATTATTAAGTAGAAAAAGAAGAATATGGAATTATTTGAACTCAAAATAAGAAAATGGAATGAACTTTTGGCATATTTTTTTTGAAGGTAAATCTCGAATCTGAGCTCAGAATTGCACATTTGTCTGCAGATTTTCTTGATTACTTTGCTTGTAATTGTAGAAAGTGCTGCCTTAAGGCTTATAACATAGTTCCAGGAAAAGGTGTAGTGCTATTTTTATTATGTATCGGATAGCCAAAATCTTCCTTATCATACTGTACCTTCAAATTTTTCCAATTGGACCCCAACTCACGGAGATATTACTCTTTAAAGTAAACGCATCTCAAAACCTAAACAAAGTACTGAACCAATTATGGAAGAAAGAAGGTGATTATCAAAAAAATCCAAAAAAAAAAAAACATCCAATGAAAAACATTCAAAAAAATAAAAACATCCAATAAAAAAACATCCAATAAAAAAATATCCAACAAAAAAATGCCCAAAAATAAAAATCCAAATAAAAAATCATCGATTTTATGAAATACAGTTACATTATTTTGATGGAAAATGAATGTTGGACATTTTTGTATTTTTTATTTTTTTATTGGATGTATTTAGTTTTAGGTTTTTTTGATGTTTTTTTTTGGATAACTCAGAAAGTATAAGTCCAATCAGGAAAACTTAAATGTATAGTTTGATAAGTAAGATTATGGCTAATTCGATGCCATTAAAAACGTGGAATAACATATTTTCCTGGAACTCCGCCATAAGTCTGAAAACAGCGCTTTATGGAAATTCAAGCAAAGATATCTCGAAATCCTGCCCTCGGAATCAGACTTAGCGTCGAAAACAACGTAGGAGTAAGCAATTATTTAGCTCTTTTCTACTAAATACATCACTTAGTACTATTAGACGGAGAGCCAGCGCTTGGCTGACCCTCCTCATAGTATCAAAGCTGAATATTTTTGTGAGTGTTCTTCCAATAGTAGGTATGAACTTCTGTTATAGTGAATTCCTGAGAGGTGGTGCCTACGTGAGATATCGGGCGCAAAAGGTCGACAAAAACAGTTTTTTGCAAATATCTCGCTAACGGTTTTATCTACAAAAAAAATTACTTCCATAATTTTGTAGCTCATTTAATTTCATATCGAAAAGTGGTGCGAATTGTTTTCGCACGACCTATAGTTTAGGAGATATGGTCCAGTGAAATTGGACTTTCCAACCCAACATATAAAATCCATAATTTTTTCTTCTAGTAGGCCTATTTTTTAGTTTCAAATTATGCACCAAAATTCGAGACCGATTTCACTGTCGTACAAAAAGTTATTCAGGCACAAAGGTCGATAAAATTAGTATCTCGCTAACGCTTATTTCTACAAAAAAATGGTGCTCTACAATTTTGTAGCTCAGAAAATTTCATATCAAAAAGTGGTGCGAATTATTTTCGTACGACCCACAGTTTAGGAGATATCCTATTTAAAGGTATTTTCCGCATACAAGTGTACATAGTAATATGACCCAGTGTGCCAGACAGTTCATATCTTCGCTTTTTTACCCGTTACAGATCCGTTACTGATCCGTTTGCGGGAGAAATTCCAAAAAAAAACGATTCGCCTTTTTTTTGGGAATCTCTCCCGCCAACGGATCAGTAACGGATCCGTAACTGATAAAAAAGCGAAGATTTGAACCGTCTGGCACACTGGGGAGTGTTGATTTTCAAAGTACTATAACTACGCCTACGTCATAGTATCATGGTTGAATTTTTTTGTGGCTATTTTTGCAGTAGTGGGTACCAACTTTTGTTTCAGTCAAACCGTGAGAGGTGGTGCCTTCCTGAGATATCGGGTGCAAAAGTCGAGAAAATCAGTTTTTTTAGTGTTGATTTTGAAATTACTAAACTATGTCTACGTCATAGTATCATGGCTGCATTTTTTTCTGGGTATTTTTCCAATAATGGGTACTAACTTTTGGTTTAGTCAAACCATGAGCGGTGGTGCCTTCGTGAGATATCGGGTGCGAAAGGTAGAGAAAATCATTTTTTTGAAAGTTGATTTTCAAATTACTATAACTATGATCGATATCTCGCGAAGGCACCACCTCTCACGGTTTGACTAAAACAAAAGTTGGTACCCACTACTGCAAAAATAGCCACAAAAAAATTCAACCATGATACTATGACGTAGGCGTAGTTATAGTACTTTGAAAATCAACACTCATATTACTATGTACACTTGTATGTGGAAAATACCTTAAAATAGGATATCTCCTTAACTGTGGGTCGTACGAAAATAATTTGCACCACTTTTTCTGAGCTACAAAATTGTAGAGCACCATTTTTTTGTAGAAATAAGCGTTAGCGAGATACTAATTTTATCGACCTTTGTGCCTGAATAACTTTTTGTACGACAGTGAAATCGGTCTCGAATTTTGGTGCATAATTTGAAACTAAAAAATAGGCCGACTAGAAGAAAAAAAATTATGGATTTTATATGTTGGGTTGGAAAGTCCAATTTCACTGGACCATACCTCCTAAACTATAGGTCGTGCGAAAACAATTCGCACCACTTTTCGATATGAAATTAAATGAGCTACAAAATTATGGCAGTAATTTTTTTTTTAGATAAAACCGTTAGCGAAATATTTGCAAAAAACTGTTTTTGTCGACCTTTTGCGCCCGATATCTCACGTAGGCACCACCTCTCAGGAATTCACTAGAACAGAAGTTCATACCTACTATTGGAAGAACACTCACAAAAAAATTCAGCTTTGATACTATGAGGAGGATCAGCCAAGCGCTGGCTCTTAGTCTATATTATTCGTCTTCAAAATAAGCTATGATTTGGTTTTGTATGGTTTTTCTTTTGCAAACAATATTGATTTATTTATACGAAAACACCACCATCTAAGAAAAACAGCGTAACGCTGGCGAAGTTAAAAGTCATAAAAGACTTCGTAAACGTATCGCTTTGGCGATACAAATGCGAACCGTAAACGTTAACGTTAGAATAAGAACAGTAGAATTAAAAACGTAGTAATTTCTTTGTACTGATACTACGTTTTTAGCTTGCAAAATATTAACGTTTACGTAAATTTTTCTTGGAGGGCACTACCGGTAATTATTGAACACAACTAAATATTAAATTCAAGTGAATTCCATAAACTGAAAAAACTAAAGCTCAAGCTCATTAAAAATTCCAAATACAGTATGCTTTATTGTACAACTCTGTTACCTATTAATTTGTCTATTTTATTTGCATGCATATTTTTTAATATATTCATTCTGCATAGTTTATATTTATAACTATATTGGTTTTCAAGAAAACTTGTTTTTTCTGTTACCACTCATGTCATATCTCATAAATCAAATCAACTATTTTAACTGCATTTAACTTGTTAAGCTCAGTCAGTATGCATGTGGTCTTTAAATTTTTTAGTTTTTTTCTTTTGCAAAAATCGCATTAATCGCACGCTTATTTTCGGACATGTTAAAATTTAAGAATGAATTCTAATTGAAAAGCTGTTGATAAGGTTGTTCTAAAACTCTCATTCAAAACTTGTTTATTTAGATATAAATAGAAAAACCATTAAATTTTTTTTTTTTTTATAGAATATTCACTGTATAAATGTAAATAATATGACGTATGTTTATTATTTAAATTAATAAGTATATATTTAAAAAAAAAAAAAACATAAATTTTCCGATATCATTGGCGTCATCCATTACTACTATATAATTTTAAATTCTATTTATGTTAAAAAAATACAGTGTTGGCACACAAATCTCATAACGTATGAAGAAGAGAATCCGCAGAAACGCAACGTTATCAATGGGACTTCAAAATAACAGTCCGTACCATTTCAAAAAAACTATAAAAATTGTTCACACTTCGTTTTGAGACTGGAAAAAATAATAGGGACAAAACATAATTTTAAAAGCTTTGTACTGGTTCTTAAACTAATTTTTGATTAAGAAGTTTTAAGTTGTGCATTAGAAAATGAAGTGACTAAATGTTGAATATTGGGCTATGCAATTTGTTAGATTAAAGCGAAATTTATACAAAATGGGTCGAGAAGTGCTCCCAAGAAAAGGAGTAATCAATTAAAAACCTAAAGGTAGCGGGTGAAACCATAAGGTAAATTGCGGCTGTAATAAATTGCTCTAAGATCATGATCTACCGAAAGAGGAGAAACTTCAAGACAGTTTGATTATTTGCATGTGAGGCATACAAAAAAAAAAAATCCATTTCTTTTGTCCACTGACCTCAAGCTGGCTCTAAATGCTCTAGTTAATAGCCGCTCTCTAAAAAACAGGCTTCAAGAAGCAGGGCTGTGCGGCAGAAGTGTAACAAAATGTACCCTTTCTAAGCCAAAAGAACATAACGCAGATAATTAATTTCGCCATCAAGCACAAGTTCCTTCAAAACTGTAAAAATCTGATGAGGTCTGACGAAAATAAAATTTATTTGTTTAGTTTTGATGTTAGATGGCCTAAGAATGCAGCATTCGAAACCAGATATACTAGGAAGACTGTTAAACATTTTTATATGAGGGGTATAGAAGCAAAGGCAGCAATCTCCATTTTTTTTCTGAGTGTGTCTGTTAGTGTTTGACGCCTAGGTATCATCAAATGCAAGAAGATGGCACGATCAAAGAGGTACAGAATCAAAGATGACAGTCTCTCCTTCAATCATGGACATGTTTGATAGTGACATCTACTTGCGTTTGATGGTAGCTTGTGATCAAACACTATCTAACACGTTCATAAATAAAATGGAGATTGCTGCCTTTGCTTCTATACCCCTCATATGGGTATGCTTTTCAGCGGCTTTAGTTGGCCCAGTATTTTAGATAAAGGACCGAATGTGTGCAGCAGACTATGTTGATATCCTCGATTCAGTGAAACTGTCTTATGTGGAAGAGAAAATTCCTTTGATCTGTGAGATGTCATGCATGTTAATGACTCCAAACAGTCATCAAAGCTAGTGAAATCATGAATTAGTCAAAAAAAAAAAAAAAAACTAGTAAGGGTGTAACATTTGGCCTGGCTAACCAATAAATACCCTACACTGCAGTATTTTGAAAATTTTGCTTATATGGAAGGTGACATGCCTTTTTGTCCGAGTTCACCCAGTTTTTGCTCAGAGCGTGCATTTATAGTTTTTAATGTCTGAGTAAAATTCGGTTGGATCACTTTAAAAAAACGTTGTAAGTATAGCGTTTGAAGCTTTTGCTTATAAGGGAGGTGCCACGCCCTCTTGTCCGAGTTCGTCTAGTTTTAGCTCAGAGCGTGCATTTATAATCTTCAGTATTTGAGTGAAATTTTGTTGGATTATTCCAAAAAACTCTTTCAGTATAGCGTTTTGAAGCTTTTGCATATATGGGAGGTGACACACCCTCTTGTCTGATTTCACCCAGTTCATGTTGAGAGCTTGCATCTATAGTCCTTAGTGTCTGAGTAAAACTTAGTTTGATTATCTCAAAAAACGCTTTTAGTATAGCGTTTTGAAGCTTTTGCTTATATAAAAGGTACCACGCTTTCTTGTACGAATCCGCCCAGCGTTTGCTCAGAGCTTGCGCTAATAATTCGTAGTAATTAAGTGTATTTTGGTTGAATTGTTGTGAAAAATACTTCTAAAGTTGCATTTTGAATATATTTTTTGTATGGGCGGTAGGCGTGTCCTTTGACCGATTTCGCTCATTTTCAATCCCACGAGCTAACTTTTACGAAAAAATCAACGCACCAAATTTCATTGAATTAACATGGTTGGTTTTCCCGTAAAAAATATTTCCACGCACAGCCAGCCAGCTAGCCAGCCAGCCAGACAGACGGATATGGCTATATCGACTCAGGAGGTGACGCTGATCAAGAATATATACACTTTTCTATATCTGCCACGCCTCCTTCCCTGCGTTACAAACGGAAGGACAAAGTGAATATACCCAGGGTGTAGGGTATAAAAAAGGTCTCAACCTCATTAAGCAAGTCTGGGGAGTGCTTAAGAAGATCATTTCATAAATCAAAAAATAAAAACGATTTTTGGCAAAAAATACAAGAAGAATGGTACTCGATACTTGTTGAAATTTTTGCAAGTTTTATGAAATCTATGCCTCGGGGACGCTTGGAGATATTTAAAATGAAGTGAACATCCATCAAATATTAAACAGGTGCAGTTTTGAAACTCATGTATGGACTAAAATCAGAGTTAGCCCACACAGCAAATAGTTTAAATGTAAAACTCAAACCAAATTAGAATGAGTACAAATCCACACAAAAATTTGGTATACAATCTATGGTACAAACCGTTTATACTTGTTCGCATAAAATTTATACAAATAAAGTTTTAATACAATTTACACTATTTTGGTTTAAATTTAATAGTTTCACCATACAAAAATCTTTTATACTATTTTTGTATAAATTTTATATAGAAGTTCATATGAAAGTATTTTAAGCCATTTTATATAAAAACCAATTCAAAAAAAATTTTTTTTTGCATCAGTCTAGTACATATACAAAAGCAAATTCCCTTCCACAAAGTAAATGCATACTGAAATATTAATATACCTACCTTACTCTTAACTGTTTCAATTCAATCTGACTGCAATTAATTTTACCGACGCGTCGCCGTAAAATTCGTATTTTCCGGGTTGCAAACAAAAATCATGCAAAAAATCTCAACAATTGTTGAGCTTAATTAAATGTGATATCATTCAAATGCTCTATAAAAATTATTTCACCGACAATAAACTCTGTACAAATGTTGAATTAGTCACGTGCTTTTAAAAAAAGTCATTACTAATTGCAATTGAGTAAAGAATGCAAAAGCGCAAATTACAACTAAAAGATAAATATGTATGTAGTACATACAAATGTAACTGTCTGAATGATTTTCAGTGGAAATAAGGTCATTAATAATAATAACACTAACACGTTTTAATAAAAATAAATCATTTCGACTTTTCGCTATGTATGTTGGATTTCTACCTGGGATTGTGGACTTAATAATTTTATTATATGAACATTAAACTGGTTTGATTTGTATACGTATGAAGCAAAAAAAAAGGCTCTAAAGTTAGAAGGACTCTTATAATTTTTTCTTCACAGAATGGATACACAAATTTGCATGCAAAATAAATGTTCTTGCAAAATTTTTGGCATTAAAAAACTACATCGCCGGTGTTTACGAAGAAAATCTTCCAACCGAAAGTTGCGGCGAAGAAAATCTTTTTTTTGAAATTGCGGCGAAAAAAATCTTTTTTGTAATATGCGGACAAGAAAATCACTTTTTATAAAATGCGGCGAAGAAAATCACTTTTTACAAAATGCGGAGAAGAAAATCACTTTTTACAAAATGCGGGGAAGAAAATCTCTTTATTTAGTGAATAGAGAAATTTTTCCTATTCCTTTTTTCGAAAAAATTTGCAATACTAATCGAAAGAGTGATTTTTTACGCTGCATTTTTAAAAAAGAGATTTTCTTCGCCGCATTTTGTAAAAAGTGATTTTCTTGTCCGCATTCGCACAAAAAAGATATTTTTCGCCGCAGTTTGAAAATAAGGGATTTTCTTGTCTACATTTAAAGAAGAATCGCCCAATGGTCAAAATTTGACCACAAATGTATTAAGCAATTTTGGTAGTTTTTCGACAGTTTCAGTACTTTTTTTGCTATTTGGTACAAATTAGAAAAGCTCATCCATCATCCCTGCTATAGTGACTAATATGAAACGAAAAGATAACAAAAAACATGAAGTTAGTGTCAGTCAGCTTTTTGTCTTTCTCTTTGTGCTGTATTCTCTTTTCAGCTCTGTGTGACCGCATATTTTGCCATTGTTAATGTTGAAAAATTTGCATTTCATTTTTCCTGGCTTAATGGCAAAATATTAAAATAATTTTAACTTTGTGCACATTTACATACACATGCCTTTCTAATGGTGTAACTGTCAAAGTCGTGCTCCATTTCTAACATAGTAAAAAAGGTAGGACAAATTTTTGTCTTGCGTATTAATATATAGATTTTTTGTAGTATAAATAATATTCGGTACCAAAAATCGATTTTTTTACGTTTTTCAATAACGCGTTTGGAAAAATGTCTTTTCAGTCAAAAGCAAGGATTTTACGAAAAAAGTGTTTAATGCAAAAAATGCATAGAATCGTCCAGTGACCAGTTTTTGAAAAATTATAAAATGTCTGAAATAAATTCTGAAAAAATTCACATGAGCTTTTGGAAGATTCTAAGCATTTTCCACCTTATACACTTTTTTCGTTAGATGCTTTGCTTTTGACTAAAAAGACGTTTTTCCAAATACGTTACTACAATATTATACTAGAATAATATTATATTACAATATTAAATAACGATATTATTATGCTATATTATTATACTGCAATACTATTACACTACAATACTATCATACTATATACTATTATTATACATACTATTATACTGCAATACTATTATACTACAATACTATCATACTATATACTATTATTATACATACTATTATTATACTGTTATAATATTATACTTTCATACTATTGCACTATTGTACTACAATACTATTATATTATACTATTATACTACTATACTATTATACTATTATACCAATATACTTTTATACAATTAAACTATTATACTATTATACCATTATACTATTACTATTATACTATTAGTATGCTACATTATACTACAATATTATTTATACTACAATAAAATGTTTTTGCAAAAATATGATCTTTAATTTTCGTGCAAATTTGGACATCCATTCTGTGAAGAAAAAATATTATGAGGATTTTTTTTTTTTTTTGCCAAAATGGGCCTTCAGGAGAATCAAATGTGATCAACGGATTTTTTCGGAACAAAAAAAAAAAAAAATGATGCAGAGTCCTTCTAACTTTTGAGATGGTGTGAGGATGAAATTTAATTTCGATCCTATCTAATGTACACATTGTACTAAGTTTCGTTTGGTTTTTTTTTTTATCAAGACTATAATTTTCTGTTAAAAATACTTTAATCGGAATATTTTAACTATAACTTTCGATTTATGCCAAATTTTACGTAAAAAAAGTGAACTAAAATATAGTCTCGTCAATTATAATGTCACTCATACGTTCTGTATTACACTTAATGTAATTGAAAAATGTTTGAAATGTTTTCTTAACCGAAAAACATTTTTTTGATCTTGTAAACGTAAGAAAGAATTAGTATTCTGAAAGGCAGCCTTTATAAATAGAGCTATTAATTGCATAATGTCTGCATATGTACACAAACAATCTTCCAAGGGGAAACATTTCAAGAGCTTCTTAAGCAATCACTTTTAAAGCGCTTGCTCTCATAGAAATTTAGAAGAGCTTACACAATGATTTTTTGTAAGGCTGCAGTAGGCATTCAAATATCAAATTTTGTATAGAGAGACATGTTAGTTCCAATATTTGAGTAGTATTTTAAAAAAGAGAGGAAGAGAAAGAGAACGAAATATAAAAAAAAAATGTGTTTAACACACAAAGTTACACAAGTTTTCTATGGACATGGGTTCTATCCCTACCGCGGGTAATTATTATTTTTTATTTATATTATTTATTTATTTATGTATATTTATTGATTATTTTTTTTTTTTATTTCACTTTTCTATTTTCCTTTCTTTGATTTATTTACTTTTATTTAATCGGATTAAAACTGAACACACAATAGGGGTATTCACGATCTAGAGTAACGTCCTGAGTAACAGAGTAACAGGGTAACAGTGCACAACCACAACAACAAAATATACGTAAGTTACTCTGTTACCCTTTTAATCTTTTAGTCAAGCTATTTTCTAGTGTAAAATAATCTTACACTTTTGCCTTTTTTACTATTTCTATTTCTATAGAAACGTTTGAACTTGTTTATGATTGAGAGGCAATTTTCGTTCATCAAAAATAAAAATTTGAATGAGAGCAAAATATTTATTTAAAACAATTTTTTTTTTGTTGGCAGCTAAAATTATTTTGAGAAACAAAAAGGAAATATACGTGCAAAGTATTGAGTATGCTCACTATTTAGAGTAACTGAGTGCACTTTTACCCTGTTACTCAGCTCGTTACTCCTGATCGTGAATAACTCTAATGATTTATTGTAAGGCTGTAGGAAGCATTTGAATATCATATTTTGTTTGAAGCGACATTTGCTTAATACACAAATTTTATACCTCTGCATCATATAGGTAAGTGGTCTAGAGGTCTTCCAAGTTCGGAATTGTTAGCAAAAATAATATGTTTCTATCTATCACACGGACGGTCTTTGGTTCGAATCTTAGTGCGGTCAGTTGGTTTTTTTTTCTTCGTTTTATTGCAAGAACGCTTACCGCCGCATTAAAAATAAGCACTTCAAAATGTCTTTCCGAAAGGCTGTGGTAAGCTTCAGAATGCTTATATCCGAGGACATGTAATGTTAAAAAAAAAGAATAGTTCTTACGGAGTGGAATCGCTTATTGGCGAAAAAAAGCACTTCAGAAGGCTTTTTTAAGCGCTTCTTTTCCCCTTGGGTTGAAACTGTTGACCACAATGCCAATTAGTTGATAGTTTTTGATTGTTTGCTTATTTCACTTTTAATTATACATTTTTCATAGGTATCGTTATGTTGATTTCATTATTTTAAAATTTATAACACAATCACTCAAGAAAAAAAAAAAAAAAAAACAAAGAGTTAACATTTTATTGAACCATTGGTTAGTATCAAAAAACAAAAATACCGAAATTAAATAATAAATTGGTTCTAGCTTTGACGGTTTACTTAGTGACTTTTTTATAGTAACTAGATTGAGAACTTATCAGATGCGACCAAAATAGAAACATATCAAAATGTCAAGGTCTTGACGCTGATGTTCGGCACCTATGTACATATCCAGCAAACTGAATCAAAATAGTTGCGCGATATAACAGTTAAAAGTGTCAAATTGTTAAAAAATGGGCGTGATACTGATTACGCTGACTTTTCAATTATTGTACGTAGCTAATGTTAGAACCTTCGAGAAGGTTCGTACATATCAGAAAATTCATTCCAGGCAGCTATTGCTAGACTCAATGAGAATTATATACTTGTATCTATACTTACTTACTAATATTATAAATTGGAAAAAAAACTCAGACAACAAGGCGTGAAAGTCCCCATACAGCAAATTTTTCAAAATTTATTTGATATAATAGTTGAAGCAAGCAAGGCTTGAGGGCTTGGCACATCCCTTATAAGCACATTTTTAAAATGATACTGTGTAGCGAGTTAAATGTTTGGCCAAGCCAAATATAGCACCCTTATTAGTTTTATTTTTTCGGTCCATCCTAATGCAAACATATGTATATGTTTGTATGCATGACGTTGTATGTCACATATTTAATAAGTATACTTCGTACTTTGCACTTTTATTTACAATTTGTGGTTTGCAGCTCATTTGTGCCTATTTAATTAAAATTCTTTGTCGATTGTTGCGGTTCAGGTTTATTTAAGTGCTTTTTTTTTTCCTAAAAAGTTTCCACAAATTTATTTAAAATAAATTTCGCATAAATTAATTTTTAGATCCTGTTTGTGGGAGCCACTTTGTAGTTTATTGATTAGGTCCTAAAAAATATGCCAAAACGGAACTAAGACGTTTACGGGTTTTTATTACAAAAATCGGTCAATGGCTCATTTACGACGAAAAAACCTCGGAGTGCTATTAAACTGGAGAGTGGAAATCGAAGGGGGGGGGGGAATGCACCCCTTGCAGTCAGTGCTATGCTTTTTGTCTTTCTCTTTGTGCTTTATCCTCTTTTTAGCTCTGTGTAACCGCGCATTTTGTAGTTGTTAATGTTGAAAAATTTATATATACTTAATTTAACCAGGATTAAGGGCAAAATATTAAAATAACTTTGTGCAAGTCTACACACAAATACCTTTCTGCTGGTATATAATTCAAAGTCGTAATCCATTTCTGACATATACATATGTAGATATCAAGCGAACGAGGCAAAATTTCGATATTTTTCACAGAAAACTTTTTGTAGAGAATAAAATTTGACATCGAAATAACTTATTTAAAACAATTTTAAAGCAAAATAGCTTACTATAAATATGTTGAAATAAAAACTAGTAAGGGTTAACTTTTGGCCTGGCCAAAAAATAAATACCCTACACTGCAATATTTTTAAAATTTTGCTTACATGGGAGGTGCCACGCCCCTTGTCTGAGTTCACCCAGTTTTTGCTCAGAGCTTGCATTTATATTTCTTAGTGTCTGAGGGAAATTTGGTTGGATTATCTCAAAAAACGTTTTCAGTATAGCGTTTTCCAACTTTTGCTTATATGGGAGGTGCCACGCCCCCTTGTCTGACTTCACCCAATTTTTGTTCAAAGCTTGCATTTATAATTTTGAGTGTTTGAGTCAAATTTGGTTTGATTATCTCAAAAAACGCTTTTAGTAAAACGTTTTGAACCTTTTACTTATATGGGAGGGGCCACGCCCTTTCGTCCGACTTCGCCTAGTTTTTTCTCAGAGCTTGTGCTTTTGATTCGTAGTATTTAAGTGCATTTTGGTTGCATTGGCGTAAAAACTACTCCTAAAGTTGCATTTTGAATATATTTTTTATATGGGTGGTAGGCGTGTCCATTGACCGATTTTGCTGATTTTCAATCCCCCGAGCTAACTTTGACGGTGGAGGCAGTGTACCAAATTTCATTGAATTATCTTGCTCAGTTTTCCCAAAAAATGTATTTCCACACACAGCCGTTACCCAGCCAACCACCCAGCCAGCCAGCCAGACAGACGGACATGGCTATATCGACTCAGGAGATGACGCTGATCAAGAATACATATACTTTTCTATGTCTGCCACGCCTCCTTCTCTGCGTTACAAACGGAAGGACAAAGTGAATATACCCTGGGTGTAGGGTATAAAAAATCATGCATTTCGAATTCTTGTGTTCTTACTCTTTTGCCTATAACTTTTTTTGGCTCAGAGATAGGTAAAGACACATAAAATGTCCCCAAAAATTTATGAAATTTTTGCGGTTGGACTAAAAATAATTCAAAATTTATATGAAATAAACTTTCTTATAAATAATGCACTTTTTAATAAACAAATTGATATTAAAGCTATTTCTACCTATAAATAAAAACAAAAATTTTACACAGAAGTGTTCTCTGAAATCAGCGCAACGTTTCTATGAAAAAAAATTGGAGGAATTACTCATTAATAAAAAAGTACGCATAAGCAAGGCGCCTATGTAGCGAACTTTAAGTACGCGTAACTTTTTTGTGTGAATTGCATAGGCAAGGCGCCTATGTAGTGGCATTAAAGTATGCGTAACTTTTTTATTAATGATATATTCCTCCAATTTTTTTTCATAGAACTGTTGTTCAGATTTCAGAGAACACTTCTGTGTAAAAATTTTGTTTTTATTTATGGGTAGAAATAGCTTTAATATCTATTTGTTTATTAAAAAGTGCAGAAGTACTTGAAACATATCCTGTTTCTTGAAATTAAGGAAACAGAATGATTTGAATTTTCTTTATTGACATTTTTAATAAAGAGAAACAATTAATCTGCTAAAGAGGTGTTGATTTGTTTAAAAGTAAACATTTCGAAAAAAACCCCCGAATTTCTTTAATTGTAAATTTCACATATAAATGACCGCAAAAATCTACACGTTTTAAAATAAACAAGCTTCATTTAGCAAAATCAGTTAAAATTAAAATTTTTGTGTTCGGGATCTTTGATATTTTGATTGTTATTGAATTAGAATTGCGTTTCAACAAAACATTTTTTATTTGAAAAATATAGAAGTATTTGTTTTTAAATTTTTTATACCTCGTCTGTATGCTAATAAATACGTCATTTTAATTAGAAAGTTTTAAAAAATGTTGCTTGATGAAAAAAGTTGTGTTTTTATTACAAACGAAATTTGATCATTTCGATTTGGCTTTAAAAATGCCACCCAACTGTTAACTTAAGAAAATAAATTCTCATCAGAAACTATGTCTGTGCATTTTCTCTTTCACTTAAAAACTTAATGGTCATATTCCAGAATTCATCCCCTCTCCATACCAAATTTCATGAAAATCGAAGTAGTGGTTTGCCCATGAGAGCTTTTTTTCTATTTAGAGGCGTGGCACCACCCATTTAAAAACGTAATGGTCATGTTATTGTTGCTTAGTGCTTACCCTAGTTCCATGACAAATTTCATAAAAATCAATGTAGAGACTCAGACTTAGTGTGAGCGTTTTTTCCATTAAGGGGCATGGCACCGCCCACATAAAAAAGAAAAAGAAAATCTTATGCACTGCTTCTCCTCAATATGATGAGATTTAGGCAAAGAAACAGCGACTGAACCGATTTCGTTTGCCTTTTTATATACGTGGTGGTTGGAAATCGGTAGAACACCAGAATATATAGGATTTCTGGGACTATTCTGAAGAACTTTTCTTAGTAAGATTTTTCGTAATTCGCAAAACCAACGGAGTCGATAAACGGATAAAAGTAATGTCATAATATGAATTGGCTGACATTTTGTTAGAAATAAATAAAATTGGACTTTTTTTCTCATGAAAAGTTTTGCTGATGGCGTGAAATTAATGACATTAAGTTGAAATACTTATATCGGTCAAATAACCGATTATTATGGCACAAAATGTCACGTTTGCCCCCTTTATGAACTAATCCCACTTGAAAAAACAAACAATTCATTTGATTTTCAAATGCGTAAAGGAGCAAAAGTAATGTCATAAGCATTTTGTGCTAAAATAGTCTGTTATTTGACCGATATAATTTTTTGAACTTAATGTCATTAATTTCACACCATAAAGAAAACCTTTCATAAAAACAGAGCACAATTTCATGCATTTCTAACAAAATGTCAGCCGATTCATATTATGACATCACTTTTGTTCGTTTATGGACTTCGTTGGTTTTGTGAATTTCGAAAAAAGAAACTAAGAAAAATTGTTCAGAATACTACCTGGAATCTTAAATTTTCCGATGTTCTACCGATTCCCAACCACACTATATACAAATAGGCACACGAATATAACATTGTCCAAAGCAAAGCTTCCAAATTCCTTAAGAAAAAGACAATTTCAAGCATATCGGAGTAGTTGAATCAAAATACAATTTCAAACCATACGCCTTGGCACTGTTCTAGTCCTGTTTTTATCTTTCAAGTCATTAACCCAAAATACTTCAAAAGTGAATAAACTTTTTCAAAATAAATTTGTTCTTGTTTATATATTTTTTTATAAACGATTTTTTTTTGCTTTGTCACACTTAATACATTAAGTGTGCAATTAACAGAGAAAAAAAATGTTTATTGTCGGTGGAATAAAATTAGTTTTTTTTTTTTTTTTTTTTTTTTAAATAACACGAATTAGCGAATGTGTATCGTATTGTAAATAATAAAATAAAAATAATTTCATACGTACTTTTTGTTTTATTTACATATTTATTTAATTGGTTTACGCTATATGATTTTTGATTTTTAATATTTAATATTATCCATGATTATGGTTGATATGCAAACAAATGAAAAATATAATATTTTTCTTTTAACTATTCCGATATTATTTCTATTTAACAGATTAATATATCTTCTCTTCTTATACGAGCTAAAATTGTATGTTTCTTTGTACTTATTTCTGTGCCAATATTTTTTCTCGAAAACGGCTACAGCGATTAGATATTAGCAAACAATGAATAATGAGCTAGGTTTGATTTTTATAAATGCTCACAAGAGGGCGTGGCACTGCACTAAATTTTAAATTTGATTTAGTCATAACTCGGAAACTATACAAGGTATTTTGATGAAATTTGGTCAGCGGGTACGGCTTAATATTGCCTTGTTACAGACTAAAAGTGGGCGGGATCGAAGAAGTGCCACGCCCACTTTTTAACCCTTGAAAATTTTGATTCAATATTACTCGAAAACGACTCCAACAATTTTTATGAAAATTTAGGAGATATTACCTCTAAAAACAAGGATTCATACGTAATACGCCGTTATATTGGGAAAACTCGTTGAAGGGCGTGGCTGTGAGGAGCCTAATTGCAATAGGGCATCTCTGATTTGAAAGTGGGCGAAATGTCGCCATTGCGCGTGGAACCTCCCATACAAGCAAAATACGTTAAATGCTATTTCTCGCAAATGTTACAAGATATTTTTATGAAATTTGGTATGTAGGTACTACATATCAATGCCTTGTAATAACCGAAAAGTGGGCGGGATCGAAGAAGTGCCACGCCCCTTTTTTAACCATTGAAAATTTTGATTCAATATTACTCGAAAACGACTTCAACAATTTTAATGAAAATTTCAAAGATTTTACCCCTGAAAACAAGTATCAATATGTGATGTGCTGTTATATTAGGAAAACTCGTTGGAGGGCGTGGCACCGCACACAAAAATATAATACGCTATAAAAAGAAAACTACTAAAGCAATCTTTCTGAATTTAACTATAGGGAATCTACTTTTTATTAGGCACCTACGACCTGAAAGTGGGCAAAATATCACCGGTGCGCGTGGAACCTCCCATACAAGTAAAACAAATTAAATGCTATTTCTCGCAAATGGTACAACATATTTTGATGAAATTTGGTATGCGGACCTGGATTACAAGTATCTAAAGCATAACGAAAAGTGGGCTTTGTTCAATAATGGTAAGGCCCACTTTTTACCAAAATAAAAATTTTAGTTAATAACTCATGCACAAAAAAAAATTTAATGAACTTTCCGAGGCATGATGGTAAGATATTTCAGCCCCCATACAAGAGGCGAAATATTTTGGGTGCGTGGCATATCCCATTTATTTATTTTAGGTCATTCTAATTCTCTTAAAAAATTTGGAGTTCTTGATATTTTTCTATACCATTCGATATTTTACGAGTTTTTTCTTATTATTTTTCTCATCGGTTAATTTATCATTTTGAAAGCTTTGGAGGTGAAAAGGTACGAATTTCATTGAAAAAAATAGCTATGAATAAAAACATCGACTAAAATGATAAGATAAGATTGTTGACCGAGCAGGGATCGGTCTCCAGGTACTATTTTCATATGAGAGAATTAAAAAATTATACTTGTAGCATTTAGCACGCTATATCTAAATGACTATCAGGCATGTTCTCAATTCCGATTTCGATCGGAATCGCAATGGAATCAATTTTAAAGTGCTCAGTGTTTCAATATTGATCACAACATCGGAATTGCGTTTCAGTAAATCGGAGCCAATTTTATTTATTGCAATAAAGCTCCGATAACATTTTGTTTTTCGAAATGCAGAGCATTTTAAGATTGATTCAATTCCGAATCCGATCAAAGTCGGAATTGAGAACATGCCTGCATAATTTTAATGAAAAAATCATTATATGTGACCTGGTCTATGAAAAGGGGGCATACGTGCGAAAACAAGTTTTCGAGAAAACAGCTAGAAAACAACTATTAAAGGTCAATTTTATGCGAATCGGCGAAAAATTGGAAAATTTTTTTTTGGCACCTAAGCACTCTTTTCTTAGACCAGGTCACATATGTTTAAAACAATAGTTCTAGTAAGACTATAGGGTAACAAAGGTCGATATACATTGTTACTAGTTTCGTTCCTGCATATAAATTCAGGATCGACTTTCATTCAGTTATGCAGGCCTGCATTGATTTCCTGCTTGGGTTGTATAGCTGATTACACTAGTTTGCAAATAATTAAAAATTTGCCGATCTTTAGGTGCCACTATTCATTTCCAATGTTAAATTGGCTGCTGATTCCGAAAATCACATTATTTTTTTCACGTCGTTTTTGAGATATCGGTCATTTCCAGTTTTTGAACCAAAAACAAAAGTAGGGTTCCACTTAATTATAAAATATCTCAAGAATCAATATCAACATTTCAACGACCTACTTATATGTCAAATTTCCTACAAATAATGTTGACATTACTTTTTGATTGATTTGCTAGTTTTGGCAAAATAAATTGATTTCTAAAAAAATGCTTTTTTTTCGAAAAAATTAGAAAAAGTCAAAATCAACTGCAAATTTATACAACAACAAATTTTGTTTTTTATATCATAATCTATATATTAATGCAGAAAATAAAATATTATTTATCGATTAAGAAGTGGAAAAGTTGTATACAGTTCAATGAGAAGTAGCCGAATTGCATTTTTTTTTTATATTTTATTTGCCATAAATTTATATATTACGAGTATATAGTATGATGTAACACATAAGGTGACGGAGCATCTGATAGGTGTTAGAAGAGGCCTAGACTAATAAAAAATTGCACCTGCTCAAAAATGTACCACTGAGGAGTTATAGGGTTAAAACTGATTTTCTGCCTTCTTTTAGAAAAAAAATTTTATTGGGTGACCCTTGTGTTTTGGAGAAAACTTTTTTCATTAAAAACTTTGAGCTAATTGTTTGAGCTTTTGAAGAATTGATTTGGATTATAGAGTGCAAAAGGATTTCGCAAAGTTCTGGACCATTAGAATTGATGTTTTAATTTTTATACCCTGGGTGTAGGGTATAAAAATTAAAACATATATATATATTCACTTTGTCCTTCCGTTTGTAACGCAGAGAAGGAGGCGTGGAAGGTATAGAAAAATGTATATATTCTTGATCAGCGTCACCTCCTGAGTCGATATAGCCATGTCCGTCTGTCTGGCTGGCTGGCTTGCTTGCTGGCTGGCTAGCTGGCTGGCTGGCTAGCTGGGTGACTGGGAATACATTTTTTGGGAAAACTAAGCAAGATAATTCAATGGAATTTGGTGCACAGTCTCCATCGTCAAAGTTAGCTCGGGAGATTGAAAATGAGCGAAATTGGTCAACGGACACGCCTACCGCCCATACAAAAAATATATTCAAAATGCAACTTTAGGAATATTTTTCACGATAATGCAACCAAAATACATATAGATACTACGAATCGTAAGCACAAGCTCTGAGCAGAAACTGGGCAAATTCGGACAAGGGGCGTGGCACCACTCATATAAGCAAAAGCTTCAAAATGATATACTGAAAGTGTTTTTTGAGATAATCGAACTAAATTTTACTCAGACACTAAGGACTATAAATACAAGCTTTAAGAAAAAACTGGATAAATTCAGACAAGAGGGCGTGGCACCTCCCATATAAGCAAAAAATTCAAAAGACTGCTGTGTAGGGTATTCAATGTTTGGCCAGGACAAAGGTAACACCCTTACTAGTTTATCCTAATTTTTGACTTTAGCGGCCGTTTTAGTATGAAAAAGGTCCTATTAACATACCTCTTTGTAGGGTTTTAAAGCGATTCGCAAAGTTCTGGACCTTTAAAGTATATATTTTCAATTTGTATTCTATGCACTCTTAGAAAGCTCATACAATTAGCTAAAAATTTTTCTCTAAAACGTTAGGGTGACCCAAGAAATTTTTTTTTTGTTAAACAAGTCCGAATATCAGTTTTAACCCAATAACTCACTCCTCAGGGGTACATTTTAAACCTACCAAGTCGGTGCACATTTTTGTTAGTCCTCCTCTATCAACTCCCAGAAGCTTCGTAACCTTAACGTTTACGCTCTGTTTAATATTTCATTATGGTATTTTAAAATTGCCATAACTTTTGAAAGAAATTTTGTACTGCACTTTCTAATGGCTCATTTTGAAGGAAAGAAGTAGTAAATACTACACCACTTAAGTAAAAAAAAATTTAAAAAATTTTTTTATTTGTGTATTTAACGCCAAATATTTCAAAATCCTGAAGTGTTGGACTAATTATGACCTCAGATCTGCATGCTATGCAGAAAGTTCCTTCATAAATGAATCATCATTTCCATTCTAAAATTTACATTTTCTTTATACAAAAGAACGATTGTCCAAGCATTGTACCTTGCTGTACTGTAAATGGCAATAATATTGACTGATTTTTTTTTTCTGGCGAATTTCGTAAAAAAACATTTCTGGCCGCTGCAACTAATTAACTAAATATGTGAAAGCGTGCGTATAGCAATTTAATTAAATTTTGATTTATGCGGTACAAAAATTATTTATTCATAAATTGTACGCCCACGCCATTTGAAATGCCACAATTTGGTAAAAATATTTGTGTAGTGCTGCTGCTGAATAGGAGGAGGCCTACGCAATGTTGCCAATTTACTGTGTTGTTGTTGGTCATCATCATTTTGCAAATAAAGTTAACAACAACAGTCAACAAAATGATGATTGCAACAAAACAATGAATGACAACCCAGCAACAAATTCACGTACATACTAAAAATTCCCTTTCAAGTAGTTTGTTTGTGTTTTTTCGTTTATTTTCGTTTTCATTTCTATTTCTATTTGAAATTCTATTTAAATTTATTATTTATGATATTCATTTCATTTGCAATTTCTGTGTATTTTTGCCTACAATAAAATGTTGGTGGTTTTTTGAATTGTTGACGCGTAAATTTTAAATTGTTCACACTCAGCAGCAGCAGCAGGAGCAGCAACAGCAAACAAAATGTCCTAACTAGCCATGATAAATTACAGTATGTTTAACCCTTAAAGGTATACAGTCGACGTCCAATAATACGAATTATATAATGTCAGGCCCATTCGTAAAATCGAAAAATTCGTATTATCGCAACGAAATTTTGGTCCTTTTTTCTTTTATATTGAGACATATCTTCGGTTTAGAGATAAAACTCATTAACTCGAATATTTGTTTTGAGAGAAAAACATCAGTTTACGAAAAAAATTTTATGAAAAATAGGAAATTTATGAATTTTTTTTTCTGAGTAATATGGTACGGAAAAGGAAAACGCTATTAGGGTATTTCTTAAAACGTATAAAAGCCTCAAAAGCTCGTAAAACTGACAAAGTTCGTATTAATTTTGACAACAATAACGAGTTTACGTGATTTTTGAGGCATTTACACATTTTAAGGAACATCCTCAATATTTTGATAAAAAACAAAAAAATTTTTGATGGATAAAATATGGAAACTGAGCCAAAGATACTATACTGTTAAGCTCAATTTCCAAAAAAAAATACTTAATGAGTTTTGCCACTAAAAGAAAAAATTTAAAGTAAAACACGCCAATTGTACCAGTTAAAAAAGCATGATGTGACCGATTTGGCTAAAATTTGGCATTGTTCTATTACCGATGCGCGATGCGCGAGGATTTTGCTCTGGTATTTCTTGTCAAAAAACAGGGTCACAAAATTGATTTTGGTGATTTTTGTAAATTTCTTAGAAAGACTTCTTTTCAAAAACTAAAACTTTTTTTTTCAGATTTTTCGAAACGTTTTATAATTTTTCAACAATTTTTCTCCAACATTAGAATAAAGGCATTTCAAAACGTTCTAAAAATTCTGAAAAATTTCCCACGTATTCTTTTATGCATTCTAAGCATTTAATGCTTAGCAAAAGAGCAAAGCCTACTAAGAAAAAAATCTCATTCGTATTATCGAACCGTAAAATTTACCGCTGTTTGTATTATAGAATCACATGTGGAAGAAATATTACATTCGTATCATTGGACATTCGTAATACGGAGCATTCGTATTACTGGACGTCGACTGTATTTAGAAACTGTAAAATTCCGTAATTACTGTAAGTTATACAGGATGTTCCAGATAATGTAGAAGCTGATAGACGGGCATATTGTACGGGATGCTCCGTATAGCTATCTTGGAGCGTTGCTGGAGTGTCAGCTATTATATATTTTATGTAGGTATATGAAACATACAGATATTTATCTATACCATTTTTTATATAAAATTGCTTATATGAAAACCCTATGTAACGCTTTGGCGCAAAGTTTACTGAACCAATTTTAATAATTATTAATTTAAAACAATATATTTGAGCTAAGATAGGAACTGGCATATTTCCTTTTTTAATTTTTTAGAAATGAATTACTCTTTTTTATAGAAACAAGCTTTGTAAAAATAAAATTTTCACACAAGCACAAATATTTTCGTTCGCCTTATCGTCGTTAACGCTCATGCTGCTTCTTAAATTCTATGTTGTTGTTTTTATACCCTACACCCAGGGTATATTCACTTTGTCCTTCCGTTTGTAACGCAGAGAAGGAGGCGTGGCAGATATGGAAAAGTATATATATTCTTGATCAGCGTCACCTCCTGAGTCGATATAGCCATGTCTGTCTGTCTGGCTGGTTGGCTGGCTGGCTGGGTGGCTGGCTGGCTGGGTAACGGCTGTGTGTGGAAATACATTTTTTGGGAAAACTAAGCAAGATAATTCAATGAAATTTGGTACACAGCCTCCGTCGTCAAAGTTAGCTCGGGGGATTGAAAATGAGCGAAATCGGTCAACGGACACGCCTACCGCCCATACAAAAATATCTTCAAAATGCAAATTTTGGAGTATATTTCACAACAATGCAACCAAAATACACATAAATATTACAAATTGTCAGCGCAAGCTCTGAGAAAAAGCTGGTCGAATTCGGACAAGAGGGCGTGGCACCGCTCATATAAGCAAAAGCTTCAAGACGCTGTACTGAAAGTGTTTTTTGAGATAATCAAAGTAGATTTGACTCGGACACTAAAAACTATAAATGCAAGCTTTAAGCAAAAACTGGATAAAATCGGACAAGAGGGCGTGGATCCTCCCATGTAAGCAAAAGCTTCAAAACGGTATTCTGAAAATATTTTTTCAGATAATCCAACTAAATTTCACTTAAATACTTAGAACTATAAATGCAAACTCTGAGAAAAAACTGGGTGAATTTGGAAGGCGTGGCACCTCCTACATTAGCAAAATTTTCAAAATACTGCTGTGTAGGGTATTTAATGTTTGGCCAGGCCAAAGGTAACATCCTTACTAGTTTTCATCTCTCTTTAATTTATTGCATTGTTATCTTTAATTATAACTGCAATTTGCTGTTTTGGTTTTTTTGTACATAGCTCCCTCTGAAAAAATTAAACGAAACCCCTGAAACTCCGTGTAGCTAGTATCTTATGAGCCGTTCAAAATGACAATGGTGCAACTCCAAAACGAGGCAAAAGTAATGTCATAATATTATTTGGATGACATTTTGTTAGGAATGAATAAAATGGATTTCTGTTTTCACGAAAAATTTACTTGATGATATGAAATTGCCAAAGTTAAGTTGAAAAAATGATATCGAGCAAATAACCAATCATTATGGCACATAATTTATATGACATTACTTTTGCCTCGTTTTGGAGTTGCACTATTGTCATTTTGAACGGCTCATATATAACTTCTTAAGTGTGAGGTCTGAAGACAAGATCTATAACTTACATGACAGATACACTTTAAATGCCTAAGTATAACTTTTGGAAATGTCATAATAAAATCATAAAAACACAATTTTTGTGACCAAATGTTCGAAAAATTGCAATTTGGTCTCGAATATTGAGTTCTTAGAAATAGTTTGTCCACAAATTTAATTTATTTGTATATTAAGATGCTCTCGAGGTGTAGCATTTGCCAGTACCGTGGGCAGAATTTGCTCTTGGGGGGTTTTTCATACAAAAAAACGAAGGTGCACTATACTAAATACTTGATTTGTACCGTCATATATAGGTAAACTATCTTCCTGGTTGGGGGGAGGTTTGAACCCACAAAACACCCCCCGTGTGCACGGGCCTGGCATTTGCAATCGAATATATTTTGAAAATGTCAATTCCCCTTCCAGCAGGGATCTTTTTTTTTTCTTGTCAATTTTCGCCAAAAAACGACTATACAGCATTGCTACTTTTGATTTTGTCCGCTAATACTACGTGTTCAACGGTGTTTTAGCCATGATGAGATTTATAAATTTCGTTGTTAAGTCCTACCCGTTTCCACAGCCCAAAAAAGATTTATTTTTGACAGTAAATGTCATAAACGTGAAAATGAAAGTTATTATTTCTCTTTCTTTTTCTGCTTTCTTCCATTTGGATTTTTTTTAATGAAATTAGAACCGTACAATGATCAAAATTTTATTTGGTACAAAATAGAAAAGCTCATTTATCATCCCAGGTACATATAATGACAAATGTGTAACGTAAAGAAAAGAAAAAACATGAATTCAGTGTCAGTCAGCTTTCTCCTCATGCTGTATCCTCGTTCAGCTCTGTGTGCCCGCGTATTTCGTTGTTGTTATAATGGAAAATTTCCATTTAGTTTTACTTAGCTTAATGGCAAAATTTTAAAATAATTTTAACTTTGTGCACATTTACTCACAAATACTTTTCTAATGGTGTATAATCCAAAGTGGTGCTCCTTTTTTAACATAGTAAAAACGGTAGGACACATTTTTGTCTTGCGTATAAATATGGAGATTTAATGCCAATTTTCAAAGTAAGGGAGTGCCACATGGTCGAAAATAGTCAAAATTATGGAGAGTTATGGAAAGATTTAAAATAAATCACAATCACAATGCCTACAGATTTGCTATCGCATTTACACCGAAGATTTGAAGTTCCATAATAACGATATTTACATTGACAAATTTGATTTAAGTTTACATTACCCAGTGTACATAACGTATCAGTAACGGATAAAAAACGGAGATATAACCTGTTTAGCACACTGGGTAGTTACACCTCATATTTCTTTTTTTTTGAATCTAGTTTATTTTTGGGGATATAGCCGTCGGATAGATGCGTATAATGTTTTTAGTTAAACGCGGTATAAGTGGGTAACCCTTGGATGAATTTCAAACATATTGGTGTCATGTGAATATTGGTTTCGTTCAAAATATTCTTTTCCCAAATTATTGTCGGTTAGCTTAGATACCATTTTTTTACTCACAATCGGCCCGGAAATTAGTCCCTAAATGTCTATACAATATGATATTTATAAACTTTGCCATCATACAAAATTCTTCATGGGCTTAATTTACTCAATTTCGCTTTGTAGTGTTAATATTGTTTTCGTTCGGTGTGAGGGTGCTAAATAATTTCCCTACAATTATGATTATGTGTCCTAATGAAGGCAACGACAGCAGGCAACAAAACAAAATGTTCCATTTACAGCAACACTACATTTCTGTCTCTAAATTAATGGTCTAATAACTTGACTTCAAAGTCATTCTATTGGCATAAATTATTAGTTAGCTTGTACAAAGTTTTGTGTAAATTTTCTTGAAAAATCTTACCCTAAGGAATTATTATTATGTATTTTTTTTGTTTAACTTAAGCGGAAATTTATTGTTGCCATTTTGTTGGAATTGTATGCTTTGTACCACCACCACACTGTAGTGTTTGCAGTAGAAAAGTTAAATTAAACTTTAACGGCGTTAAGTCTTGCAATAATAAATTTTTAAAATATGCGCATAATTAATTGCTCAATTTAAAGTATTTTCTATTAAATTAAGCAATTAATAGTAATTTACATTTTTTGCTTTTATTTACAAAGAAAATAAAAAGTCCCTTTTGACAAAAAATCGTGACTATTACTTGCGGTGTCCTATTTCAACTTTCCAGATTTTGTCATAATTTACAAAAATGTTGTTTTGATCACATGAAAATATCTTATTAACGAGAGTCAAGACACTGTATTATTTATATTTGATATGCATAGGGTGTATTGCATAATGTAACAAAGCTTCTGGGAGCTAATAGCGGAGGCCTAGACTAACAAAAATGTGGTTGGGGTCTAAAATGTAAACATGAGGAGTTATAGTGTTAAAACTGATTTTCTGATTTATTTTAGAAAAACAAGTTTTCTTGAGTCACCCTAGCGTTTTAGAGAAAACTTTTTTTATAAAAAACTTTTAGCTAATTGTATCACTTTTCTAAGAATGTGTTTGGCTTATAGGATTTTGCAAAGTGCTAGACATTTAAAGTTGATGTTTTAATATTTTTCCTAGTTTTTGACTTTGGCGTTTATTTTAGTATGGAAAAGGTGCTCTTACTTAACCTCTTACATTTTTTTTTCGAATTCTCGTTATATTTCCTTTAGTTCGGTAGTACATTTGTCCTATCAATTTTTATACCCTACAACCAAGGTATATTCACTTTGTCCTTCCGTTTGTAACGCAGAGAGAGAGGCGTGGCAGAGATAGAAAAGTATATACAATATATTCTTAATCAGGGTCGCTTCCTGAGTTGATATAGCCATATTCGTCTGTCTGGCTGGCTGTGCGTGGAAATAAATTTTTTGGGAAAACTGTGCAAGATAACGCAATAAAATTTGATGCACTGCTTTTGTCCTCAAAATTAACTCGTGGGATTGAAAATGAGCGAAATTGGTCAACGGCCACACCTACCGCTCATACGAAAAATATATTCAAAATGCAACTTTAGGAGTATTTTTCACGACAATGCAACCAAATTACGCATAAATACTACAAATTATAAACGCAAGCTTTCAACAAAAACTGGATGAAATCGGACAAGACGGCGTGGGACCGCCCATAAAAGCAAAAGCTTCAAAACGCTATACTGAAAGCGTTTTTCAAGATAATCGAACTAAATTTTACTCATACACTAAAAACTATAGGCACAAGCTCTGAGAAAAAACTGGATTCAATCGGACAATAGGGCGTGGCACCTCCCTTATAAGCAAAAGTTTCAAAATGCTATACTGAAAGAGTTTTTAGAGATAATCCAACTAAATTTCACTCAAATACACGGACAAGAGGGCGTGGAACTTTCCATGCAAGTAAAATTTTCAAAATACTACAGTATAGGTTATATAATGTTTGGCCATGCCAAAGGTTACACCGTTACTAGTTTAATTTGAGATCAGAAAAAATTATTTTATGTAACATAATATGCGTTACTCGCCTGCATTCAAACGGATTATTCTTGAAAAGTATTTGTTTGTGGTCTCAAATCAAAAAATTGGTATGACAAACGCATTATGGAATTAAAGAAAATTTAAAAAGAAATCCAAAACAAAGTATAAAAGGGTATGTTAATAGGACCTTTTTCATACTATAAGTCAAAAAATAGGGGGGAAAAAAAATGGAAATATCAACTTTAAAGTTTCACCATCTTGCGAAATTCATTCAAACCCTATAAGCCCAATACACTATTAAAAAGTTCACACAATTAGCTAAAAGCTTCCGCTAAGAAAGTTTTCTCTAAAACGCTAGGGTGAACATGGACATTTTTTTTTTTTTGTGAAACAAGTCAGAAAATCAGTTTTAACCCAGGTGTACATTTTATATTGCAATATTTTGCTGGTCTAGACCTCCTTTATCACCACCCAGAAGCTTCGTATCCCTATGGAAAACACCCTGTATAGATTCCAAAGTGTTATTTTACCAGTGCTGCTCACATACGGTACATTGTTTCCCAGCAAACATTTTTTAAAATGCGGAAAAGTCATATATCACCAGCCGTGGCGATCATTTAAATAGTCCTCTAGCACGTAATATGACGGCTGATGCTTTCTTTAGGTAACTGCCCAATTGTGGAAGATTAATGTAAATGACTTCCCAAGATGAATCGTGAATAATAATTTCTAAATGTTTATTCATTAAAAAGTTCGTAACGTTTTTATAATATTTCATTTCTAAATAATTTTTAATGATCTTCCAGTGTTAAGAGATTATTTTGCTAACTCTTTTGGAAGAGTTGCATTTCCATATATTGGGATAATTCAGAAATCTTCGAAATGTTTGCTGGGTTGTTTTTGTTAGAACAGTTATTTTCGAAGTACACATTGCTATTAGTTTTCTTATGTGTTATTTTTTCGTATATCGTTTATTATAAATTGTATATTTTAACCATTTTACTAAATCACTAAATTTAAACTATATTTTTTTAAATATTTTATTTATCAAGTGTCAAAGTATCAAAACAAAATGTTATTTGTAAAAATAAATTAACAACAAAAATTAATAGCCACTGTCATTAAAGACTTAAGCGCATTACTAACTGACAGTGGAATTTTTACGAATAAAGTTATGTAAAAAATAGAGAGAATAATAAATAGAATAGGAAAAAACGCAAAATACAACAAAGAGGTAAATTATAATAATAATATGAATGTAATTCAATAACAAATTATGAATAGATTAAACTATTTTTGGCATTTACGAAAATTAGTTTTAGTTATTTTTAGTTCTAAAACAATGTTGACCTTGAAATCGGCGCACAAATATCTGAATTTAAATCAACTTTTAGATAATAGTCTATTGATTAGGTCATTTGAAAAGGAAGTTTTTATTACAGAAATCGGTCAATTTGTCATTAAAGATGAAAAAATCGCGGATTGCTATTGAATTAGTGGGTGGAAATCGGGTTTTTCTTTTTTGATATGCATAAGAACTTTTTTTAAGTTTTTTGAAGAAGCTATTTTGATGGCAAATTTAGTTCTCTACAAAAAGTTTTCTAAAAAAAAATATCGAAGTTTTGCATCGTACGCTAGAAATTTTGAAAAACTGTGAAGGGTACATTTCTCCTCCTCTCCCCGATTTCCTCCCTCTAATTTAATAGCACTCCACGGTTTTATCATTTTTAATGATTAATTGACCAATTTCTGTAATAAAAACTCGTGAACGTCTTACTTCCTTGTAAGCATGTTTTTTACGACCTAATCAATAGACCATAAATCGTTTTGTCCTTTCTATCTGAAATGTATAGACTAAGGAGTACAAATTTGAAATATAAAACTTAAAATATTGAATACCATTAGGGACACTTTTGAGGAATTTTCGAGTTATTTCCGAGCTTAAAGATGTTTTCAATGACTCTTACTAATGATGTTTAATTTTCTAGACAGTCCAATACAACATTTATGTGAAGCTCACGTTAAATCTAAAAACAATATTTATGGTTTTCTTTGAGCTATTTTTGAGGTTTCTAATGGTATTTTCGGGTAGTTTTCATGAAAATCAAGAAAAATGCCACAGATAAGAAAAAGTTTTTGTCGTTTTATGACGCACTCACAGCGTAATATATGAACTTGATAATAGTGCAGAAAAACAAATGTCATAATTTTAATGTACCATAATTTTTGCAAATGGCTTTGACATTTTATGTAAACAGATGGAGAATTTATGTTATGGAAAATCACATGATTCACCAAAAAACATTCAAAACGTATACACAAAAAAGTAAACGTTAAGGAAATATTCTGAAAAAACATTCAAATGGCGACAAATCGATTTTTATTAAACATCTTCTAAATGATTACTTTCTTGTGTATTATATACATACATTAAAAAATTTTCTTGTATATCATTTGCTTCTCCATAAAACAGATCCTATTACTTCTTACTATGGCTTTGAAAACATTCTTCGAGAACTGTTAAAGTTTCAAAAACACTGATTTTGAGATATATCTCATGGACTGATGGTTTTGAAGAATACCTTCTACGCACCATGAGTTGCACGAAAAATATAAGATTATACTTTGTAGAGCAATATATTGACACTCCCAAAATGAGACTAGTAAGGGTGTTACCGTTGGCCTGGCCAAACATTAAATACCCTATACTACAGTATTTTAAAACTTTTGCTTATATGAGAGATACCACGCTCTCTTGAACAGAGTTTCTTAGTTTTTGCTGCAAGCATGCACCTACCATCATTAGAATTTGTGTGTATTTTGGTTCTGTAATCGTAAATAATGCTCATAAAATTGAGCAAGGGCGGTAGGCGTTGCTGTTTACCGATTTTGTTCATTCTCAATTCTACGTGTAAAATTTTAAAAATGGAGGCAGTGAACGAAATTTCATCGAATAATCTTGCTTAGTTTTCCTGTGAAAAATATTTCCACGGATAGGCAGACAGCTAGAGAAATGGACATGGCTATATCGACTCAGGAGGTGATGGAGTTTCTAACTAAATGTACAAAGTTATAAGTGAATGAAGATTAAAAAAAAAATGGCATATCTAGGGCCATACCGTATATATGTGATAAATTATAAATAAAGTAAAGAGCATAAACTTCATGGCGCAGCATTATAAACTGCGATAAAACGCTTGACCTGGAACAACTCGTTTCAAACATTCCCACTTCCCCCCCACACCCTCCGTTAAGGCTGCTGTTCATATTTGCGCTTTCAACGTGCTTAAATTTTTCAACATCATAGCCATAAAATGATTAATTACAATTGATTTACCAATTAAATTCAATAATTTTAACCGCAGAACAAATACAGTGCATGAAAACCAGATAAATAAAATTCCAATATATTTAAGTGTCATTTTTATATATTTACCTACATACTTATTTTTTAATTTTATTTTTTTTAATCATTCATAAAAGTTAAGTTTTTATTAAACACTCATAAATTCTGGGTATAAAACGTATATTAAAATAAAATTTTAAAAAATTATTGCAATTATATTTTCATATATAATTAAAATAATTTAATTGCTTCACTTTTCATTTGAAGTACTAAAATTACAAGTGCTGTCACTTTGCACTTTTTTTTCTACTTAATATTGATAATAATTGATAAGTTACGATGGATAGGAGGTTTTAGAGGAGGGTAGACCAACACAAAATTGCATCTGAGCGGGGTCTAAAATGTACCCCTAAGGAGTTATAGGGTTAAAAATGATTTTCTGACTTATTTTACAAAAAAAAAAAAAAAAAAATTTCTTTGGTCACCCTAAGGTTTTGGAGAAAACTTTTTTCTGAAAAACTTTTAGCTAATTGTATGAGCTCTTTAAAATTGCATTTGGCTTATACGATTTAAAAGGATTTCCAAAAACTGTGCACCTTTAAATTTAATATTTTTAATTTTTTTACCCATTTTTAGACTTTGGCGGCTATTTTAGTATGAAAAAGGTCCTATTAATATACCCTTTTATAATTTTTTGTGGAGTTTTCGTTAAATCTTCTTGAATTCGGTAGTACATTTGTCACACTAATTTTTTAATTTGATGTCGAAAAAAAATACTTTATTATTTTGCTACACACAAAAAAAAAACAGCATAATATTAATGAAAAATTCATCTAATTTGAGCCGATAACAGCATTCATTGACTATATGAATCATTTTATTGAACTTTTAGAACTTTTCATAAAATATAAGAACGAAATTCACAAATTTTTTTTTTTATTTTTCAAAATAAAAAAATTTACGAATTTCGTTCTTAAATTTCAATAAAATGATTTATATAGTCAATGAATACTGTTCTCGGCTCAAATTCGATGAATTTTTTTATGTTCTATTTTTTGTGTGTATTTTTACTTACGGGCCCTATCACAAAAATCTTCCGCTTTTCGTATTTTCGAAATTCCAAAAAATAGTAATACGGAAAAATGCTAAATACTTCGATTCCTACGGTCTATTTATATGGGCATATTCGAAAATAATCTCCTCTTATATGACCCAGGTTTTAAGAAAATTTTTTTTTCGACCTGTTATGTGGCTGTAATGAGTGATTTTGACTTTTTAACCCATTCTGTCGTCACGATCCACATACGATTTTTCTGAAATTTACTCCAGAATATTTGGAAAGGTGCCCCGTAACATATTTACTAATTCTGAATTATGTGTTCTCCCGTATACTATCGGAAATCTTGATTTTCCCAAAACTACGAGATAAAACAAACGACCTCCTGACATCCTCTCGTGTCGAAATCTTTTTGTTCACCTATTTCGAATTTCATTTTGTACGTCTAGGAATATGTTCCACCACATTTGGTTATTGAACATGAAAAACATTTTTTTCTTAAGACCTGGGTCATATACTATACTCGTAAAAGGAGATTATTGTCGGATATGCTCATATATCTTTTATGCACGTGGGTTAATTGTTAAGTCTGCGCAATGTGGGATAAGGAGTGGAAATAAAAATACTAATTCATTATTCCTACTTAATGCTTTTTTTTGATCTTTCACTTAATCAATCTATATCTTATAAAAAAAAAACGTTTCATCTTAGTCTAAAAAAAACACTGAAATCGAATTCTTTACAACTTCATCACTTAAAAATTTCTACCCACGAAGTTCTTTTTTCAAGTTTGGGAATAGGTAATAATTGCTGAGAGACAGTTCAAGACCGCAAAGTAGGTGAGCCAAATTTCGAAGCCCAACATGTGATGCGTTTTCGTGCTGAAGCAAAACAGCTACGGTCAATTTGCCCCTTATTTTTCTCTCTGAAGGCTTTCTTAAGACGCCCTTAGATTGAAGTGTAGTATTTGTCCATTACACCTTTAGCTTTGTTATCGATCAAAAGAATCACTTCTGAGTCGCCACAATTTTCCCAGCCCACTGTGACAACTAAGACTTCCTAGGTGGTAGTGTCTCTTTTTGTGCCACTGCATAGACTCCCGTTTAGACTCAGGTTCATAATTATAAACCCAACTTTCGTGCCCAGCAACGGTTCTAGCCAATACTCCATCTCTGTCTTCACTACAGAGGCCCAAAGACTTCGTGAGCATTCTCGACTATAGTTTAAAAACTTATGACCCGAAAAATGAAATGAAAAATGAAATGGAAAATGAAATGAAAAATGAAATGAAAAATGAAATGAAAAATGAAATGAAAAATGAAATGAAAAATGAAATGAAAAATGAAATGAAAAATGAAATGAAAAATGAAATGAAAAATGAAATGAAAAATGAAATGAAAAATGAAATGAAAAATGAAATGAAAAATGAAATGAAAAATGAAATGAAAAATGAAATGAAAAATGAAATGAAAAATGAAATGAAAAATGAAATGAAAAATGAAATGAAAAATGAAATGAAAAATGAAATGAAAAATGAAATGAAAAATGAAATGAAAAATGAAATGAAAAATGAAATGAAAAATGAAATGAAAAATGAAATGAAAAATGAAATGAAAAATGAAATGAAAAATGAAATGAAAAATGAAATGAAAAATGAAATGAAAAATGAAATGAAAAATGAAATGAAAAATGAAATGAAAAATGAAATGAAAAATGAAATGAAAAATGAAATGAAAAATGAAATGAAAAATGAAATGAAAAATGAAATGAAAAATGAAATGAAAAATGAAATGAAAAATGAAATGAAAAATGAAATGAAAAATGGAATCAAAAATGAAATGAAAAATGAAATGAAAAATGAAATGAAAAATGAAATGAAAAATGAAATGAAAAATGAAATGAAAAATGAAATGAAAAATGAAATGAAAAATGAAATGAAAAATGAAATGAAAAATGAAATGAAAAATGAAATGAAAATGAAATGAAAAATGAAATGAAAAATGAAATGAAAAATGAAATGAAAAATGAAATGAAAAATGAAATGAAAAATGAAATGAAAAATGAAATGAAAAATGAAATGAAAAATGAAATGAAAAATGAAATGAAAAATGAAATGAAAAATGAAATGAAAAATGAAATGAAAAATGAAATGAAAAATGAAATGAAAAATGAAATGAAAAATGAAATGAAAAATGAAATGAAAAATGAAATGAAAAATGAAATGAAAAATGAAATGAAAAATGAAATGAAAAATGGTTTAGGATAGCAGAAGAATATATTGAACAGCAAAAATAAATAAATATTTTTTTCTATTTCTTAAAAATGACCCTTAGTATTGCAGATTGAAATATCTCGTAGAACACGGTTTTTTTTTTTTTCTAAATTTCAATATGTTTTATAGGACGGGTGTATGGAAAAGTTGCGATATTTTTTTCGGACACACGAAAGTTAAGCCAACTAGTTTCAATTATGCTATAAATTTTCAAATACTGGTACTATACGAGTATGTAAAGCATAATCATTAGAATTTAAATCTAAAAACTTTATTGTTAAGGTCAGTCAAGAAGCATTTTTAACCTTTACACTGCAGCATATGCCTTAGAACTAATACATAAATTAATAAATTTACAAAATATACATAAATTATACTTGAAATGTAATTATTATCATATTCAAATTTCCACTTGTTTCCCCGATATGTCCGCTAAAATTTGTTCCAATATCTATTTCCGACTACTTGTAAAATGGCAACTGATTATAATAAAAAACCATAAAAAACAAGTTAATGAAGTGTCAAAAATGTAGACAACAGCAATGTCCATAAAAGTGGGAACTACAACTTTTTATTGAAGTGTGTTTTTTTTGTTGTTGTTTGTTATCAGTAACTTATTTTGAGATATAATCAATATAGCAACCTAAGTAGTACACGTTTTAGAAAAAAGCTTTAGAATTAATAAATTTCAATTGAAAAGTTTTCAGCCACTTGAAATACTGATGTAGAGAGGCATTGTTTTATAGCCAATAAATCAAAGGTTTTAATAACTTATGGGAAGTCAAGTCATTGAGCCAGCAAAAGCACTTAAAGACAAAGTCTTATTATAATAACTGATGAGATTTTGTTTTGTTAAGTTAACAGTTGGGTGGTATTTTTAAAGCCAAATCGAAATGGTCGAATTTCGGCTACAATTAAAACTCTAGTATTTTAAAAAAAGGTATTATGGGTAAGGCAAACTACCAAAATGTTCAAAAAGTTCAAATACAACTCAACTCATATTAACAATATTACGTATTATTAAATTGAAGTCAAAAAACACTTGAGTAAATTTTAAAAATTTGTATTGTGGAGAACAAATAAATATTTAAAGCGTTTTATTTCGACAGCCTTAACCTACAATTTTTATCTTAAGTACAGATATACAGCAAGAGCGTAATAAACCATGCGTCTGGCTAATAACTCTGCGATAGACAAAGTACAAACTTTAAAGTATTTTTTTTTTGTTTTTTTCTAAATAAATATTTATAATTTAACTGCTTGTGTCTGGGGTTGTGCTCTAAGTATTATCTGCATAGTAAAGTAATTCAATTCAATTCAACAAGGGATCTTGTCACACGGCATGGTATTTGAAAACAAAATATATAAATTTTTTTTTATTAAAAAATCATATAAATGAAACAATCATAATTATACCCTTGGCATTAATGACAAATAAGTACTTTGTACTTGACTGAGGGGGTATAGATGCAAGGGTAAAGCAAATATAATTATTATAGTAAGTACGAGTATATGGTACTCAATGTGATATTTATGTGGTATTAATATTCTACCATTAAAAACACCTTGTTGAAATGCTATAAAATTTTAGCGCTTTTTGAAAATAACAAGTCATAGCAAAACAAAAGTTAGGTTTATACTTACTACCACCAATAAGAGCAGTAAATCATTTAAATGACCTTGATACTAGAAAATACTTACTGCTACTCGAAGTATACAGGGTGTAGCCGTTAAGGTAACAAAGCTTCTGGGTGTTATTGGAGGAGGTCTAGACTAACAAAAACTTGCACAGAGAAGTGGTTTCTAAAATATACCCCTGAGTAGCAAAAGGCTTAAAACTGATTTTCTGACTTGTTTGCAGAAAAAATTTTCTTTGGTCACCCAAACCCAGAGAACATTTATGCTATAAAAAACTTTTAACTAATTGTATGAGCTTTCTTAGATTGCATTTATAGAGTTTGAAAGGATTTCGCAAAGTTCTGAATCTTTAAAGTTGATACTTTAATTTTTTTTCTCTATTTTTTGACTTTGGCGGCTATTTTTAGTATAAAAAAGGTCCTATTAACATACCCTTTTAAAATTTTTTTTTGAAATCCTCGTTAAATTTCATTTAATTCGGTCAGTGGCGGATCCAGCATTGTCAAGAGGGGAGGCCGATTGACTATATTTCTAGATAATAACAGAATGTTTTCAAAATCTTTACATATAATTTAGGTTTGAGAGAGGGGGCGATCGCCCCATCGCCCGCCCCCCTGGATCTGCAACTGAATTTGGTAGTACATTTGTCATATCAACTTTAAATGTCCAGAACTTTGCAAAATCCTTTGAAACCTTATAAACCAAATACACTCTTAGAATGCTCATACCTTAATCTTTTGAAAAAAGTTTTTTCTAAAATGTTTTTTGTAAAACAAGTCACGAAATCTTTTTTAACCATATTACTCCTCAGGAGTACATTTTAGGCCCCCCTCAGGTGCAGCTTTTTGTTAGTCTAGGTCTTCTCTATCACCTCTCAGAAGTTTTGCAACGATTGCAGCCATATAATATTGGAAATTAAAGCAATGAGGATTGTTTTTTATTATACCCCACACCCAGGGTATATTCACTTTGTCCTACCGTTTGTAACGCAGAGAAGGATGCGTGGCAAATATAGAAAAGTATGTATATAAATATATTCATGATCAGCGTCACCTTCTGAGTGGGAAAACTGAGTAAGATAAGTCAATGAAATTTGGTACATTACCTTCATCGTCAAAGTTAGCTCGTGAGATTGAAAATGAGTGAAATCGGTCAACGGACACGCCTACCGCCCATACAAAAAATATATTCAAAATGCAACTTAAGGAGTATTTTCCACAACAATGCAACCAAATTACACATAAATACTATGAATTGTAAGCGCTAGCTCTGAGAAAAAACTGGGCAAATTCGGAGAAGTGGGCGTGGCACCTCCCATACAAGCAAAAACTTCAATGCGCTGTACTAAAAACCTTTTTTGAGATAATCGAACTAAATTTTACTCAGACACTAAGGGCTATAAATGCAAGCTCCTAACAAAAACTTGGTAAATTCAGAAAAGAAGGCGTGGCACCTCCCATAGAAGCAAAATCTTCAAAAATGCTATACTGAAAGCATTTTTTTAGATAATGAAACTAAATTGCACTCAGACACTAAGGACTATAAATGCAAGCTCTTAGCAAAAACTGGGTAAAATAGAACAAGAGGGCGTGGCAAATCCCATATAAGCAAAAGTTTAAAAATTTTATGCTGAAAGAGTTTTTTTTAAATAATTCTACAAAATTTCACTCAAATGCTAAGAACTATAAATGCACGCTCTGAGCTAAAACTAGACGAACTCGGAAAAGAGGGCATGGCACCTCCCATATAAGCAAAAGCTTCAAAATACTGCAGTGTAGGTATTTAATTTTGGCAATGCCAAAGGTAACACTCTTACTAGATTTTTTCTTGTTCCGAGAAAAACTTTTAACTCACTGATGGCTTCCAGCAAAAATTTTGGCGTTAAAAAATTATATATTTTTTTTTTTTTTGGTTCCAAAAATCGATTTTTTTACGTTTTTCAATTACACGGCCGGATAATCGATGTTTTACTCAGAAGGAAGGCACCTTACAAAAAAAGTATACAGAGTTCTTAGAATCGTTTGGAGAATACGTGTGAAATTTAAAAAATTTTTGGTTATTTTATAATTTTTTTTTTTGTAACAATTTCTAATCATATAACGCCATAGATGATCATTCAAGAGCTTATTTCGAAGGGAAAGAGTCGAATACTTCATAAAAGAATGTATTGAAAAAATTTTGTGTTACCTTTATCTAACCTCGAAAGTTATCAAAAACGGCAATTCCTTCGTGTGCAAAACCTCAAATATATCAAAATCAAGACGTAATATGACAATGCTGAGTTCGCATTTCGGTTCTATGCAGAAAATTGCTTAGGAAATGACTCTTAGCTGCCCAACAAAATCTTTTAGTTCTGTATTTTAATGTTTATAGGTAAACGTTAATATTTATCACATCAGCAAATCATTTAGTTGCGGGGGTTTTACTATGACCTTACGGAAAACTTTACAAAAAAATTCACTTTCTTACGTGTAATTATTCTACAATTGCATTATTTATTTAAATACGAAATGATTAGGGTAATGCATATTAAAAGAGCTTTGCATTGAACGGTCATAAACGAGGCATACTACCCTATAACTATTGAAAACGTCATAAAAAAGCTTTTGATGTTGGAGCGGTATAAATTAGTTATGACTGTCTACATATATATGGGGCGTTCTTTCTCAACTGAACAGCGCTTTATTCAAAAAGTTTGGTTGTTAGGCGCTCATATGGTTTGAAATTTAGTAAATTATGCATTGCCTCAGTCACAAAATTTATTTGAACACTTTTATACCAAAAATTTCAATTAAGTCGAAAAGTATTATTTGAATAAAACTTTGAAAAATAACTTGGTGGCAACCTGTACATACCTATACATATTTAAAAATCTATTGAAACGTTTTTATTATTTTTTTGATTTCAAATTTCGATTTAAGCAAAATAAAATAAAAAAATAAAAAGAATTGGCAACTCTGAAAAAATATGTACAATTTTCAAGATGTCTACAAGGCATGAAACTTAATTGATTCCTTGTCTTTTTCACGACTCCTCCAAAACCATCAGATACATGAGGTTCAGTGTGCTAGCTCGTACGAAGTTCGTTTCACACGGATAAAAAATTGTATGTACTACTTTATTTCTAATAAATTTTACCAGAATTTCAAGTAGAAATAGTGACAACTCCCCGCTGAAGTAAATTTTACCATACTGTTTTAGTCAATTCAGAATTTTCGAATGACATTACAGTCTAGTAATTTTGTTGAAAAAATTGAAGTGATATTTACCTTACTGTAAAGTTCAAACAACAAAAAAAAAATAAAACTAGTAAGGGTGTTACCTTTGGCCTGGCCATAAAATAAATACCCTACACTGCAGTATTTTGAAAATTTTGCTTGAACGGGAGGTGCCAAGAGCTCTTGTCTGAATTCACATAGCTTTTGCTCAAATCTTGCACTTACTGTTCTCAGTGTCTGAGTGAAATTTGGTTGGATTATCTCAAAAACATTTTCAGTTTAGCATTTTGAAACTTTTGCTTATATGGGAGGTGCCACGTCCTCTTGTTCGAGTTTGCCTTGTTTTTCCGCAGAGCTTGCATTTACTGATTTGAATGTGTGAATGCAATTTGGTTGGGTTATCTCAAAAAACGCTTTCAGTATAATATTTTGAAACTTTTGATTACATGGGAGGTGCATTCGCTTAGTTTTCGCTTAGAGCTTGCATTTACTATACCTAGTACAATATTTGTGTGTAATTTGCTTCTGTTAATGCAAATAATGCTCTTATTATTGCATTTTGAATATATTTATGGGCGATAGGCGTGTGCGTTAACCGATTCCGCTCATATGCAATCCCTCGAGCTACCTTTTCGGCAAAGCAACTGCATCAAATTTTATCGAATTATCTTGCTTAGTTTTCCCGTAAAAAATATTTCCACAGGCAGATAGCCTACCAGCCAGCCAAAAAGACGGACATGGCTATATTGACTCAGGAGGTGACGTTGATTAAGAGTATATGAGAAGTGATTTTTCAAAACGGCTTATAATCAAAACGAGGCAAAAGTAATGTCATAATATTAATTGCCTGATACTTTGTTATAAATTAATTAAATTGGGTTTTTTTTTATGAAAAGTTTATTCGGTGGCGTGGAATAAATCACATTTAGCTAAAAAATTACACTCATCCAATAAGCGATTATTGTGTATGATATGACTTTTGCCTCGTTTTGGTTATAAGCCGTTTTGAAAAATCACTCCTCATATATATTTTTGCATTCATGCCACGCCTCCTTCTCTGCGTTACAAACGGAAGGACAAAGTGAATATGCCCTGGGTGAAGGGTATAACAAATTAATTCCTCTGGGAAATGAGTGCAAAAGAGATAGATATATTCGAAGCGCCGCACAGTGAACGGGTTTGTATGGATTGGCGGACATACATATACTGTAATAATAGAGCCAGGCTCTTAAATTTTAGCACAGATATTTTTTTTTCATTTTTATAAAAACTAGATTACAATGCTTTGCTATAGTATATCCACGTTGAGATATGGCAATTTCCAAGGGGGCTTAAAAGGGGGAGGAACTTTGCAAGAACTTTGGATTTCGATAAAGCATACTTTCCCACATATTATATTGAAAAATAATGAAAATCAGAAAATGCATATTTTTTTTTAATGTCAAATTTTGCAATTTTTCCATTTTTACCATTTTTTTAGAAATATTTGAAAAATTACTATAATTCACATAAAATCGTCAGAAAAAAAATTTAGTTATTTTGTATCAAAGTAGAAACAACACAATTTCTAACCATATGCTTTATTATCCGGATTCAAACAAATTAACTAGAGCGTTTATCCAGCAGTTGCTTATGTTAAAAGTTCCATAGCGCTTTTTTGCTGCTTGAAGTTCAACTTTCACATGAAGTTAGCGAAGTTAACGAAACAACTTCATCGGATCGAATCAGGAGTTGGCTGAAAAAAATAAAAATTTTTCATAACTTCCTAATTTTTAGCGCAACAAAATCTTTCTCTCCGCAACAAATTCTTTGAAAAAATCCTGCAAAATTCAAGCCTACTCTCGATCCGATCCGTTGAAGTTGTTTCGCTAACTTCATACACATTCTTCACCAAGCTGTGCTTTGAGCGTAACTTTGCTCATATCACGCTGTCTGATCGCGACCGTAGTTACAAGCAAAAACAGTATTTCGAAAACAAGCGGTGTGCGATTTGCGAAAGTACGCCCCAAAGGTATTACGTATTTTTGAAAGCCAAGGTTTCTAGCTTGTTTTGATGACATTGAAATGTTGAAGAAATAAAAACAAAACAAAAAAAATTATGCGTGCTTAGAATATTAATGTGGAGCAAAAGTTACCCAAAAGTAAGTTAAATTTTTAAGTCACAAATTTTGATAAAACTTTTCAAGTATATCCCCTTAACATCATTTCATATGCCAGCAACGTTTGCGGTTTTGCTCCAATTTTGTTTCATAAAAGTTCATACGAAGAACTTATTACTTTTAAGATGACTTAAACAAATGCTTAATAAACGAAAACATTTCTAATTACTAATTAAATTGAATTGTATAAAGATTTATGGAAAAAAACACAAACTAATTATTTTATGCAACACCTGATATATCTAACTAACGTACACCTGCATACTCGAAAATAACCCCGAACAAGATCAATGACTTTTCAATGCACAGAAAATTGCAATCAAAACAAAACATGATATTTAAAAATATATAAAGAAACAAATACATAAAATACGTTAACAAGTCTTAACTTGATTTGGTTTAAAACACGGCCAAAACAACAAGCTAAGAAGCAGCAGCAGCAACACCAATTAAAAAAGCTTTCAAGCGCAACACAGCAGAATATGGCGAAAATGAAATGTTGGTCATCATAATGAGAAGGTTCATGTTCAAAATCAAACTTTGTTATTAAAGCGCGTCATGTCATGGCTTAAGTAAATATTATCGTGTTGTATAGTAAAATCGGTTTCAATCGGGTCTACGTCAAATCACAGATGTATGGTCAAAAATTATACAGTTAGTTGAAATTCAAACTTAATCATTAGCACCTTTATATTAAGCACCTGATTTTGACGTCAATATTACGTATGTATATAGTTAGTTTATTGATATTTTTGACATTTCAAGTAAATGGTAAATACATTTTTAAATTGACCATAAAGTTGTTAATTAATGCGAAAATATTTAAGCATTGATAATGGCAGCAATATTTGGACTATGACTGTAACTACATACACTATGCAACAATGAAAGAAAACAAGTGCACAAGGAAAATAAAAAAAATTAAATGAACTTTTGGTAAGACATACTTAAGTAGTTATATATACTTTTCGACGCTTGATCCGAATCCGAGTTCAGAATTGTTCTATAACTGCAAAATTTTGCGATATTCTTGTTTGAAGTTGTAGAAAACGCTGTTTTTAGACTTATAGCGCCTTGCCTGGAAAAGGTGCATTTCTGTCTAATTTTTTCATGACATTGATTGGATCGTCTTTATCAAACTATACCTCTAAATTTTCAAAATTGTACAGTTACACTACGTTTCCACCGGAGATTAAGCTGTGGCGAGACTTATAAATCTCATTGTTAAACCCTTCACCAGCCGAAAGAGATTTATTTTTGACAGTAAATGTCATAAGCGGGAAAACGAAAGTTGTTCTTCCTTTCCTTCTTCATATTTATAATTCATTTACTTCTTTTTCAATAATATTTAATACCAATTGTGAAAATTTTGTTGTGCAATTCGGGCGAAAATACCCAAAATCGGTAGCCTTGTTGAAAATTATACGAAGATTTAAAATAAATTGAGACCAAGTGATTTACAGCGAAATTCAGAGCTAAATCTCGAAACACCCTTAAATTACCTCATTAATCTCCGGTCGAAACGTACACAGCAAATAATTTGGGTGTAAAAGTCAAACCAAATTGGAATGAATACAAATCCAGACCAAATTTGGTTTAAAATCAATGCTACAAATTGGTATACAAGCCGTTTGTACTTGTGTGTATAAAATTTATACAAATAAAGTATTAATACAATTTACACTATTTTCATTTAAATTTATTAGAATCACCACACAAAAGTCTTTTATACTATTTTTGTATAAATTTTATATAGAAGTTCATATGAAAGTATTTTAAACCATTTTATATAAAATTCATGTTGCGGTATATAAACCAATTTTTGAATAAATATTTCAGAATTAAAAAATGATATTGATACTTACGCAGCATAAATTCCATTAAAAAAAAAGACTGCAGGAGGATTCGAACCTACGATAGTGCGCGTGATTGATAGAAACATTTTATTTTTACTTACTAACTCATTAGACCTCTACACCGTTGACAGATATGGTGAAGAGGTAAAAAATTTGTATATTAAGCAAACGTTGCTGAATTTGATATTCGAATGCTTCCTACTGCCTTACATAGAATCATTATGTAATCAGTTTCAATTCAATTAAACAAAAGTAAATAAATTAGAGAAAGGAAAATAGAAAAGTGAAATAAAAAAAAGTTTAGTAAAAAAATGATGATATAAAAAAATAAAACATAAAAAATCGACCGCAGGAGGATACGAACTTACGACCGTCCGTGTAATAAAATTACAAATTCGTTAGACCTCTACGCCACACAGTGTACGGTTTGTCTGAAATTTGTGAAAAATTTCGATCTGATCCAGAAAATCCAGAAGACACGTATAAATTATATTAAGCCATATTCATAATAAGTATATTGGTTTTTTTCAGTTGTACAACCAAAAGTTGAATTTTGTAGGACGGTGTTATATGTGTATGTAAATTTGAATAGTTCTGTTTTATTTATTACCGGGGTGATTAAATCTAATTTAAAAACATATTTAATTTCTCACTCAGACTAGACTTTTCTGTGGAAATACCCATGTTGTACATATTAAAGAATTTACGACATCAAAACTTATTTTTATTCTGTCGAGAAATTCACCGCTGATAACTCAAATGTATTTTTCAAAAATTATCGTGACGATAAGAAAGTTTCAATAAACATCAAACATTACAAACCTTGTGATCTGAAACGATTTAATCAAATAATACAAAAGTATGTGAATAAAAACTGTCAAAACACGCAATCGATGATTAACTCAGTGCTTATCGGGCTTCAATCTATCTATGTACATATCTGATAAAGTATTGTTATTTTTTACACATCCTGTGCAGAAAATTCGATTTCAGTTTCTTATGCAATATTTGTGTACTGTAAATTTAAAACTTAACAAGTTTAAGGCTGATTATGCAAGACACCAACCCACAACAGCAAGTTTCCCAATATCTTTTAAGGAGCGTCAAACAACTTTATCGTAATGAGCGTGACTGATCGAAATGCTTCTCACGATGAGAGTATGTTTTCAACCGAACCATACGCACTTGTACTCTTCCAGCAAACATTGTCAATCACGGAAGAGTCGCAGTTTAATCGCAATGATCTTCCAACATATTCAAAAACGCAAGATCGTATTTTTATTGCGGGCGATGATCATACTAATTTTTTTTTTTTTTATTTTGGGAAATAATGACAAATACTTCCTTAAAAATGGTTCAAAGCTTGAAAGTTTTTTACACGATTTTCATGTTTAGACATATTTTACAAAGGTTTTGAATACATAATTTACAAAAAGAGATCCATGGACTACTTTTTTGATCTTACAAAATAATCTTTTTAAAAAGCAAACAAATTTATTTATCATATGAATAATGGGTCTGCACAAGACGTTTTGTTAGAGATAATTCGTTTTAAGATACTTTATGCCTTGTACCCGCTTTTTATATATCCAATACTTCAGTTAAGTGTCGCGTTTAAGTGTCTTGACAGTACAAATACTATACAGACCTATCTTGTTTGATTTGCTTCAGTTCAGATCAGTGCATATACTGTGGTTGTAGTGTAGACTACAAAACGCTGCTTTAATGACAAAAGTTGTTTTTTGCTCTCATCTTGAGCGTCTTTGTTTTTTAGTTTACACTCTTTCTCTCTCTCTGATAAAACAAGTCAGTGTACTTCAGTGTCAAAATGAAATCAGTGTACAGTGTAAATTCGAATTTTGACATTTTTGGATCAAATACTTCACTTCAATGTAAATGTGCGAATAAAATAAAATATAGGACAATATTTCAAAATGTATTGTGTAATATGAATTCAAAAACAGAATATTTAAAGATTTAGCTATTATGATTTTTCGAAAATTTCAAAATATACAATCGAATGATACTGCTTTACGAAATTATCTATAACAAGGACATTTCTTATAAAAACGCTCCATGGCCATAATTTTAGATCCTTTAAAATATTTTTCATAGAAAGAAGACAAAATCATTTTTCATATGAATCTCAACCTAATAAAGTATTTTCGACCTGAACGGTTTAGACACTTTTTTGCCATTTTTTATCGGTTTGGCCTGAAACGAAACCATATACATTCAGTTCTCAAAAACGGCTTTTATACGTTTTTCAACTACGCGTTCGGAAAAATGCTTTTTTACTTATAAGCAAGCCGTCTTACGAAAAAAGTGTGTTAGGCATAAAATGTTTATAATCGTCTAAAGTACACGTGTAAATTTTTCTGAATTTTTTCCGAACTTTTTTATAATTTTTGAAAAATTGATCAAAAAAATTAAAAATTTGAAAAAACTCACACGCATTCTTCAGACGATTCTAATCATTTTTTGCCTTGCTTTTGAGTAAAAAAGCGTTTTTCTACAAACATAATTAAAAATTGCAAATCAGTAGATTTTTGGCATTGAATAATTATCTATACTACTTTATTTCTAGCAAATTTTATTAGAATTTAAAGTCAAAATAGTGACAAGTCGCCAATAAAGTAAATTTCACCTTATTGTTTTGTCAATTCAGATATTTCGAATGATCTTACAGTACAATTATTTTTTGAACAATTAAAGTGATATTTACCTTATTGTAACGTTCGATTCAAACAAAACAAAAAAAAAAAAAAAAAAAACTAACTTGTCTGCGCTAGGATTCGAACCTGGGTCCGTCCTTGTGATGGATAGAAAAGATTATTTTTATGTGCGATTGCACAGTTGTTAGACCTCTATACTTCTGACACAAATGATGTAGAGGCATAAGATTTGTATATTAAGCAAATGTCTCTCCAAAAATAACTATTTTTACTAGTATTACATATATACATAATTTTATTATGATATTTACCTTGATGTAAAGTTCAAACACAAAAAACAAAATTAAAAAAACATATGAACTTGGCCGCACTAGGATTTAAACCTGGGTCCGTCTGCGTGATAGAAAAAAAAAATACTATTTTACGTAGACCTCTACACCACTGAACTATATGACGAAGAGGTATACAATTTATCTGTCCAAACATAACTATTTTTAATAGAATTTTTAAAGTCAAAATGGTTATATAAGTCAAGGAAATTTATGTTTGAAATTTAGTGTTAATTACTTTAATTTTTTACTACTTTAGTGGAGTAAAATGTTTTTTATTTATTATTTATTTGTAAGTATACTTTACATAACCGTCAAATAGTTCATACGTAAGGCAATTCATGTTTAAAATAAAGGGTTTATTACTTTAATTTTTTTTACTACCCGAGTATACACAGATCGAAGAAAAAACCACGTTCGTGAGTGTTTTAACCATGTTTCGTTGCTGATTTGAATTTAACAACGCTCCAAGCTCATATTTGTGTGGTGCGTTGAAGCTTATTCAACAACTCTGTTTGCCACGGAACGTAGTTAAAGCACTCACGAAAAGTAGTTAAATTCAAATCAGCTCATTTCAAAACAAATAGACTTTCAGTCAACTTCACAATAATGATGGCCGTGGATGAGTTGCTAAGGTCCGCATCTATCACACGACAAGTTCCAGGTTCAAATCTCCCCAATATCAAACGGAAAAATGTTTATTTAATTCATAAAATTGAAAATAAAAAAAAGGAAATAAATATAGATGTCAGTTTTTCATTGTCGTTGACAAGAATTAAAATTAAAAATTAATTCAAAAAAAATTTTTTACTTTTGCATTTTATTTAGCAACGCGCATTGTTAAATCACTCACAAACGTAGTTGAAACCCATTTAGCAACGCGTGTTAAAACTGCCACAAACGAGCAATGTTAAAAATTTTGGTCGCCACGTGGATTATATTATGTTGTTTTCTCTGCGTAGTAAAAATTCTGACAAAAATTTATCTCCATGTGTAGGGATGATTCTAAAGTTTGACTGTACCCAAGAGGAAAAGAAGTACTTCAAAAACCCTTCTGAAGTGTATCTTTTTCACCTATAAGCGCTTCCGCTCCGTAAGAACTATTCTTTCTTTTTTACGTTGCATGTCATAGAATGTAAGCGAGAAAAAGCTTACCGCAGCCTTACCAAAAAAGAGTTTTTTGAAGAGCTTATTTGTAATGCTGCGGTAAGCGTTTTTTCAATGAAATTAAAAAAAAGAAAAACATTGGCCGCATCAGGATTTAAATCCACGACCGTCCCACAGTGTGAGATTTTGCCAATCTAGGACGTCAAAATAAAAAAAAAAAAAACAATGTGCTTGAAAATCGATCATATTTTGTAATTTGTTAGAAAAAACCCCAATTGTGACGAAAATAAGCATAAAAGAGAATGAAAGAAATGTCATTGGAATGATAATAGCTATCAAACACGTACTATTGAACAGCATGCAAAAACAAATTTTCAAGCTTGCATCAATAACAAAACTTTGAGCGATCAAATTGAAGTTGTGCCCGTTTGTATTTTGGCAAAAAGTTTTTTGCATTAAAAGTCAATACTTTCACTAAAAATTTTTGCTACACACAACATTTGCACTTAAGTACTTTAATCAAATTATTTTATAAACAGCTAAAAGGTAAGACAAATTTCAGAAATCTTGAATCTTTCATAGACTATAACTTACAAAATGGGCGTGGTTAGGCTATGACAAAGCATACAGGATGAGCATACATACTCATAGAATAGACTTAAAAAATAAAATCTTGCCCATTTTTTGCCCAAAGGCTACTTTTTTTACAATGACTGAAGTGTTATAATTAACAATTGCACAGAAATCATGAAAAAAAATTTAAAAATTTAATCCCATTTTTTGACAGTAGTATTCAGTTACCACTGAAATGGTAAATACAAATTTTCAAGTTGATATCTTCATTACAACCAATTTTTTAAAATTTTTTTTACGAAAAATAGGCACATTTGTAGGGAGGTGCAAGTAGATTTTGTCCGAATTTTTTCATCTCTGAACCAAACTTCCGCATAAAGAATTAAAGCACATATACAAAATTTCAACTCGATATCTTTGAAACTACGGCTAAAATTGAATTTTGACGTCCTAGATTGGCGTAATCTCACACTGTGCGTCCGTGTGATAGATAGAAACACATTAGTACTACTTACATTTACCAACTCTTTAGACCGCTACACCAATGCCCGATGATATGATGAGGTATTAAATTTGAATATAAAGCAAATGTTGTCCAAACAGAACTTCACATACGAATGCTCCTACAGCCTAACATAGAATCATTGTGCAATCTGTTTCAATTCAGTTAAGCAAAAGTAAATAAATAAGAGAAAGGAAAATAGAAAAGTGAAATAAAAAAAGTTTGAAAAAAAAATATTTTAATAAAAAAAGGTAAAGCAAAAAAAATAAAAAAAGGAAAAAAAAAAAAAAAAAATCACCACGGGCTGGGTTCAAACTCACGTTGTTCTTACTACAGCCTTACATGGAATCATTGTGTAATCAATTTCAATTCACTTAAACAAATGTAAATTAATAAGATAAAGGAAAATAGAAAATAGTGAAATAAAAGATGTTGAGTAAAAAAATTTTTAATAAAAAAAAAAATTAAGCAAAAAAAAAAAATAAAAAAAAGTAAAAGAAAATCACCCGGGCTAGGTTCGAACCCATGTTTTTTCTTACTGCAATCTTATAAAAAATTATTGTGAAAGTGATACAAAATTTCTATGGAGACAAGCACTTTTGAAGTGCTTGAATCAGAAGAGCTAGAAATTGTTGCTCTTGGGTATCTACTGTATATATCAGTATATTGGTGGCATGATGTCTAAACTATTTTATCAAATGCAAATTAAAATATTTATTTTATTTATCTGACACATTGCAGTTTAAAGTGAAAGCTCTTAAATGTTACTAAGGTGCATTATTTTTGCAAAAAAACAAAAATTAATCTCATACGAGCACCTTTATCTACGAACTTTTTTAGTATCTGCTAAGTACGATCACAGGCATATCTATTACGATGAGACTGTAACTAAGCAACATTTGAAGAACAGTTAAGTGTCAGCTAACTGCTGTGATATGGATGACGTCAGAAATTGCATTTATTTTAATACAAAAACAAAGAAATGCTTTAATACGGTTCTGAATAATACGTATAAAATTGCCAATATAACGTTATCGTAAGTATCAATACATATTGGTCATAATGTGATCGATCGCGATCGTCGGCAAATGGTGGTTGCATGTCGCGTGCATAACAATTGTTAAAGCCCATGTTTTCTTTATTGTTGTTGTTGCTTTTTTATACTTTTCACAAGTGTTTTGTGCCTGATCAAGACCATAATTCCTTATCATTTTTGTTGTTCTTAGCCTTTTTATTTAATAATTATAACTTGGTTCTTTATGTTTCGTATGGCTGGGAATTTTCAGTTAAATAAAAGTTCATTATGGTTCATACTAAATAATACATTTCAAAATACACATTTTGTATGTACAATACGACGTTGTATAACTAACACTAATGGCAGTTAATAAAACGACAACAACAACAACAATACAACAGGCATGACATCGAAATCAGTTAATAAAAAAAAAAAAAAAAATTTTAATCAGCCTTATTTTCTTGGCAGTAAAATAAAAATTATATATTTTTTTTTTATCTGTTCAAAGCTTTTTTGCATTTAACTGGCAACACTACGATCAGAACGAGTTTGTTGCGCGTACGACGTGGTGGTGTTCAGTCGGTTCCAAAAAAGTGCTAAGTGCGCGAATTTTTCTTTTAACGGTTTTTTTACATTTTTTTGAAATTTAGCGCAGTTTTGTAGCGAGTGTTATGCCCAATTTTTTGAAAATAATCGTACAATAACTTTTACATTTTATTGTAAATTGTATGGGCAAGTTCGCGAATAAGAAATTGCAAAAGAAAAAGTATGTCAAAAGATAATGTTTCATAAAGTTATTGTTTAAATACGAATATATTGAGTTGATCACATAAAGTGCCATAAAATTTTTTAATTGAATTTTGTGCAAAAACAAGTAATGTGCATTAAGATTTAACTGCAAGTGATATTATTGAAAAAGTAAACATAAAAATTATGTTATATCCTTGAATATTTATATTGGATACTCTACAAGATGGTATTATATAGTTTATAGTTAAAAATCCTTATACACTAGTGCTGCGACATCGACATCGATGTTGATGAAACATCGATGTTTTGCAAGAACATCGACTGTTTTTAACATCGATGTTTTAAGTTCGATTTTTTTGCAAAATCGATTTTTTGCCTCGATGTTTTTATTCGATGTTTTCACAAATTCTGTTTTCTCAATTTTCGTTTGCACAAACTTTGTTTTCACAAATTTTGTTTGCACAAATTTTGCTTAGACAATTCGCATTCAAAATTGGAACATGTACTACTTACTAAGATTGTTGAGTGTGTCTAAACAGCCCCACAACTATCAATAAATTTCGTCGAATTTTTATTGAAAACTGATAACTAAATTTAATAATAATGAAAAACTGTCCACCATCACTAAATGCATTTTTTGATAATGGAAAGTTTTAAAATGGAAAATTTTTTCACTTGCACTGAAATTTGTGAAAAATAAATTTTATTGCAAAACCTCAAGTCTGTTTGTAGAGCATAAATTTTCAACAAAAAAGTTCTTTATAGTTTATATCGTAGGATTTACTGTTTTCATCAAAAAGCTTTCGAAATAAAAATAATTGAAATCTCATTGTTCACAAATCGTTACTATGTATATGTTTAAGATGATATCGTAGTGTTAGTACTTCAACAAGACATGCTTATATTTCATGTTTTGAGAAAAAACCCGGTGGCGAACGGCACGACGATTCATCGATGACAAAAAGAGACAAAATTAGATCATAGGTGACAAACGGAGACATTTGTTTGACTTCATGCATGAACTTTTAGGACAAATGTCCAAAAAATCACTGATGACTTATGCTGATAATTTCACTGAGTCGTCAGTGTGCTAGCAGACAATATCAGTACGATTCCCTCATGAATAAGTCACTAATGCGTATACTTCCGAGTGAGTTGTAGAGGAAAATGTCATCGAGTTTTCACCAATGATTTTGTCACAAGCATGTCAGCATAAATCTAGCAAAAAAATTTTTTTTTGTGTTTTGCATTTGTTTTTATTTATATTTATTAAGTAATAAAAAATTTTAATTTACATTCATTAAATATACAATTTTATTAAGATGACACTAACAACTCAGGCCTTCGACTCTAAATAAAAATACTTAGTACATATTAACAAATGAAAATAACTACGTACTATTAAATATGTCTTAGTTATTCCAATAGTATTAAGAACTTGTATTCTAGTCAAATCTGAGAGGTGGTGCCTTGGTGAGATATTAGGTGCTAAAAGTCGAGAAAATCTGTTTTATACAAATATCACGCTAAGGTTGGTCCACAATTTTATAGTTCAGAAAATTTTCAATAAAAAAGTTATGAAAGTTGTTTCGTTTGACTTTTAGTTTAGTAGATATCCTATTTAAAGGTATTTGCCGCATAAAAGTGTTTGTTCATAGTAATACGAGTATGACTGTTGATTTTAAAAGTACAATAATTCATCAACTGTAAGTCGTAAAAAAACTATTTTTGCGGGTTTTCTATATGAAATTATCTGAGCTACAAAATAGTGGACAAATTTTTTTTTGTAGAAATAACCCTTAGCAAGATATTTGCAAAAAACCAAATTTCTCTACTTTTAGCACTCGATATCACCACGTCTCAAGATTCGACCATAACAAAAGTTCATATCTTCTATTGGATTAACACTCAAAAAAATTCAGATTGAATACTATGATGTAGGTCAGCCAGCCGCTGTCAGTTAGTCCATTAGATAATGCATTTTTTAAGTTTTGATAGTGCTTTGCGGCAATTTTCAAGCCATCGAATCAAACTGCATCGAACTTGAAAATACATTTGTCTTACAGCAAAATTTTCGGTGACATCCTTCATGGGTAGGTCGACGACAGAAATCTATTGCAAAGATAAAATTCAGACGTTATAATAACTCCATTATTAAAAGAATTTTCTTAAGGACATATTAACTCACCTCAAAATGTTTAGTCTGTCTGATTTTAACAGATATAAAATACATCTTTTTAATTAAAATTAATCACATTTTGTAGGAGGACACAATATTTTGTTATTTATTTATTTCATTTCGCTTGACAAACTGACAACAAAAATAACAATCGGCTGTATCTATGACTTTTATTCGTTGATGGCGACATGTAACAGACAATGTCATGCAGCCGTAAACTTGTTATTGACTTTTAACAGACAATATCACCAATTCGAAACATTTCATTAGTTTTGAGACACTTGAGTGATATTGTCCAACAGAGAATACTAACTTCCTGACATTCCCATTGTGAGTCATCGATGAAAAAATTGTTTCGGAAAATTTCATGTAGAGCGCTCTATGTTCGTGTTATTTTCTTGATGATTCATCGATGACAATATCATTATGGATGATGTCGCTCAAAAACGCCACCGGGAACTGTTTTAAGTTCTTTGGATTTCGTTTTTATATTGGATTCTGAAATTTTCTGCTTTTTTTTTTCATCAAGTACACTTCAAAATTTTTCTTTCATGTGTGCTTAAATCAAAATATCAAAAATGTAGATGTCCAGTTTTAGTATTAACCCTACAGTATTGAAAACTATGTTAATAAATCAGCTTTACTTATATTTATACATTTATCTATGTATACTAAGATGGAACTTATCTATTTAAAATTATAATGCAAAGGACGTCAATAAATCAGTATTTTCATTATCTGAAGATGGTTGTATTTCATAAAGTAGGAATTATGTGCAAGTAACATATTTATGTACTTTATTACTTGTGTTGCATTAAATGCAAAAGTTAATTATATATTATCTCAGCACAACTAGAAACTGATACGATTTTAGATTTCTTAAATGCGCGAGTCCCCAAAACTTTAATATTTCAAATCAACTGTGTATTGCAAGTATATCAGAGACAAAAATTAATGCTTTTTAGCCATAAAATTATCAAATTGAAAATTTTTAAAATATTATTAAGCACATGCAAGTAAAAAAATTGAAAAGTTTTCAATAAGGAAAAAATTATAAAAAGTATATAAGTGACCTGTGAAAAGGGTGCTTAGGTGTCAAAAAAAAAATTTAGAATTTTTTGCCGATTCGCATAGAATTGACCTTTGATAGTTGTTTACTAGCTGTTTTGTCGAAAACTTATTTTCGAACGTAAGCCCCCCTTTTCATAGACCAGGTCACATATACTTAAAGTTTCGTTAAAATAATGACATTTTTTTCAGCTATATATATGTAAGGATATTCAAATTGTTATGGCTGCTATAATTTAAAATTAAAGTGAAATATTTAAATTAGTAAAAAACTAGTAAGGCTGTAAAATTTGGCCTGGCCAAACATTAAATACCCTACACTGCAGTATTTTTAAAATTTTGCTCATATGGGAGGTGCTACGCTCTCTTGCCGATTCGCATAGAATTGACCTTTGATAGTTGTTTACTAGCTGTTTTGTCGAAAACTTATTTTCGCACGTAAGCCCCCCTTTTCATAGACCAGGTCACATATACTTAAAGTTTCGTTAAAATAATGACATTTTTTTCAGCTACATATTTGTAAGGATATTCAAATTGTTATGGCTGCTATAATTTAAAATTAAAGTGAAATATTTAAATTAATACAAAACTAGTAAGGGTGTAAAATTTGGCCTGGCCAAACATTAAATACTCTACACTGCAGTATTTTTAAAATTTTGCTCATATGGGAGGTGCTACGCTCTCTTGTCCGAGTTCGTCTAGTTTTAGCTTAGAGCGTGCATTTGTAGTCTTTAGTATTTGAGTGAAGTTTGGTTGGATTATCTCAAAAAACTCTTTCAGTATAGCATTTTGAAACTTTTGCTCATTTGGGAGGTGCCACGCCCCCTTGGCTGATTTCACCCAATTTTTGTTGAGAGCTTTCATTTATAATTCTTAGTGTCTGAGTCAAATTGGGTTTGAATATCTCAAAAAACGCTTTCAGTATAACGTTTTGAAGCTTTTGGTTATATGGGAGGTACCGCGCCCTTTTGTCCGAGTTCACCCAGTTTTTACTCAGAGCTTGAATTTATAGTTTTTAGTGTCTGAGTAAAATTTAGTTCGATTATCTCAAAAAATGCTTTCAGTATAACGTTTTGAAACTTTTGCTTATATGGGAGGTGCCACTCCCTCTTGTTCAAATTGGTCAAGTTTATGCTCAATCAAAAAATATTTTTTGTATAGGTAGTAGGCGTGTACGTTGACCGATTTCGCTCATTTTCAATCCTACGAGCTAACTTTGACGTGAAAAATACTCCTAAAATTATATTTTGAATATATATTTTGTATGTGCGGTGGGCGTGTCCGTTGACCGATTTTGCTAATTTTCAATTCCACGAGCTATATTTGACGACGGAGGCAGTGTACCAAATTTCATTGAATTATCTTGCTCGGTTTTCCCAAAAAGTGTATTTGAACACACAGCCAGCCAGCTAGCCACCCAGCCAGACAGACGGACATGGCTATATCGACTCAGGAGGTTACGCTGATAAAGAATATATATACTTTTCTATATCTGCCACGCCTCCTTCTCTGCGTTACAAACGGAAGGACAAAGTGAATATACCCTGGGTGTAGGGTATAAATATGCAATATTTCCCATTTATATATGTATTTAATTTTAGTGTTCCATGTTCTAAGCAAAATTTGAGAGAAATTTGATTCATTTTGTCAGAATTTTCAACGTATTAAAAAAGTAATCGATGTTGACAAAAATCGATCTTTTTTTGGCGATGTTTTCTAGACATCGATGTTTAATTCAGAAAACATCGATGTTCAAAAAATCGATGTTTTCCGGTCGATGTCGCAGCACTATTATACACATATATGATCTCACGCAGTTAAAGGATAACACAAATCAATTTTCTTGAATGATATTTATTAAGGCTTAAATAAGATAAGCAACTTCAATTCTTATATAAAAAAGACCAATAGAAGCAGTTCTAGCGGTAATTTTTGTACCTTTTTAAGAAAAAGTGAAAACTTACCCATTTGTGGGGAATGTAAAGGGTTAAGGTTTTCTAGAAAAATATTCCTTGTAATATCCTGCATAAGTTTTCAGCGCTTGTGTTATACCTCTCCAACACAAACATTTGATTATTGTTTTATTTTTTTGTACAGAATAATAGAAAACCTAAACTTGTAAGGCCTTTGGCCTGGCCAAACATTAAATACTCCACGGTGTTCAAACGACGGATTTAAATAAAATTTCAAATTACCAATTTTTTTTTGATTTTATATTGTTAGTAGGTTAATTTTATGAAGAACAGTGCAAATTTCAAAATAATATATGGACGATTTTTCAAAAAATTTAAAAAATTCGATATCCCATATAAAATACAAAAAATTAAGAAAAAAAAAAAACAGAACAAACAAATATAAAAATAGTTACATTTAATATATTTTGCAATGGTGAATCCGAATCCGGCATTAGAATTGCTGTATCTCATACGGTTTTTGAGATATCTTAGCTAAAACAAGGACAAAATACCGTTTTTGCTATATTTTGAAGCTACATAACTTGAATATAGAACATTTATGTATATGTAAAATCCGATACAATATCTTTAATTTTTAATTTTTTTCTTTAAAACTTAATTTAAATTATGTCGATACCTGTATTTTTTTCGGAGATATCCTAACCTAAAAAGTTATAAAAGTGCGAAAAACATGAGTTTTCATTATTTTAGTCTACGATACTTCGAAGAAACATCAAGCTATGGACATAATTTAAATGACGTTTTAAAGAAAAAGATCAAAACTTTGAGATACTGTATTGGATTCTGCATATGAATGTTCTATATTCTAGTTATATAGCTTCAAAATATAGCAAAAATGGCCTTTTTTCCTTGTTTAGGCTAAGATATCTCAAAAACCGTATAAGATACAGCAATTCTAAGGCCGGATTCGGATTCATTGCAAAATACATTAAATGTTACTATTTTTATATTTGTTTGTTCAGTTTTTTTTCTTAATTTTTTGTATTTTATATGGGATATCGAATTTTTTAAATTTTTTGAAAAGTGCTCCATATATTATTTTGAACTTTGCACTCTTCTTCATAAAATTAACCTACTAACAATATAAAATCCAAAAAAAAATTGGTAATTTGAAATTTTATTTAAATCCGTCGTTTGAACACCGTGACTCTTTAATACTGCAGCATTTTGAAAATTTTGCTTGTACGGAAGGTGCCACGACCTCTTATCAGGATTCCCGTAGCTTTTGCTCAGATCTTGTAGTTACTGTCCTCAGTGTCTGAGTAAAAATTAATAGGATTACCTCAAAAAATGCTTTCAGTGTAGAATTTTTGATCATTTGCTTATATACGGTGCTGGGCAAAATTCTCTCTTCATTTTTTTTGTCTCGTTTTATCTTATACGAAAAGATAAGCAAAAAGTCCTCTCTTTGATACGAAGCTGCTCACCACCGCTTATATGGGAAATGAAACGCTCTCACGTTCGATTTCACCCAGTTTTTGCTCAGAACTTGCATTAACTGTTCTTAGTGTCTGAGTGAAATTTGGTTGGACTACTTTTAAAAACGATTTCAGTGCATCATTTTGACATTTTTGCTTAAATGGGAGGTGCTAATGATGAGCAAACCAAGACCAAGACCATGGCCATAGCAGTCTTGGTCTTGTTCTTGCACATTGAGTCTTGGTCTTGGTTTTGATATTGAGTCTTGGTCTCGGTCTTGGTCTTGAAAAAATTTTCCAGAGATATTGAGTATTCAAAATTTCAAAACAATATTTTTCCAAAGCAGTTGCGTTTTTAAGAAGCCAAAATACAATTTAAGAGATGATTTTATCTTCAAAACGGGAGTGAAACAACTTTTATCTATAAATTACCAAGATTGAAAAGTAGTCTTGGTCTTGACGATTATCGTGAGCAAGACCAAAACCATAGCAGTCTTGGTCTTGCAAAAATATCAGCGTCTTGGTCTTAGTCTCGCAATATTACCAAGCACAAGACTCAAGACCAAGACAAATTTTGCTCATCAATAGGAGATGTCACGCACTCTTGTCCGAATTCAACTTGTTTTTGCTTTATCGCAAATAATGTTTTAATTGTTTTATATACAATTTTTGTATAGACGGTAGGCGTGCCCGTTGAGCGATTTCGCTCATTTTCAGTAAGTTAAGCTTATTTATCTTGCTCCCAAAAAATATTAAAATGATTTCGATGGACAGACAGACAGACGGATATGGCTACATATATCAACACAGGAGGTGACGCTGATCCAGAATATATGCACTTTTCCATACCTGCTACGCCTTCTTCTCTGTGTTAAAAACGGAAGAACAAAGTGAATATACCCTGAGTGTAGGGTGTAAAAATATTGATAATATACCTTAAATTAGTTTAACTTTATTCAAGTGCCATTATCCTCTCCGCTTTACTATACCTGAAATCAAATCTTATTCACATTCAGATACATGATAAAATTGGTTTTTTAGAAGAAGGGGGTGTGGCCTCGCCCAGATTCTTTCGATTATATCCACATAAGTACTTATTTTCATATGAAAAGCGTTTTTCCGATTTTCAACGGCTTGGGGGCATGGTCAAATATTTTTCGATCGGGACCAACATCTTTTTGCTTGATACTTACACCTTTAGAAAACTTTTTAGCCGCTGGGAGCAAGGTATTTCACATTTTAAATTTTTGCCATATAAAAGTGTATTGAGTGTTTTTGGTTCTAGGTTTCGAAAGACAGTACGAGTATATAGGGTGCATCGCATAAAGTTACGAAGCATCTAGGAGGTGATAACGGAGGTCTAAGCTAACAAAAAATTTGACCTGAGGAGGGTCTTAAATGTGCCCCTTAGGAGTAATAGGGTTAAAACTGATTTTCTGACTTTTTTTAGAGAAAAAATTCCATTGGGTCACCCAGAGAAAACTTTTTTTATAAGAAGCTTTTTGCTAAGTGTATGAGCTTTTTAAAATTGTATTTGGTTTGTAGATTCAAAGTTCTGGGACTTTAAATTTGATAATTTGAATTTTTTCCTTTTTTTTTTTACTTTATCTTCGGTTTTTAAACTTTTAAGTCTTACAAAATTGCTGAGTTTTAATTTTAATAAGCTCCATGGTGTGCGGAAAAATGGTGTAGACCCTACTAGTTTTTTTAATGATCCTTTTCTCACGAGCTTATCGTAATCCCACTAAGGTCCAAGTATGCAGTTTGATAAGTAGTTGAAAGCATTGGGTGGTATAAAGATTGGAAATTTAACGCCCAGTAATTTCGAGACGTAGTATACTAACTTAACTATATATAATATATGTAGCATTGGCGATTTTTATTTGTCATGAGATCGTGTTTACAATTAACTTTGGGGAAAAAACGTTGCTTTATCTTCAAATGAAAAACAAATTGATTTTGTCGAGATTAGAGAAATGTTCGGACAATGTAATCTGGTGTTAACGGCATGCTGCCAATAAAATCAACTGCTACTAAATGGCTTTATGACTCGGACATGTGTATGTATAGAAAATTGTAGATAAACAAAAAATCATGTGGGTATAATTCATTTTTTTTTCATTCTTGTTTTGTACACTCAAGTACCCAAATCACGTTGCTAAGCATTGCCTATCTAAATCTCGATTGAACAGGTTCAAGTATGAAGTTTATTTAATTATGGTCAACTACTGGTGCATACCTATAAACTATTTATTTATTTAACTTAGACATAGTCTAACCTTGACTAATTAGATATGCGGAAAATGTTTATAAACATGCTATGTATGTTACAGCTAGTTAAGACACATACGAAAAGAATGCAGAAGTTAACCTATTAGTACAAGAATATTAGTAGTCCAAGCTGGAGTTTATCAAAAAAAAAAAACAAGATATGACAAGCAGACCGAAACATAATGTTGAGGTCGAAAAAAGTTTCAAGAGCACGTAAAATATGTAAGATGTTATAGTCATAAACTTTGAAATGAGGCGTGATGTGTAGTGATATGATCCTCAACACTGTATTTTGAACAAAACTCTGCTTTTTTTCTTAGTCTATTCATCATACCTAGGCCATAATGGGTTAAATAAAGATATACCAATAGCAATTAGAATGTTGTAGCAATTAAAAAATTACAAATGAAAAGTTGAAAAGATACTGATAATAAACGAACCTAAAGGTACCAAAGAACGTGTCGACAATCTATCGTAAAACTTAAACATTCCATAAATTGTTACTATTCAACAAAAAAGATTATAAACTCAACAGGGGTATTCACAATAACTTGGCATTTGGATTGGGGCTCATATATCTTGAAGGTTTAGATTTCAGTGACCACACATAGACTAAAAAAAGTCCATTTTGATATAATATCAGCTCGGACGTTTATTCACGTAGTCATTGTTTTTTTAGCCCCTCATTAGGCGTGAGCGTAAAAACTTTAGAAGCCATTGAGAAGTCTTTGAGTGGTCTAAGATCAATCTCTGAAAGTTCTTTAAGATAGTTAAAAATCAGGAGTTTGAAATCTAGTTCTGCCAACGACTGGGTAATGACAATGTAGATGTTCCAAATTCTGCTCATTGCCGTCATCACACCAGCGACATTTACTACTATATGAGCTAAAATGCTCATTCTATGGCTATAGAGCTCCTGGATTCCGGGAAAATCAAGCACAATCTAGTACCTGAGTCTTGGTAGGCGCTTTTGAAACTTACCAAGAATAATATAGTTATCCTTAACGGAATTCCTTATCTTATAGAATATGAAGCGAATGAAATTGCTAGATCTCTATCCAAAAAATGTGCTTTAAAATATTTATTAAGCATAAAACTGCTGTCGCATAAAAGCTGCCACTTAAGCAATTTTATTGTAACCAAATCCTTGGCGGAATCAACTAAGTAATAAAACAGTAGAAAAACGGAATTTCTGCTAAGACAAAACAAGAAAAATTTAAGAAGCTTGGAAGGTATACTAACTGAATACTGCAAACTACTCAAATTCCTCAACGAAAAGCATCTTTCCAGTGATAACAACTGCAGGTTTTATTCTGAAGGACAACAAATTCTGTGCAAATATTTTTCGAATCTATGCTATAATAGAAAGGTGTCTTTGGACACAAAGGTTCCAAACTTCCATCTAGGCTCTTGCACACAAAAGTTTTTAAACACCTGTACTGTTCTGAAACTATCTTCTCTAGAACTAAAAAACTTTTTCCAAGAGGTCTTTTTCATATTACTTGAGATAAATTATTATTCCCAATGTTTTTCCCATGCCGAGCGTAACAAGATTTGGCCTTAATATCTCGGATTTCGTTGAAATTTAGTAAAAGATACCAACTTTGTCCTCTTTCCACAAAAAAATATTTTCGAAGATCTAAAAAGTAGAATGTTTTTATTAATCCAAGTACTAAAAATGTGCTAAAAATTATATTTTTTGTCAAATAGCAGGAAACTAATAGACTGATCCACTACCTCTCCAAAATAGCTCAAAACATGAAAACCGCTTAAAAAGTGTCCAAGTTATGGGTAATTTTATGAAGCCGTATTGGTCGATTTCATGTTTTGAAGTGTTAAAGAGATCATAATTCTAAAATCGTTAAAGATACTGTCTTGATTTTGGGTTCATATGAAAAGTAATTTATGTAGTTTTCTTTCTTAAAAAAAAAAACATTTTGTATTTTTAGTAGAGAAATAGTGTCGTCTGCAGGCATGGGTCGGGTGTAGGCACCCACCGTAACTTTTGACAGAAAACAAATACTTCTGTTCTGACAAATGTTAAGCGCGTGTTATGACAGCACGAAGTTTTTCTTCATATACCGGAGCAAACAGACGCATATGCTTTGCGCTAATTAGAAAACAATTTTTGAATAAGTGAAAGTCAAAAGTTTTTTTCAATAAATCGAAGTGAATCAATCGAAAAACTGATTGCAATCTGCTTATATTTATATAGTAAATTTATTATATTTTGTGATTCAAAACCGAATGCAACCAAAATGTTCACACAACATAATTTGCTTATTAGTTTTTGAAGTGGCTGTCAAAGTCGGTTGTGGGTACACAATTGGGTCGGTTGTGGGCACCCTTATTTTTTTATTTAAAGCGTGTATTTTACTGAAATATCGTCGTGGATGTCAACATTACTAATTTAAATGATGTTTTTATGACTTTTTACGCTTTTTTAGTGGAAAGGAAAGAACCAATAGGCCCTTTAAAGATATCGTAGAAAAAAACTTGTTTTCATTAAGTGTGGGTGTTAAAGTGGAATATTTAAATTTTGCTATCTTCTCCACCTGATTTCGTTTAATTTCACGTTTTCCTATTTGTAACCGACTTTCTAAGGGTGCCCACATCCGACCCAAAATTTTTTTTTTTTGTCAATAATTATAACTTCACTATTTTTTTTGTATAATTTTTCCAACTGACGAAATCAGTTTACTTTCTTCACCAATATATAGATAAAGTGTCTGGCTTTCCAATGAAACTTATATGTCAGCATAATATACGTTAGGTCAAAAGTTATGAGTCGAAAATGAAGAGGTGCCCACACCCGACACTATTCCCCTACTAAAAGTGCTCTAAAATAATACTTGTTGCCCCAAAAAAAAAAAAAAAAAAAAAATGTACATTATGCTTAAAGCTTGATATTTTCCCATCATTAAAATTGGTTAAAAAATTTCTAAGTTTTTGAAATTATTTTTTTGTCATTTTTATTGGTTTTGGCATGAAACCATGTGCCGAACTTCAGCGAAATCCAAAATGGTGAATCAGAAAATATGACATATTTACATTATGGCATTACTTTTGCCTTTACTTACCTATACTAGTAAAAGACCGTGAGAATAACACTTAAAATATATATCATATACTGTGAATACCCTTAAATTTGCTATTCTGCATTTTTGTTTTTACTAAAATCAAATCATAAATTTAAGTAATTAACGGTGTTTTGTTGACAATTCTATTTTATTTTTTATCAATGAAATTTCGTGCTCCATAACAATTTAATTAATTAATTAACAACTGCATATTTGACACATTTTATGAATGGGGGTGCGCGATTGTAGCGAATAAATTTGATTAAATTTGTTTTTTAATATTTTTATCAAGTTCTAATTGATTTATGGTGTTTGTTTTTTCAATTCCTAATATTCAATTAATTAATAATTTTTACATTTTGGTAGGTGCTTAAGCTGCCAAACTTGTTTCAATGACCTTCACATATATTTCCTTATTCAAAATATTTTACTATAAGCCACTTCATCATCAGAGTTTTTTTGTTTTTTTTGTTTTTTTTTTTTTATTTATTTATGGCTATGTTAAGCTTTTATCGTTTGCTTTTTATAGCAAGTGGCATTAATATCTCAAAAATATATTTGAATAAATAATTTTTTAATGTTACGAGTATTTGCATGTACCATGATTATTCGCACTATTTATTAACGTTTATTGTTACTTTGATAACAAATAGCTTTACAGATATGAATTACACTGGTTTACAAAATTAAAAAAAAAACCTTTTTTATAAAATGCCACTGATCTCATAAACCAACTTTTTAAAATTACATATTATATAGGTTTTTGTGTTGATTTTTTTCTACTTTTTGGAAGAGTACTCAAACATTATACGCAATTAATACAGTTTGGACTAATGATTTTCTTGAGATTACCTTTAAATTAATGGTGATTGATTTTGGAAGTGTAAACAAATTTTTAAAAATTTTGATATTTTTCTTTTTTGCGTATCCTGTAATCGGAAATTCATTTGACTGTCTGAAGAATTTATATAACGCCAGATGACTATCAGCTTGTTTCATCCGCCATTTTATTAAAAAAAGATGATACTGAATTCGAAATCGAAGACCTCAAAAACCTCCTTAGCCACAATTTTTTCGTGATATAATTAGTTTTTAAGAAAATTGTCCGCCATTTTGGATCCGCCATTTCGATTTTTAAAAAATCGATTTCAGATTTAGAGTCAGCGAACCCTAAAAAATAACCAAGAAAGAGTTATGACCTGCTAGAATAGCATTCTAGACCATCGTGCGCAATGCTCTTGAAATGTGACGCTCAAATACGACTAAACGGCCAACCAAAATAGACGTGACGAGACGTAACGAGTAAATTCGAGTATATAAAAATTAATGTTGACAACCAAAATGAACGTATGTAACTGATCAAAACTGAACGAAACATTGTGTTGTTCCGCAAGGATCGTCTCTACTCGTCATAACAGTTGTTTGGCCGCAAAACAAAAATATTTTTGACACATAATATGTAATGAAAAAATTAAATAACTAAAATGACTGATTTCTTTACAAATGCCTATCAGTTTCGATTCGTTTGCTAACGTAGCATTTTGGGTGAAATGTCAAAACAGGCGTAACGAGTGCAAACGTTCGTTCAGTTGCTATCGTCTCGTTATGTCTATTTTGGTTAGGCCTTAAAAATACGAATACGAATGCTTAGCTTCTGTTCGTTTCATCGTTATTCTGTTTTCGTAATGTTCACGTCAGTGCTGTCACCTTTATATTTTTGTCTATTTTTTAAGTCAAGTTCTTGGGTGTTGTCCACTTGTCATGTGTCTGCTCTTTTAGGCCTGGTCCTACATTTATTTCAAAATAATTTGAATAAAATCTCTAAGTCCAAAAGAAAAATGTAAGTTCCGAGATATCTTGAAAATTATACCAGACGGGTCATTCACAAGAATTTTGATAGATTTTTAATTTTTAACACCCCAAACCACACTCATATTAAAAAAGACAGGATTTTTTTAGCACTTTTCCTAGAATGATATATCTAACCATCACTTAGTATATGAGAGTAAATTTTAATCTAGTTGTATGATAGGGGTACTATGAGGTCAAGTAATGGAAAATCCTAACATCTCATATAATGCTTATAAATTCGAGAGTCCTTCCTATGGGGCACTATTGACAGTAAGTAAAATTATTTATGCCCAACTCACAAACTATTATATTAACCCCACTACTAAGGATTAAGGACTGTCCCAGAAAATATTAATACTTTTTCATCAATAAGAAAAGAACCCAATGAAATTTATTTTTAATTTTTTTTTTTTTATTGATGAGTAGTATAACGAATATAAATAATTTAAGAACTACCCTGCAGATAATGTAAACAGTTTTGAAACACTTAATCACTATTTACAAAAGAAAAGTTTCGGTTGTGAACAAATTTTGTATCAATTTTATAGATCTGCCTATCTCTCTTTTATTAATTTTGGAAATAGTTTTTGGAAATAGTTTTAAAATAGTTACTTTTGAACCAATTCAGAATCATCTATTATTCACAACTGTTTCCAAATTATCTGCAGTGTATTCACAAATATTTTTTTTTCTGTAAAATATTGTACTTTTTTCGTAAGGTCCTTTATTATGATTTGTCCAGTTGTTTCGTCGCGGGTACCGTACGACCTTCTCCACTTATTTCTGAAATCTTATAATTTTTTCGCAGCATTATTACTCCTTCGAAGATCCAATTTCATTAGAGCCCAAAAAGGTCGAAGCTCTGAGCAGTTAAGTAAACTCTCCCTTTTTGTAACAAAATATTAACTTTTGCTCTTGTACCACTATATGGTGGCTTAAGAGTAATGAGACGTGGCTAAATCAGGTCAGAATGTGACAGTACCTTAGTGTTCACGAATAAATGGCAAAAAATATTTTTCAAGACATTCATTAATAAAAATTTTTGAATTCATTGTGCCCGCAGTTGTATATGGCCTTCCAAATCATATAATGCTTGGGAAATTATGTGATTTTCTTTGCTCTCCATCTGCCCCTCCTTCGCACTGGTAGAACATTTGTGTCCCGATAGCTGTTTGAAATCTGCCTCAACGTGTGTTTAATCGACCATTACGCTACAGTAAAAATTTAGTCAGGAAACCTTCATATGTATAACTTTCGGGCTTGCTTTTAAGCCTCCAACTGCTTTTCATCGAAACGATCTGTTACTATTTGAAATCTCTACGTCTTTAGCTTACTTTTTTTCTCTAGGCTTTGTATAATAGATTTCGAGGTAGCTGCACTTACAGTAATATCTTGTATTTAAGTGTCGGAAAGACACTTACAGAGTTGCTTTGCCTTTTTGACCAACTGTGCGTCTAAGCTAGACTTTCTATATGAGATAATTTTTCGTACGATAATCCTTTGGACAGTGCTTTTTTATGTACCTCTCTTTTTGAGCTATAACTAAATATTTGAATTCCAGCTTTTTCAAGAAAGTGAACAAAATCAGTTGCTAGACATCTTTATCGTTTTAAGTGTTATCACCAAGTGTTATATATATTTTTTTAATCGTAATATTATATAGAAAAAATAGCACCCATATTTCGACCTACACTAGTAAATCATAATCTTAGGAAACAAAAGTATAACATTTTTCGGGTCATCTATAGACTTGTGTAATTCGAAAAAATTCTCTTGTTAAGTGTGATCAACAATTCGCTAGTTAATAGCCGATTAAACGACAAATCTTATCGATGCTTGCGACTAATCAACGGAGATTAAGAACAAATCGCTGTTTATGCTACGATTCAATTTAGATAAGTAAAGTGGCCTCAAATAAAATTTCGTAGTGCTATACTTTCAAAGCACTCATAAATACATTTGTACTACACTTGTTTACACATTGACACATTGTAATTTATTTACGTTATAGTTAAACCTTTTCTCATTTAAGTAATTCATATGAAATCTTTTTAGTAAAACTTTTGTTTTTTGTTTTTTGTGAAACGACCATGCGTTTATTGTACAATACAATTTGTTTGGATTTCTTATTTAGCGTTGTATTTATTGTTATATAACAATAATAAATTATTTTGTTTATTATATGTAGCACCGTAGGCTTTTTTTATATTTTTATTTTTATTTTTTCAACTACTCTTTGTCGCTGTCGTAATTTTAATTTTAATGACAGATTGTTAATAAATAAATATTCGGTTAAAAAACAATTTCGATTACAAATATGTGAATGAAACTACTGTAGATGTTTTTTTTTTAATGATACAAAAAGATATATATGTTTATATATTATGGTGACAATATTTCTTGTAGTTAAATCAATTTCATCACAGGTTATGTTAAATATTAAATGCAATTAAAACAAATAATAATTTAAAAATTATTCTCAGAAATTAAACGCTATTTTTATCAAAATGATACCATTATGACAAAAAAAAAAAAACTATATACATATGTAATAAATGTGTGAATTGGTATATATATTTGACAAGTAATATACAAAACAGATTAATTTTCAAATAAGCACAACGTAATTTTGACGATAATTGCCATAAAGTTAAAAATTATCTTTTATCTTTTTGACAAATAACGCGAAAGTGTTATTGATTAACATTAAATAGCGTAATGAAGATAACGTTAGTAATTTTGGCTTAAATAATACATATAGTATTTGTGTTATCTAGTAAAAAGAAGAATTAAGTTTCTAATATAATACTTAGATAACAGTATGTTAACAGTTTTTTATATTTTGTAATTTGATAATATATATAATCTAATGTTCACTGTTCAACATTACTACTTACATCACATAATTGTGTTATTTACTAAAATATTATCTAATATATTGATTATATATTGATTATGTTCATTATGGTCTTTTTGTTATTTACTCCAAGCTCTTTTTACCAATAAGCAAATATTGTAAACAACTTGATAAGTGAGATTAGTATCTGAGCCTTAAATATCGTGACCTAAATTTTCTTATCAAAATTTTTGTAATATGATATATGTAGATCCAACAATGTTAGATCTTGCGATGATATAATAATTGTGGTCTTCAAATACTTATGCTTGGCAAACGAAACAGATTTAAATATGCATTAATAATGCTATAATCTAAGACCTCAACGTTCGTTTTCAGCTGACATTAGCTGTTATATCTCCAAATCGTTGACCAGCACTGGAATCTCTACAAACCTTATTCCTTTATGTATACGAAAATGTATCCGTTTAGGAGATACGGATATGCATTAATAACTGCTTTAGTCAGCTGAAAACATTCATTAACGTCTTAGATGATGGGGATGTAAATGTTTCGTCGAAATCTTGGCTGGCCACTTTTCAAAATTTATTTCCAAGTACCAAGGAACTGCTCCTTTTTCTGCAATCATTGCTATCGAATACGAACTTTTGTTATGATCTTGGTAATTAGGTAAACTCTTTCAATTTCTGACTTTTCTTTTTCAATGATATTTTCCAAGTTTGTTCAGAACTATGCTACACCCCAAAAACAAATTCGTCATATCTCCAAAACTATTAGACGCAGACAGATAAGGTTCGGTATGTTTGTAACAGGCACAGAGAGAAATAATATCCACTGAAAAAATTGGGCGGTGCCACGCCCTACAAATATAATGAATTTCGATTTATATATAAAGGGTAGTGAGTCAAATAATATTTGCTGAAGAAAAAGGCGGCACCACACCCAACAATGAACATATCCTTATTAATTTCCACTCTCCTCTATAGGAAGTTTATTCATGTAGCTCTGCCTGTGGGCGTGGCATCACATATTTTTTCAGCAGACATTATTTGTCTTTATGATTTTTGTATATAAACCGAATTCATCCACATGGGTCAAATAGTTTCGAAGATATGGTGTGTTTTATATTTTTGGGGCGTGGCACCGCCCATTTTTCTAAAAAATATTATTTTTCTCTGTACCTATTACAAACATACCAAATCTTATCTATCTGCGTCTAATAGTTAAGGAGATATCACGAATTTGTTTTTGGGGCGTGGCACCACCCATTTTCACTTTTAGTTCATTTCATCTTAATTGATTTGATTGAATGCATATAAATTTACTCATATATCACTCCTGCGTTTAATGCGACTAACATTTTTAAGCGGAAAAATCGATTTTTTCAAAATTCAAGAGGTTTCGACCCGTGTCGCTATTTTGTGGATCAGATGCTGGAAAAAGCGGGCATCTTTTCAGATAGGTGAATGTATAACCTTTAATTTCGCGTTTAATATTTTTTAAAAGAAAATGTGTCCTTGTAGTGAATTATTTTTGATATTTTTAATTCAGCAACTAATTTGCTGTCTTGCCTATGAAAATTATGCTTTTAAAAAATAAAAGCCTCAAAAGGGTTGTCCTTTCTTGATGCGTTTAACTTCAAACTTTTGGATTTTCGATGCATTGAATTAGGCCTTTTGCGTTTCAAAATTTTGTCCTAATCTTGTAATTGCATATCTAAACGACGGTTTAGAAATGTTTTAAGCGTAGTGGATATCTCCTAAAAGTTCATTAAATTTCTATTGTATTCTTATTATGGCCTTATCCGAGGCTTTATCTAATACGCCGTCGATCCGGAGTACTAGCTGTTGCTTTCAGATGGTCGAGAAAAGTTTATAGCAAAGAACAATCATAATGTCTCTATTCGGTAGTCGCTATAACTATAACTAGCTCTGTTTTGCCAATCTTGACTAAGTACATCGCTCACCTTAAAGCCAATCTTTCCGCAAGACCTCATCATTCCAGTTTCTAAGGACTTTTGATGCTATTCGCCGTCGATATTATTTACTCTGATTTCTTTAATAATATATGGTCGCAAAAGCCAAGTTTTAAGAATCAATATCAAAATATCCTTTAGAGATTCAGCGTATACGCAATATATAAAGACAACGATAAAAATATCTTGGAATCTATTAAAAGTAGAGACCTGATTATGTATAAGGGCAGCGGGGAAGTATTCATAGGGGGCTCAAGGTTCTCTGCCTCCTACGAAACTTGCAAAAAGACGCAAGAATAACGTTTATTTCATGACTTGGATATGTGCTCAACAACGACCGAATTTATCGCCCGAGCTACCAGGCTCTCGGAAAAAATCTTATGGAAATCGATATCAATATTTGCATTTTATATTTAGTTTTTTGTGCTATGTTTTACAATAAAAACTTCAAGTAAAAAAAAATAATAAAATTTTTTCATTTCAGTTTTTATAGCTGACCTCAGAAAGTACACCCTCACTCGAGAAAACATTACGTCAACAACAACAAAAACGCCCATAACATTTTACTAAGATGAATTTTTGGAATGCTCTAACGCGACGCAAAACCGATGATGTCAACGAGGGTGAATCAAAATTAAGGCGAGTACTGACAGTCTACGATTTGACAGCACTCGGCGTAGGAAGCACACTCGGATTGGGCGTATACGTATTAGCCGGTTCTGTCGCCTATAATATTGCAGGTCCAGCTGTAACATTATCCTTCCTCATCGCTGCAATCGCTTCGGCTTTTGCTGGTATCTGTTATGCTGAATTTGCAGCACGTGTGCCGAAAGCGGGTAGTGCCTATGTTTACAGTTATGTGACTATTGGTGAATTCGTGGCATTCACAATAGGTTGGAATCTGATATTGGAGTATGTTATTGGTAAGTATTATATGTGGGGTTTTATAAAAAAAAAAATAACGTTTCCATGATGTAATGATGCTGAACTATACTGCGAATTAACTAATTCGATGCACAAACTTGTTATCTTGGGTAACAATTGCCTGACTGATGCCACTGATGCATTAAGAATTTTCTACTTGTCTATGCAGGCTGCAAACGTTAAGGTTACGAAGATTCTGGGCGGTGATAGTGGAGGTCCAGACAAACAAAAAGTTGTATGTGAGGGGGGTTTTAAATGTACCCCTTAGGAGTTATTAAGAAAAAACTGTTTTTCGAATTGTTTTACAAAAAAAATAAAAAATTTCTTGCGTCACCCTAACGTTTGAAAAAAACTTTTTGTGTGTGAAATTTTTAGCTTATTGTATGAGCTTTTTCTAAGTTTATTTGGCTAATTTGGCAAAGTTCTGGACCTTTAATTTTGACATTTTAAATTTTTTTACTACTTTTTGGCTATGGCGGCCATTTATCGTTTTAAACCCTATAAACCAAATACACTTTTAAAAAGCTTATACAATTAGCTAAAAGTTTGTCATAAAAATGTTTTCTCTAAAAAGTTAGGGTAACCCAAGAAAATATTTTTTGTAAAACAAGTTAGAAACTAATTTTTTTCCCTTTTACTGCTCAAGTGTACATTTTAGACCCCCAACTCACGCACGCAAATTTTTTTGTTACTCTGGGCCTCTTCAATCACCTACCACAAACTTCGTTAACATAACGTTTACGTACTGTGTATGAGAACATTTTTTCTTCAATAATAATAATTAACTTCAACAACCATTTAAGCATATGTCAGTTATATTTGGCTGACAAAAATTTCGTAAAAGTAACCAGTAAGCAACCATTTTTAACGTTTTTCTTTCTTTAATTTTCTTCCATTACACATCTGTAGGTACCGCCAGTGTAGCGCGTGGCCTTAGCGGTTATTTTGACGCTTTGATAAATAACAGCATGTCAAGAACCTTAACTGAAGCTATGCCCATTGAAGCCGATTTCTTAGGAAACTATCCAGATTTCCTATCATTTGGCATGATATTACTCTTAGCTTGCTTGCTTGCTTTTGGTGTGAAGGAATCCACTTTTATGAATAACATTTTTACCTGCGTCAATTTGGTTACCATTGGTATAGTGCTCGTAGCTGGTGGCATGAATGGTGAGTTCAATCCTACAAGAAAAATCAAATTTTAATTCAATAATTTAATTTTCTATTTATCTAACTACAGCCAAACCATCTAACTGGGCTATACCAGAAGAAGATATACCAAAAGATGGTAAAAATGACTTTGGTGTCGGTGGCTTTATGCCTTATGGTTTCGCTGGTGTTATGGCTGGTGCTGCCAAATGTTTCTATGGTTTTGTTGGTTTCGATTGTATTGCAACTACCGGTGAAGAGGCCATCAATCCTAAGCGTAATATACCGCTGGCGATTGTCATCTCTCTGATTATAATTTTCTTAGCATATTTTGGTGTCTCTACGGTTTTGACAATGATGGTGCCCTATTATTTACAGGTTGGTGATTTTTGATTCATTTTATCTATAAAGTATAAAGTTAATGTTGTTTTTCTTGTTTTTGTAGGATCCTCATGCACCTTTCCCTAGCGCTTTTGAGGAGATCGATTGGATTACAATCAAATGGATTATAACGGTTGGTGCAGTTTTTGCTTTGTGTACTAGCTTATTGGGTGCCATGTTTCCATTACCACGTATCCTCTATGCCATGGGCAATGATGGCATACTCTTTAAGAAATTCTCCACGGTTAACAATTATACAAAGACTCCTCTCTTTGCAACGATTATTTCTGGATTTTTTGCTGGTAAGTTATGTGCGATTATGTTAAATTTTTTTTTCAAAATTTTTCAGTTTCTTTGACATTTTTCGATTTTTTCAACGTTTTTCAACATTGAAAATTGATTTTTAATAGAACTTTTAGTCATATATTTGTAAAAATCGATTTACATATAAATCTATCAAACATATGTCACTATAGCCGTGTTTTTAGTTTTTAGTGTTTAATTTTCAATATATATGTAAATGTCATTAAGTAACACACTTAAAAATTCTTAAAGTTTTCAATATATATAAACACTTGGCCGCTACTTTCGACACTCGAATACATGCTTTGTTAGCTAACCCAGTCCCTGACATCCCTTCTACTAGCCTGCCCGAGTACTTATATGATATTAAAACGGCTCTTACAGTGCTACTTAGGCTTCTAGAATCGTCTAAGCTACCACTCTTACCTAACCCGAATGAAATTCTTTCACTTCAATTCAATTTAGGCATGCATTACCAAGCCTTGCCACTTTTTTAAAAAGGATATCTCCTAAACTAAATGTCGTACAAAAATAAATCTGAGCTCTTTTTTATAGGAAATTTTCTGGGCTACAAAACTATCTTGCACTATTTTTTTGAAAAAGTAACCGTTAGTGCGATATTTGCAAAAAACTGGTTTTTCCGACCTTTGACCTTACATTTGTGAACACGATTTCGCAATGAAATTTTCACAGTTTATTAACCGTGCATAAATAAAGATTTTTTTCGTGAAAAAATTTCACTTTGATTTTTTTCCACAAAAATCCGAACTATTTTTTGTTAAATTTCTAATTGTAGTCTCAATTTTGTGGCCGCCATTTTGAATTTCGAAATTTACTAAAAAAATGGCCTTTGTTCATTCGAAAGATCTTGAGCAGACTAAAAATGTTGAGACCATAAACACATTTTTATCTTACTTCTGAAGACATTGCTGTACTGGTTGACATGGAACGTTCCATCCCATACAAAGTTAAAAAATAATGCAAAATCTTATCTAAGTAGACAAAATTGGACGCCCAGAATGGGCATGTCTATTTTGGACTGTAGAATATAATTTAAAAAATATAAAATTATCTCAATGATATATTGGTGCCCAACGTGGGGCTCGAACCTACGACCCTGTGATTAAGAGCCTCAAACTCTACCGACTGAGCTAGCTGGGCCCCACGTTGGGCGCCAATGCAATATTAAGTTTAAGTTTTATAAGATTAGTTTTATATTTTTTAAATTATATTCTATTGTCCCAATATATATATATTTTGTTCACGAAAATAAGATTTGTTTGTTGTATTATTATTTACATACATTAAATCTCCAAGCCACTAGAGACTACGTTATACGTATACTGTTACTGTTACATTGTGGAACAAAATTTGGTCAACAAAAGTTTACTCGGATCTGACGCTGCGGGGTGAAAATATAGGTCAAAATAAAATACCATTTGGCTCAGTTTGTTCAAATTGGCTCTAGTTTTCGAGAAAAGGCCGTTTGAATTTTGCACCTTGAATTATGTGGTTTTTTCGATATATCTCGTAAGTTAACTGAGTTTTATTGCAGTTAGTTGAATTTTTGGATGCACTTTTGGAAAGTTAGAGCACAATATTCACAAAAAAGTGATATTTTTCGCCTTTTATGACATTCAGCTCAATAGTAATCACCCGAGTGGTGGATTTATGCCTTTTAAGCTATAGCTGATATCTATACGAACACTTTGATATAATATATGTGGCATATCGGCAAAAATTACTCAAGTGAGCCACCTAAGAAATTAAACGTAAAAAAGGCCTTAACAAAATGATGTTTTATAACAACTCGTAAAGATTTTGTAAAAATGTTTTTTTTAGAGATATTTAGCATAGGTCGGGGAATAAAATGGTGTTTTGAATTGTAAAAAAATGTTTCATTTATTATTGAAAATCCCTATTTCAAATAGGTACATAAAAATAAAGCAACTTCTTCGCCTCTGAGAAAACTATAAAAATAGGTAAGCACTCTCCACTTGTCAAGAAACTATATCATAGAAAAAAAATTGGGGTAATCGATGTTGGTTCAAAAGTTATTAACAATATAGTGATGTCGTGCAAGTCTTTTTTCAGCATTAGAGAAAAACAAGGCATCCTACGAAAAAAGTGTATATGGCATAAAATGCTTAGAATTATCTAAGGAATACGTGTGAGTTTTTTTGGAACATATTAAATTTTTTTTTTCGGACCTTTTGAAAAATTATAAAATGTCTCAGAAAACTCTGAAAAAATGCACACATATTCCTTAGATAATTCTAAGCATTTTATGCCATATACACTTTTTTCGAAAGATGCGTTGTTTTTCTGTAATGCTGAAAAAAGACTTGCTCGACATCACTATATGGTTAATAACTTTTGTACCAATATCCATTACCCCAATTTTTTTTTCTATGATATAGTTTCTTGACAAGTGGAGAGTACTTTCCTATTTTTTATAGTTTTCTCAGAGGCGAAGAAGTTGCTTTATTTTTATGTACCTATTTGAAATAGGGATTTTCAATAATAAATGAAACATTATTTTACAATTCAAAAACACCATTTTATTCCCCGACCTATGCTAAATATCTCTAAAAAAAACATTTTTACAAAATCTTTACGAGTTGTTATAAAACACCAGGCCCTTGAGTGGAATCCACAAGTCAGTAGAGGACGTGGTAGACCCAAAACCAACTGGAAAAGGTCGTTGGAAAAGGAAATCCAAGAATCGGGAAAATCGTGGCAAGAGATCAAAGTCATCGCAAGGGATCGTGACAAATGGAGAGATTTCATATTGGCCCTATGCTCCTCCTAGGAGTTAAAGGAGAATACATACATACATACATAAAACATCATTTTGTTAAAGCCTTTTTTACGTTTAATTTCTTATGTGGCTCACTTGAGAAATTTTTGCCCATATGCCACATATATTATATCAAAGTGTTCGTATGGATCTCAGCTATAGGTTAAAATGCATAAATCTACCACTCGGGTGATTACTATTGAGCCGAATGTCATAAAAGGCGAAAAATATCACTTTTTTGGGAATTTTTTGCTCTAACTTGCCAAAAGTGCATCCAAAAATACTTATTTGGTAGTGAAAGATTAGATATGGATTAGACGAACAAAACCCCACCACTAAATGCAATAAAACTCAGTTAACTTACGAGATATATCTTAAAAACCACATAGTTCAAGGTGCAAAATTCAAACGGCCTTTTCTCGAAAACTAGAGCCAATTTGAACAAACAGAGCCAAATGGTCCTTTATTTTGGCCTTTATTTTCACCGCGCAGCGTCAGATCCGAGTAAACTTTTGTTGAAAAAATTTTGTTCCACAGTGTTACTGTACTTTTTGCCAACGAAAATTCAATATTTTTTAAGCATTCCCCACTTATAATTCCTTATAATTTTTTTGTTTCCTTTCTTCCAGCTATTATGGCGCTCATTTTCGATCTGGATCAATTGATCGACATGATGTCCATTGGCACGCTATTAGCCTATACAATCGTTGCCATCTGTGTGCTGGTGCTGCGCTATCAAGATGAGGATTTCCAAATGAAAAACGTGCACTTGAGTGTGCCAGCGACAATTCGACAATTTTTCAATGGCAATAAATTCCATGAACCCAACGTATTGACATCACGTATAACAAAAATTGGCATTGTCGTATTCGCCATATTCTGCATAATTTGGTGTACATTCGAGAAAGTCTTCGATCTGGATTCAGTTGGTGCTATTGTATCGCTGACTTTAGTTGGAATTGTGCTAATTCTGTTGGTGATCATAATATCAATGCAACCGGTGTCGGGCATTGAGTTAACCTTTAAAGTGCCGCTGGTGCCATTTGTACCCTGTCTAAGTGTTTTCGTTAATTTATATCTAATGTTCCAGCTGGATGTGAACACATGGATACGTTTTCTCGTTTGGCTTGCTGTTGGTTTTGTTATATATTTCACATATGGCATTAGGAAATCAACGCAAATCAAAAGGAATCGTAATATTGCAAATGCGGCAACGATGGAACATACGAATGCGGCATTTGAACCGGATGAGAAGTCGGAATATGGCAAAGAAAAGTTGGATTATGGCAATGGCAAGTTTTAAGCGTAGAATTTCGATAACATTCGGGCACCACAAATCACAGAGAATTTGCGATTTTTAAAAATATTTTATTATAATGATTTTACATTACATGTACTTGTAGTTAGTATGGCTGTCAGTTGAACTGTCAATGTAGTTGTTAATTGTAGATTTTTATATTTATGTCGTATATTATGTATTTGTAAGTAATGCCACTTTTTTTAGTTGTTATGCTGACAATTTTTTATTTTATTTTGAGATTTTTTTTGCAATTTTTTTTTAAATTTTTTTAGAGAATTTTAATTTAAAAAATTTTTTTTTTCTTAGTGTAAGTTCGCTGACATTTTTAAATTGTATTTTATGTATATGTACTATTTTGTTACTCTTTGTTTTTGTTTTTAAGTGAGAGAGATGAATGGATTGCCCGTAAAATTAAAACGAGTGCATTATTCAAAAAAGAAAAAGTGCAAAAAAATTTTAATTCAAAAGCAATCGCCATGTCGTAGCGCTTGTTTTCAATTTTACTGCGCCTAAATTTATGCAATTAATTTTTTATTTTATATACATTTTCAATAAATACGTTGTTATACAATGTGAATGTTTTTTTGCCCCCAATTTAATAGAATGGCACATTACGTAAATTTTTGTTATACATAATATTCCAAATTTGAAACATGAGTGACGCTATGAAATATGTTAGTTTTCTTAAAATGAGTTGTCTCTTAACATAGCAAGCTAAGTAGATGTGTAAAAATGAGGTTATATAACATATAAATAATATACTAAATTATGCGTCACTTCCATTTCACTTACATGCTATTGCATTTTATTCAGCTAAATGTTGTTCCACAAAAGGTATTTAGTAAATTTATAAACTTAGCGTTTGTTGAAAAATTTTCAAAAAAGCAACATTTTGTCACTCATGTTTCAAATACTTTGTTTTTTTAATAAAACTTTTATAAACTTCGTTATTCCATGTAAATATTCTTAATGCAAAAAGTATTATTGTAAAATGTAAAATTTGTACAAATGTCGAAAAAGAGATACACCATTTTTTTATAAATAATTTTTTGCCTCTGAAAAAAAAAAAGAAAACACCATTATTTATACCTAGTATTTTAATAAAAGTAAATAAATTTTGCAAATTTATATTTTTTTTAAAGATAATTACAAAAAATAAAGAAATTAATTAAATAATATTAAATTTTTGAGATTTTTTTTTCCGTGTTCCAGCTAAATATTTATTCGGGTTGTGGTATCAGCTCCGATATATACCTTGCCTTGAGATATAACATTTCCCACAGCAATGCTTTACACTTCCATTGACAACCCTACGCTACTTGCATGGGACCACTTAAGTATCTGAAAAATCTCCTGGAACCATATTTTTCGTACTAATATTTTAGTACTAAACTACTCAAAACGCTCCGTCACCTATTTTTTGACATATACAATATATTTTTTGGAAGCAAAAAGATTCATCTTTCATATGAAAAAGGGGAAAAAATGGTAAGTTCTGCGGCTTAGAAGTTATGATTTTTTGAACTTTTCAAAACATGAAATTAATTGAAACTTTTTGACAAAATTCACAAAAATGGTCCTTAACTAGGACATTTCTTATCCGGTTGTCATTTTGTGACCTGTTTCAAAAATATAGAGAATCAGGCTATAAGCGCAAAGTAAGTTTCATATTATATGGTAAAAATTACCTTTTTCACTACTTTTTTAGTACTAACCCAGATATTTTGGCTCCAGGTCGGACTTTGTAGTACTGTATACATTTGGGTTCAAACTTGCTTTTTCTAAGATTCCACAGCTATATCTCGTAATCCGTTCCAGATTTTGTTTTCTTATCTTCAACAAAGTAATAGCAAAAGGCTCAGAAAAAGAAAGTGTTCAACAAACTGACCCGAAAAAAATGGGGTCTTGGGCCTCAAAATCGGTTATGGTTTCTAAACTATGTCGTATTTTGCGAAACAATTTAAATAAACTTGTAGCCAAGACTATACTGAACAACTCCTACTTTCAGGAATAGCATTCAAGTTGTTCGGATTTTTCGTGTTGTACTGTGTACATTTCCGAAAATAGCCTGAACATAAAAATCGGTTAAGAAATGTCCAAGTTATTGATGATTATGTGAGGAGAAAAATAGTATTGGTAGCATCTAGCTACTAGTCCAAAATGGCTGTGATCAGATCAAAGACCACTTTCAATATTGCCCGAAATGGATTTTAGATGTTTTCGAATTTGGAATCGGCAATCTCAAAAATGCCCCTAGCCACACTTTTGTCATTATATAATTATTTAGTGCAAAATTTTCCGCCATTTTGTCTTTAAGTAAGTGAATTCCCGATTTTAAATCAGCGATCCCATAAACAAACATAGGGGAAAGTGGGGTAAAGTGGGAAATTTTTTTGCGAAGCTCCATAAAATGAACAAAATTTCTTATTTTTCCATGTTTCAACTTCCTATAGTAAAGAAAATTAAATAAGCTATATTTTTTTACCAAAGAAACGAACCGAAAATATGCATTTTCTGTTGAGTATGATGCTTTGATCGAGGATGCCCAATATGGCAAAAATTGAAAATCGTGGGGTAAAGTGGGAAACTTTCAAAACTCATAAAAACTAATACAAATATTGGAAAAAAGTTCTAATATCTTTATTGTAAGTCAAAAAAGGTTCAAGGAACTCACCCACAGGAGTAAATATGAAAAGAAATAATGATTTTGCTGGAAAAAAATATAGGAAAAAATATGTTTAAAAAAATTTGTGAAATAGTAGCTTATTCGTCGTTCTCTGATGAAACATCGAAGTCCGAGTCACAGTGTTAGTAATAAAAGAAGCTTGTAGTAAGATTAACGCATTTCAAGTGAAATGGGCGTTGACAATCCTTTAGGTTGCATTTGATGGTATTGAATCTGGTCATGATTTCGGGCATGAGTTCCATGCAAATGGTGCAAAAATCACGATCTTCATCTGAAACTTCTTTGTTTCTTTTTTGACGCTTTCTTTGCTGGTGGTGCTTTTTTGCTCCGCGTACTCTATTTTTTGTGATTCGTTTCCTTCTTTCTTCCGTTTATTTGCTAAACGTTTCTCAGCTGCTTTTGCAACTCACTTAGCTTTTCCGGAGTGTTTACTCACAATATAAATGTACAACACTTATTTGGATAATGAAATAGTACAACACGTTGACAAGTGAGGACTAGCAATCGTGAAATAACATTACCCACTTTACCCCATAAAAAATTTCCCACTTTACCCCGATACCACATTTTGCAAAAAATGTGAACTTCATTCTTTCACTCTATGAATTACACGGAATCCTTTTGCGTTATCAAAGTTAAGATTAAAAAGAATATTTTTGTGTACTTACAACCGGTTTATCTCCAGAAACAGTAAAAATATCGAAATCTGCATAATAATAATAATTTCACCATTCCGAGAAAAACCAATGGAGCACTTTTGATTCTACTGAAGGCCCATTTTGGCTAAAAAAGTAAATGTTTTTTGGTGTTACCTTTGGCCTGGCCAAAAAATAATATACCCTATACAGTAGAGCGCCCACAAGATATATGAAATGTGCAAAGTTGTGAATTTGTTTGCTCCCCGTCCATTTCCTGAAATTAGAGGTCAAAAAAATAAGATCTGAATAAAAAATTTGGAATCGGTAGTGGAAAAAACCCAGCCGGTTTTCGATCAAAGGTCGAAAAATTAACTAAAAAAAGGCAAGTCGCTTTGACTGCCCGTTACTTAAAAACTATTAATTTTTTCGTAATGTTTCTAAGCCAACTTTTGTACATAGACAATGACTGGGTCAACATTTTCTTCTTAGAAAGTTTTGGTTCAAAAATAAAATTTGTGGCTGTGTCGGTGCGAAAATTTAAATTTTTTAAGAACATTTTCATGACTTTTTTTCTATAAATTGGTTTTTTGTAATTTTTTAAGGAATAAATATTTGTTCTACGCTACTATATTGGATGCAAGAAAATGCATTGTTAGTTGTTATTAAATGCATCACTTAGAACTGCTTTTTGCCTTCAAAATAAGCTATGAAATGGGTTTGTGCGACTTTTTTTCAAAAAGTTATGACCATTTTGAAATGACATCATGAAAGTTAAAAATCATGATTGGATTCTCTATAGCAATTGCCATATTGCTATATCTTGTATAATGCTATTTTAAAATGGTCATAGCTTTTTAAGAAAAAATCATGCAAGACCATTATGTAACTCATTTTGAAGAAGAAGAACAGTACTAAATGACGCATTTGATGAAAAGACCAAAACGATTTTGTGCGTGTACTAAAAAACCTCAAAAATCGTGTTTTTTGAACATTAGGGGTGAGATATCTCCCAAACTATAAGTGATATAGCGATTTCGCGTCCAATTTCGAATTCAACATTAATAAAATGACTATTTTGGTTTTGGTTTGTAGTCGTTTTTTTTTTAAATACCGTTTATCGACCTCATTTTAAAAACCATGCCATGAACCGGTTTTGAAAACTTTTTTTTCTTATTCAGTAAATACCCGCGTTCAATTTCACATTTGTGTGCAGTTCACGACAACTTGATTTAAATTTTTTCCTGGGCCGCGTGCACGAAATTCGAAATTTTAGATTATCTCTGCTGGAACAGTCCAAAACCGCACTAAATTAAAAATAAATGCTATTTTCGTGTTCAGCGATCCCAAATTAGTTTAGTTTAGTTCTTACCAAATTAAAAATTAAGAAGAAAAAATAATTTATTTTCCTTAACTTTGAAATGAGCTCCATTTCTTAAAAACCAGTATTTTTTATAATTTTTCTTTTAAATTAATTAAGATTTAATTCCCTACAACATAAGGATTCCAGAACAAATATTCCGCCCTTTGAAAATTACAAAAAACCAATTTATAGAAAAAAAGTCATGAAAATTTTCTTAAAAAATTTTAATTTTTGTACCGACACAGCCACAAATTTAATTTTTGGACAAAACTTTCTAAGAAGATAATGTAGACCTAGTCATTCTCTACAAAAGTTGCCTTAAAAACATTACGAAAAAATAAATAGTTTTGAAGTAACGGGCAGTCAAAGCGACTTGCCTTTTTTAAGTCAATTTTTCGACCTTTGATCGAAAACCGGCTGGGTTTTTTCCACTTCCGATTCCAAATTTTTTATTGAGACCTTATGTTTTTGACCTCTATTTTCAGGAAATGGACGGGGAGCAAGCAAAATCAGAATTTAGCACATATGGGCGCTCTACTATATATACAGCAGTATTCTGAAAATTTTGCTTGTATGGGAGGTGCGACGCCCTCTTTACCTACATAGCCTTTGCTTATAGCTTTCATTTACTGTTCTTAGTATCTGAGTGGAATTTGGTTGGATTATCTCAAAAAACGCTTTCAGTATAACATTTTGAAACTTTTGCTTATTTGGGAGGTGCCACTAGTCCGAATTCGCCAAGTTTTCGCTGAGAGCTTGTACTTACTATCACTAGTAATTATGTGTATTTTGCTTGCGTTATTGTAAATAATGCTCTTATTATTGCGTTTTGAATATATTTTTCGTATGGGCAGTAGGCGTATCCGTTGACAGATTTAAGTCGCTATTAATCCCTTGAGCTAATTATCTTTTAAGGTAAAGTTACTGTATCAAATTTTGAATTATCTTGGTTGGTTTTCCCGTAAAAAAAAATATTTCCACACACAGCCAACCAGACAGACAGACATGGCTATATTGAAATATACATACATATACTTTTCCATACCTGCCACGCCTCCATCTCCGCGATACAAACGGAAAGAAAAAGTGAATATACCCTGAGTGTAGGGTATAATTAATAATTATTAATTATACGGATATCGGTTTTAAGAGTTCTTCTTACCCTATCTAACATCTAATGTCGGTAAAACCAAAATCTAGAATATTTCGTTTTACGCCGGCAGATGGAAAATATATAAGATGGTATTTATTCTAATACCGCGCTATGAGTCGTCATTTGTGACCATTTTTCCATTTATTCAAGGATCAAAGAGAGGCCAGCGACAACTGTTATGGTACTCAAAAGTGAGATATTATCAGAAACTTTTGTGGGGTCAAGTGTTCATCTGATAATGTTTAAGACGCAGCAATTCTCTGTTATGGCCAACATTCACTTTTAATCCGTACCCACATTTAATTATGTTACGAAAGTAGGAAGCCATTTATTAATCTGTTTTCAATGGGTTCAAGCATGTAGTTGTACTAAAATTCATTTTCAATCTTTTATCTTAGTTTTTTTCGAAGAAAATAATCTGATACTTTTCGAATTATAGTAAGAGCTTTTTATATGAGAATCCCATATGCCAAGCAAAATATGTATTTACCCCATAGAACACAAGTATCCTATGCAAACATTGACTTAATTTCAATGTTTCAATACACTGAAACATCGAGCCCAAATAAATTGATTCACAATCCATTGACCACCCTTCTGTTGTCACTGATTTCATCACTGTACTGCAACATCACATTTCCCCATCAACATTTCCGAATATTTGCAAATATTTACATGTTTTGCTACTCGGTCTATCTATGTGTATGTCGGTGCGTGTGATGACCGAACAGGAGGTATCCATAGGATTTTACAAGGATTTATTGTTAATTTATTAGGCGGCGCGGTGTTTATAGGCAACATATGAACATGTTTGTATATGTGTACTGATGTTTTGTATTTATTTAAGCTGATGACATGATATCCTGGTTGTTTTTGGTGAATTTGGTTGGCTAACAAGAGCACAAAGATACGTTGTTGATTAGTTGGTAGTTAGTCTGTATACCATATGGATACATTAAACACACATTTTGTATATACAGATAGAGAGTATCTATCTATTAATTTTTCCATTTTGCATTTTGCGCATATTTTGTTAATTGATTTTATTCGCATTACATGGCGCGCTTAACGGTAATCTCTTAAATAGATAATATCACACGCGATGACATGATAACGTGATTATACATGTAAACATGAATCCATTTGAATGCGATACTCTTTGGTGGATAAAGTGTCCATCCGAATATTGAATGGGTTACGGTGAACAAAGGAATTCGTTGTCTGATTGATTAACGTGCTTATCCAATTGGGGTAAAATGAAACAAACGGCTAGAATTGAATGGGTTTTAGAATTTGTTTAATGTGAATATATGTAAAAATAAACATTTCAGTGTGTGTTAATTAAACCTTATGGTCCATGAAATCAGTAGCGACTGATTAAATTTACCAATCCTCAGATAAAGCGACATACAAATCAGCCGAATCTATCAGAAAACGGTTAAGTTAAGTAATTTTCTCATAAGAAGATTACAGTGGGAGCGAAAAGGAAGGAGTTCTTTATAATGCAATTTGAAGGAGTAGGTAGGTATCTACTACCTCCAATGCTGCCAAGTTTGAACACGACTTTAGTTTGGCACAATATATCGCTTTGGGAATAAAAATTATTCAAAAAGTGCTAGGCAAAGTTAATGAACTGCAGTGACTACCATCTCAAGAGGAAAAATTTCTAGAGCTTCTGATCCAAGCACTTCAAAAGCGCTTGTCCCCATAGTCTTGGTCTTGGTTTAAAGAATCTGTGATCAAAAAGGGTACTTCGAACTTAGTTTCGGAGATATAGCCATCGGAAGATCCGGATATATCTTCTATAAAAACCGCTTTAAGTTGAGAACCCATTGATGTCATATGAAAGGTATTTTGACAGCCTATAAAAAAGTTTTGGGCATATTTTCAATTGGATTCATAGTTTTCGAGATATGAGCTTTTTCGAAATTTTTCAATTACAACAACAAATAAATCAACAACAGAAACAACAACAACAACAAAAACAACAATAGCAATAACAACAACAACAACAAAATATCTTTCATATGACACCAATATTTTTCAAATCCATCCAGGAGCTCCCAACTTATAGCGGTTTTCATAGAAGATATATATTCTGATCTTTCGATGGCTATATCTCCGAAACTAGGTCCGAGATATCCTTTTTGATCACATATTCTTTTTAAGGCCTAAGAGCTCAATGATTAAAAATAAGTTTCAGAATTTTAGCGAATTTATCACTAAACGACACATGAACCCCATTTTGACCTCCATATGACCTTGAAATCTTTTTTCTCAGACGTTCTGGAAAAAACGGACCCCGGATTCGGATTCAGCACGTCAATGTCCCTAGGAAACACATATTCTGGTTAAAACGCCATGACATTTTTTTTTTTTGTAAACCTGTATAATCTGTTTCTATCTATCACACGGACGGTCATGGATTCAAATCCTAGTGCTGCAAAGTTCTTTTTTCTTTTTTGTTAATTTTATTGAAAAAATGTTTACCGCAGCAATACAAATAAGTGCTTCAAAAGGCCTTTTGAAGTAAGGCTGCGGTAAGCTTAAGCGCTTACATCCCATGACAAGCAATGTTAAAAAGAAAGAATAGTTCTTACGGAGCGAAAGAGCTTTTTGGTGAAAAAGATGCACTTCAGAAGGGTTTTTGAAGAACTCTTTTTCCCCTTGGGATAGTTTTAATAAGTTCTACTATCTAAATTTTCTGATATGGATGTATTACTGTACAACCACAATTCATATTTAAAGACAGGAGAGCGTTAGCAAATGACTGAAAGCTTGTGATTGTCAGTGTTAAACTGTATAGAATACTGCACACTAAAAAATGATAATTTACTTTTCTAATTTTTGATTTCTTTTTGTAATCATCTTAAACTTTTTTGGTATTAAAATCCGATTTTTTTCCAAAAAAGTTTAAAATTTATTCCAAAAAAGTATGAAATTTATTCCAGAATAGTTTAAAATTAATGCTTTTTTTGACATTGTTCTATATAAATACTTTATGTATTTAAAATTAAGCTAAAATGTTTACTATGTGCTTGATATTACGCGAGTTATGAAGTAAGCCCTCTTCAAGTGACTACTGAACGCTCATCCTACTTATTCTTACTAGACTCTCAGAGAAGACACTCTACAAACTTTCACTGAACTTGTGTGTAAGTCAAAGATGACGGACAACGTAAGTGAAGTATTTACTCTCAAGAGCTCAGCGAGAGATTACAGACCTCACTTACATGCTACTGCAATTGTCATTCACTCTGTAGATTTATACAACTCTTGGTATGTTTTTTTTGGGCAAAAGGGTGTGGCTTAAGTTGGAATTAGTCAAAACATAACGTTGAAAAAAAGCCCGGGCCCGCACGTATACTTTTTGGCCAAGGCCCGAGCCCGGCCCGGCCCGAATAACCCATATAATTACATATTCACACTTTAGAAAAATTTTAACTTATTGATGAAGCTTAATCAATGACTTTTATATGACACGGTGCTTGTGGGAGAATTTAAATAAAATTTTGATGTACCTCGGATTTTTTTGTAAATTCTTATTAAAGATGTCAATAGAAGTTATTCTATGCAAAAAATAAAATTATAGAGGTGGCGCTTTTTTAAAGATAATCACTTTTCCAATTGGGGCATTTTCCCATACAAAAAAATTAAATTTTTTTTTTTAACTACATTAAACAAAAATCAAAATAATCACATTCGATGTGTTTTGCGATGCTTCACGCGAATCTGACCTCAGAATCGCTCTATCGTGTATAGTTTTTGAGATATTCTAATCTAAAAGCCGAAAAAAGTCGTTCGTTAAACATGCTTAAAATGTGAAAGAAATTTTAGTTTCGTTAAGTCTGGTAAGCAACTTTAAAGTCCTAATCTTTGCCTTTAAAACCTAATTTAAATTATGTTGATATCTTTTTTTTCCTCAAAGATATTCTAACCTAAAAAGACACAAAAGTGCAAAAAACCCGTTTAGCCAATATTTCGGTCTACGATATCTCTTAGAAGCATGAAGATATAAACATAATTTAAATAAGATTTTAAAGGAAAGATCATGACTTTCAAGTATTTTAACCACATTTAACGAATAAATGATATGTTACATAGTTATATAGCTTCAAAACATGGCAAAAACCGACTTTTTTCGGCTTTTAGATTAGAATATCTCAAAAACTATACACGATAGAGCGATTCTGAGGTCAGATTCGCGTGAAGCATCGCAAAACACATCGAATGTGATTATTTTGATTTTTGTTTAATGTAGTTAAAAAAAAAAAATTTAATTTTTTTGTATGGGAAAATGCCCCAATTGGAAAAGTGATTATCTTTAAAAAAGCGCCACCTCTATAATTTTATTTTTTGCATAGAATAACTTCTATTGACCTCTTTAATAAGAATTTACAAAAAAATCCGAGGTACATCAAAATTTTATTTAAATTCTCCCACAAGCACCGTGATGAGGAAAAAAGAAACATTCTAGTGTCTTGACTTGACTTACTCCATTGTCATTCTCAGCCTCATATTTATACAAAATTTCACATGTTTTTATGTAAGAACAAAATTTTTTCCAATTTTATCCTTCCAATCTTCGCGTGATTTACGGGCTTTTACGGGCCTCTAATTTTCGGGCTTTTAGGGTCAGGCCCGGGCCCGCACGAACCCCGCACATAGCTCGATTTCAAGGCCCGAGCCCGTAGCTGAAGAGTAAAGGCCCGCGGGCCACGAAAAAAAAAAACACGGCCAGCTCTACCACAGACCCAATTTTTGCAGAATTGTTCAATAAAAATATTCAAAATCAAGTGGTAACATTGTTGGACAATTCTAGGGTGTCTATTTATTGTCGGATACACTGAAGTTAAGGGTTTCGTGCAACTCTTGGTAACCCATTGATAACATTTTTTTCTATACTTTTTTTCGCATGTTCAATACGTATTGGACCTCTTGTCGAATAATAGTGATGGGGATTTTTTAAGTAGAACCAAAAAAAACCTATCGAAAAAATCCTCATTGCCGGGAGAGGAAGAAAAGTGCACATCCACTTATATTTCCTCTTCAATATTTCTCTCAAACATACTAGCACTTTTTATCCACTTCTTAAGGGGCCTCCCATACAAAATTGATATTTCTATCAGAATTTGGTATGGGAAATCCCTTAACCCTTTAACTGTTTATGTCGAGTATACTCGTCATCGATGGAAAATAATTAAACAATTAAAGGGTTAAGGGGTGAAAAAAAGAGAATAGTATATTCGAGAAAAATGTTGAGGAGAAAAAATTAATGGGGGAATTTTTTTATGTTTTTATAAACATTTAGTATAGGAGCCCCCTTTACGGGTGGAAGAAAGGGAGTAGTTTGCTTGAGAGAAATATTGAAAAGGAAAAATAAAGGGGGTTAGTGAACATTTTTTTCCTCTCCCGGCAATGAGGAATTTTTTTTCATATTTTTATCAAAATTTTATATGGGAGCCCCCTTGAGAGGTGGATAAAAGGGGTTAGTATATTCGAAAAAATGTTTGATTCAAATAATTACAATTTTTGAAGAGTTAACTAATCCAGTGTGGAAATACCTTCCGTTTTTCAAGCAGGGGTCCTCGCTGTAGAGTTATGCGATAGACATTGTCTATGTACGCGCACTTCTGATTCCGACATACATACTTATGCATTTCCTCGGACAGTCAAGCGACTCTGAAACCTTAAATAATGTTTTAAATTTATTCAAGGCTTATCTGAAAGCGATTTGAATTTCTCCAAACCTTATCCAGTAGAAATTATATGACTCTAATCTGGAAACCAAAACACGAGGATTACGAAGGCATGAAAACGCAGGTCCAGTTCCGCTTTGGCAAGAACTAAGCTAAAATGCATTGCTGAGCCGTTTTCAGTTCCTTCAGTTTCGAGAAACACCCAATTGAAAAGACCAGAGTTTATGAATAAACTTTAATAAGAGATTTTGTGGTATCACTATGGACTCTTGCGGTATATATGTGGCAATATTGTTGCCACTCTAATCTTACCTTACTTTGGCCAAGAGAGGAGCATAATATACTTCTAGAACCCTTCTGCGTAGTGAACAACACATTTAAAAATAACTTAATTCAGAAATGGCAGGAAAATAACCTTATCAACCAATGAGAAACCGAAGAAAAGTTCCTGCCTGCAGCAGGCGAAAAGACTTATCTATGGTGGAAGCAATTTTAAACATCAGCAGAAAAAAATATTAAAATCTATACTGAAATGATGAGGGTATCCCTTAAAACGTGTAAAAGCCTCGAAAACCCCGCAAGCTCGTAATAGTTGTCAAAATCAATACGTTTTAAGGAATACCCTAAATGTCAAGACACTATATAAGCACTTATTTACTACCTACCCAAAAAGATGGGCCCGGTAAACAACGATGTCAAGAGGATTTGGAAGAAGCAAAGCATATGCTGTGTACTTACCCTGCAGTGATGAGTCGCAGAATTAAGTACCATGGTTCCGGGTTTCCAATTCCACTGCATTGACGAAATCTATTGTATAAACAGTCTTGAGCTGTTCTGATTGGGAAAGAGGATACACAAAATATTTTTTAGATAGTGATATGGCCTTTAAAGTAATAATCAATTTGAATGCTAATAATAATTTATTTGGGGGAAATTTAGATGCAAAAGATAATTTATAGGATCGGAATGAGGTTGCACACCCATAATTTCAAAAAAACCCTTTAAAGTCCGATTAATATGGAATGAATAAAGAAACCATGGAGCGCTCCAAGCTCAAAATAATAATAAAAAAAAAAAAACCAAATTGTTTGCTCTTCTAGGTTTTTAAGTGTAGGGTATTTCTTATTCGGCCTCGGCCTATAATACGGCATAACACCTTTTTAAAATTTTTTTACTAGAAAATCTTTGATATGATTTGATATGATATTCAAGCACAAAATCATTGGAGTTATATTAAAAATTTTAATATAAATTTTGGTACTTTTATTACCTTTCAGTACATTTAATGCCATGGCATGACTCCCATAAACCACTTTTGAAACAAAAATTTTTAAAAATTATTTTCAATTATTGTTAAGATGGCTCTTAGTAGTAAGAAAATGGACAGTAACGATTTTTAAAGTCAAAAGGAAAATAGAAGTTCCGAAAGGGTTAATAAAACCACAACAACAACAACAATACAACAGGCATGACATCGAAATCAGTTAATAAAAAAAAAATTTAATCAGCCTTATTTTCTTGGCAGTAGAATAAAAATTATATTTTTTTTATCTGTTCAAAGCTTTTTTGCATTTAACTGGCAACACTGTGATCAGAACGAGTTTGTTGCGTGAACGACGTGGTGCACGAATATTTCTTTTAAAAGTTTTTTTTAATTTTTTTTAAATTAACCACAGTTTTGTGGAGTGTGTAATGTACAATTTTTGAAAATAATCGTATAATAACTTTAACATTTTACTGAAAATTGTATGGGCAACTTCGCGAATAAGAAATTGCAAAAGAAAAAGTATGTCAAAAAAAAAAAAAACGATTCATGAAGTTATTGTTTAAATCGAATCATATAAAGTGCCATAAAATTTTTAATTTAAATTTTGTGCAAAAACAAGTAATGTGCATTAAGGTTTAACTGAAAGTGATATTGTTTTTTAAGTTTTAATTCTAACATAAATTACCTCCAAGAAGATCGGAACGCGATCGAGAAGTAAGGAAGCATTTTATGTATGCTGTTTCCTTTTCTTTATTGCATAATCTATATTATTCATCCTTGACTAATCCCACGTCAGAGGGATGTTTCCTAAATGAGCAATGTGCCATAATATGTTTTCTATTCAGTAATTGTTTTGTTCTTTGTTTGGAAACTTTAGGCATAAAAGATTTTCTAATTTATTGCCCAGGGTGTCGTCCAAAACATCTTGAACTTTCATATCTTACTAAATTGTTTAATTTAATTTTTTTAAACTTGTAGTAGGTCCAATAAGTTGTGTTGGTGATATTATTTTCATGAGCTCATCTGCAATCACACTAAGGTCCAAAGTAAACAGTTTGATCAGTAGTTGAAGGCATTGGAAGGCACTAAGTTTGGAAGTTTTACACCTAGTAATTTCGAGACGTAGTATATTAACTAACTATACATATTATAGTATTGCCTTGTTTACAATTGTATAATTGACTTATGGGAAAACACGTTGCTTTATCTTCAAATCAAAAACAAATTGATTTTGTCGAGATTAGAGACATAGAAATGTGCGGCCAATGTAATCTGGTGTTAACTGTATGCTGCCAATAAAATCAACTGCTACTAAACGGCTTTATGAAAATTGTAGATAAACAAAAACTAGTAAGGGTGTTACCATTGGCCTGGCTAAAAAATAATATACCCTACACTGCAGTATTTGAAAATTTGGCTTGCAAGGAAGTTGCCACGCCTTCTTGACTGAATTGACTTAGTTTTTGCTTAGATTTTGCACTAACTGTTCCAAATGTCTGCACAAAATTTGGCTTCATTACCTTGAAAACGCTTTTAGTAAAGCTGTTTTGAAACTTTTGCTTATATGGGAGTTGCCACGCCCTCTATTCCTAATTCGCCTATTTTTTTGTTCAGAGTTTGTGTTTACTATTTCTAGCATATATGTGTATTTCGCTTGCGTTATTACAAATAATGGCTCTTATTATTGCGTTTTTAGTCTATTTTGGAATGGGCGGTAGGCGTGTCCGTTAACCGATTTTGCTAATTTTCAATCCCATTAGCTCACTTTAATAACGAAACCAACGTACCAAATTTTATTGAATTATCTTCGTTAGTTTTCCCGTAAAAAATATTTCCACGCACAGCCAGCCAGCCAGCTATATCAACTCAGGAGGTGACGCTGATCAAGAATAATTATAACTTTTCATATCTGCCACGCCTCTTTCTCTGCGTTACAAGCGGAAGGACAAAGTGAAGTGAATATACCCTGGGTGTAGGTTATAAAAATCATGTGGGTATAATTAATTTTTTTTCATTCTTATTTTGTGCCCAAATCACGTTGCTAAGCATTGCCTATCGATTGAACAGGTTCAATTATGAAGTTTATTAAATTATGGTCAACTACTGGTGCATACCTGTTAGCTATTTATTTAACTCAGACAAACAAGTCTAACCCAGAAAGCCCTGAAAAGAAATGGCCGCTGTTTTATTCCGTTGTCATTAACCAAGTGTAACGTGCCATCCAGTTAAATAAGATTATTTTGCGGAGCGTACTCTGTTTCAGCCGGCCGTGCTCAGGGCTTTGGGGTAGGTTGTTCTAAGATCACGAACGTTACATGCCAGTCTCAAAAAAACAAGGAAATAGAAAAAAAGGATAAAAAAAAACCAGGAACCAGAAGACCAAAGCACAACAAAACTAATTGAACTCTAAATAAAATAAAGAAAAATTTATGAATTCAAATTTAAAAAGGGACCTGCTGTTCTGTTCAACCATTTCTTCACCCACGCAACCTGCTAAACGCGTCTAAATTTACTTTTACTCCAAATCCATCTAAAACTCAAAATTTTTTTTGGTGAAATAGAAAGCCCTAAAATAAATAAATGGTATATGCCATGCACCCACAATATTTCGTCTTTTGTATGGGGGCTGAAATATGTTATCTTCAAAAGATCATAACTCAGAAAGTAAGAGTCATATTCCAAAAATCCGAACGGAATTTGGCTATTCATGGCCATATTTGGCTATTCATGGCTATTAATAAAAAAAATTTCACCTATTCTTGTAGCTATGGGATTCCACGCTATTCGGTGATATTTCACCCACTTTCAGTTAAGAGGTGCTTAAAAGCAAGTCGACTCTCTACAAATAATTTCAAAAAGATTGCTTTTACAGTTTTATTTTTGTAACGTATTTTATTTTTGTGGGCGATGTCACGCCCTTCAACGAGTTTCCCAATACAACGGCATATTGCATATAAATGCTTGTTTCGACGGGTAATATCTCCTAAATTTTCATTAAAATTGTTGCAGTCGTTTTCGAGTAATATTGAATCAAAATTTAAAGTGTTTAAAAGGGGGCGTGGCTTTTTTTTCGATGTCACTTTTCGTCCGTAACAAGGCAGTACTCGTCTACCAAGTTTCATCAAAATACCTTGCATGGTTTGTGAGATATGACTAGATTAATTTTAAAATTTAGGGCGGTCCCACGCCCCACACTGGTTCAAAATCCTTAAAAGCTGGCCAAAAGTCGAAATCATTACATTTTCGAGATGAAATTTTTGACTTGGGGGGTTTTTGGGGTCGCTGATTACAAATCTGATGTTGGATTTGTAAAAAACAAAATGGCGGATTCAAAATGGCGGACGATTTTCATAAATATTAATCCAAATCCAACAAAAAAATTTACTCGGGGGTTTTTGGGGTCACTAATTACGAATCTGATGTTGGATTTGTAAAAAACAAAATGGCGGATTCAAAATGGCGGACGATTTTCATAAATATAAATCCAAATCCAACAAAAAAATTTACTCGGCGGTTTTTGGGGTCACTGATTACGAATCTGATGTTACATTTTTAAAAAACAAAATGGCGGATTCGAAAAAGCACAAAATAACACTTGCACAATTTTTATATCTAATATAAAAATGTATTTCAAAACTTTGATAGAGGTGTGCAACGGTAAATGAATCTACATAAAAATGGGTTTTAGATTCCGTTATCACGGAGTATAAGCTGTACAATAATATAAAAATTTTTCCATTTCAGGCTAGCAACACATATTGACACTTGGTAAGCAATATGAGTTAAATTTTCCTATGGGCGCTTCAGAAAAAATCGCGTCAAACAAAAGGTGCAAAAAAGGGCACCTCAATTTTTTTTATATTTGTTAGAAAAGGCTTCAATCTTCTTCTGGTATGACGTGGTATAAATTAGTTCTGGCCTTTTTTTATAACCATTGCAAACTGATTTTGTAAAATAATTTGATTTTAAGTTAATCACAACTGCCAAAAAAGGATAAATTATTGCAAGTTTTGAATTTAGAGGTTCGATAGTATTTTCTTTTACAAAGAGATTCCATATTCAAACATTAAAATCGATTCAGTTTTAAAATAACCACACAATTTTTACAATGAACACTAAATATTTATTTTATACTCACAGAATTTTGCGCCTGAGAAGCGTACTTTTGGAGAGATCCCAAGAGCATAGTAGGAATACCTGGATCTTTCTTACAAATTTTTTGAGGTCTATGGATATCTGTTAGACAATACGGTTCATAAAAAGTTAATTTAAAAAAACTTTGTTTTTCGACTTTTGGACAGCTTTTAAGGATTTTAAACCAGTGTGCGCCCCTTATGGAATAAATATAAAGTTAAAACTTAATTCATTCCATGCTAATATCTATTACCATCCCAATTTTCATTAAAATCGCTACAGCCGTTTTCGAAAATAAGAATTGGCACAGAAATAAGTACATACAGATATAGAAATATGTATAGAAAAATAGAAAATTTTAGCTCGTACACGAAGGGAAGATAATACAGAGGGCGCACTAGTTATAGAACTTGCTACTTACCAATTTGGTTTTGGCCTGGACTTAGTGCATTTATGTTGAAATTAGGTTTAAAAATCAAATCATAAATTTAAGTTATTAACGGTATTTTGTTGACAATTCTATGTATTTTATTTTTTATCAATGAAATTTTGTGCCCCATAACAATTTGATTATGTAATTAATTAACAATTGCATATTTGACACATTTTATGAATGGGGGTGAGCGATTATGGCGAATAAATTTAACTAAATTTGTTTTTTAATATTCTTATCAAGTTTTAATTGATTTACGATGTTCGTTTTTTCAATTCCTAATATTCAATTAGTTAATAATTTTTTAATTTTGATAGGTGTTCAGGCTGCCAAACTTATTTCAATGACCTTCACATAAATTTTCTTATTCAAAGTATTGTAGTATCAACCACTTTATCATCAAACTTTTTTTTGTTTTCTTTTTTTTTTTATGGCTATATTTAGCTTTATCGTTTGCTTTTTCTAGCAAGGGGCATTAATATCTCAACAAAATGTTTGAATAAATAACACAGGCCCACAAAAAAAAGTACTCTGCGCGAAAGATCAGACCACCTGAACTTTATGTATTTAGAGTCGCTTAACCCGAATATGTTGCCAGAATAGCAAAATTGGTTCGCGTTTTTTCAGAAATCAGCAATTATGGTGAAAATTTGAGATATTTTTAAAATTTTCAGCATTCTTTCGTTATTCTGGTGCTATATTCGGATTCAGCGACCGCAAAAACATAAAGTTCAGGTAGTCTGATCTTTCGCTCAGGGCACTTTTTGTTTTTGTCCGAGTTCACCCAGCTTTTGCTCAGAGCTTGCATTTACAATTATTAGTGTCTGAGTGAAATTTAGTTTGATTATCTCAAAAAAACGTTTTCAGTATAGCGTTTTAAAGCTTTTGCTTATATGGGAGGTACCATGCCCTCTTGTTCGAGTTCGTCTAGTGTTTGCTCAGAGCGTATATTTATAGTCCTTAGTGTTTGGCTGAAATTTGGTTGGATTACCTCAATTTCAGTATAAAATTTTTAAACTTTTGCTCATATGGGAGGTGACACGCCCTCTAGTCCAAATTTGCGAAGTTTTTCGTCAGAGCTTGCGCTTACTGATGTTAGCGTTTTAGTTGAATTTGGTTAGATTATCTCAAACAGTTTTGACATGTTTTCGTCGGAGTGTTCATTAAATTTCTATTGGATTCCTCTTATGGGCTTATACGAGACTTCATCTAAGACGTCATCGATCTGGAGTACTAGCTGTTGTTTTCGGATAGTTGAGAAAAGTTTTTACCAGAGAGCAATCGTAATGTCTCTATTCAGTAGTTGCCATAACTATAAATAGCTCTATTTTGCTAAACTTGACTAAGTACATAGCATACCTTGTATCGAATTGTTCAGCATGAGCTCTTTATTCCAGATTCTTTAGAACTTAAGGCTGAATACTTTAGATGAGGTCTGCCGTCAACTTATTGTGGTTCCTTTAATAAAATATGGTCGTAAGAGCTAAATATCAATAAGAGAACAGTGAAATATCCTTTAGATATTCAGCGTATACGCAATATATAAAGGCCGCGATAAAAAATATCTTGAAATCTACTAGATACCCTATTTTTATCCCCCAAAGGGTCTCTCATACAAAATTAATTTTTTCTTGTTATTAACCATTTCCAAAGTATACTGATTGCAAAACGTTAATTTCATATGAGGGAGAGCCCCATTCGAGGAAGGAAGTGGGGGGTTAGTATATTCCAGAAAAATGTTGGAGAAGAATAAATAACATTAATTTTGTATGAGAGCCTCCTTTGGGGATCGCAATAGGGAGTAGGTATATTCCACTGAAATATTGTGCAGGGAAAGTAATGGTGGTCGGTGAAAATTTTTTTCCTTTACTGGCACTTCTGTGTAACCAGCAAACTCTAGGGATATTTTCGCCCATATTCTTTTGAACTTGGGCTCGGCGAGGGGGGATTCCCTATCCTTAGTCCCATAAAATTTTGCTTCACTAGTATTAACAGAAAACTGCGCAAAGCAAACTATTTTAAGGTTTAAAAATTTTAAATGGGACAAAATTTATGCCCAAAAATACTTTTGCGTTTGGCGCAAAACATCGAATTTAGCGGCTAAAATTACTTGCAAAAAAATTGTATTAAAAAATATTCTTTTGAACTGTTACACAAAACTCACGACCTCTAAATCTAAATTTTAAGATCTAAAACATGTATCGTAGGGCTTATAAAATTCTAAAGAATCATTTTAGTTAAGAATCCCAACATTCCGACGCCTTTGGCATATTATGGCACCCAACTGATCATGCCTTAGAGGAGCAAGGGATTATTTTTTTGGCGGCTCAAGGGTACATGCTTCACTCGAAACTTGAAATTGTCTTGCCAAAAGACTTATGATTAACGTTTATTTCGTGATTTGGAAATAATTAAATTTTTTCGTTTCAGTTTTTATAGCTGACCTCAGAAAGTACACCCTCACTCGAGAAAACATTATGTCAGCAACAACAACAGCAAATCATTAACACGCCCATGACGTCTATAACATTCTACTAAGATGAATTTTTGGAATGCTCTAACGCGACGCAAAACCGATGATGTCAACGAGAGTGAATCAAAATTGGCGCGAGTACTGAACGTCTACGATTTGACAGCACTCGGCGTGGGAAGTACACTCGGTTTGGGCGTATACGTATTAGCTGGTTCTGTCGCCTATAATATTGCAGGTCCAGCTGTGACAATATCCTTCTTGATTGCTGCAATCGCTTCGGCTTTTGCTGGTCTCTGTTTTGCAGAATTTGCAGCACGTTTGCCAAAAGCGGGTAGCGCCTATGTTTACAGTTATGTGACTATTGGTGAATTCGTGGCATTCACAATAGGTTGGACTCTGATATTAGAGTATGTTACTGGTAAGTATTATATGTTGGAATTTAACTTTTAGCTAATTGTATGAGCTTTTTCAAAGTGTATTTGGTTTATAGGGCTTAAAATGATTTGGCAAAGTTCTGGACCTTTAAAGTTGGCGTTTTAAATTTTTTCCCTCTTTTTTTGACTATGACGGGCATTTAAGTATGAAAAAGGTTGTCTTAACATGCCTTTTTATAATTTTTTGTGAATTCATGTTAAATTTACTTTAATTTGATAGTAAATTTGACTCACAAAATTTTTTGATTTGAGGTCAGAAAAAAAAAAAATTCAAGAACAATCGGTTTGAGGGCTCCGGTAGTGGAAGGACATCATCATATGCAGAGCAACGCATGCGAGTAACGTGTGTGTTGCATGGAAAAATAATTTTTCCGACCTCAAATGAAAAACTTGGTATAGCAAATGCACCGCCGAATTAAAGAAAATTTAACGAGAACTCCAAAAAATATTCAAAAAAGGTATGCTAATAGAACCTTTTTCTTACTAAAATGGCCTCCATTCAAAAAGTAGGAAAAAATTTAAAATAACTTTGCAGTATCCTTTTAAACTGTACTAGCCAAATACATTCTTGGAAAGCTTATACAATTCGCTAAAAGTTTCCTCTAAAGAGTTAGGGTGGTCCAAGAAAATTTTGTTTGTAAAACAAGTTAGAAAATCAGTTTTTCCTTATAACTGCTCAAGGGTACATTTTAGCCCCCCCTCACGCACGCACACTTTTTAGTTACTTTCCCAAGAGGAAAAATTTCTAGCGCTTCTGATCCAAGCACTTTAAAAACGCTTGTCCTCATAGAAATTTAGAAGCACTTATGGGTTAGATCCCAGCCCGGCTGATTTTTACTTTTTTTATTTTTTTGCTTTATTTTTTTTATTAAAATATCTTTTATTCAATAATAATAATTAACTTCAACGAATTCAAAAAGTTTAACCATTTAAGAATATGTCAGTTGTATATGACTGACACAAATTTCGTTAAAGTAACCAGTAACTATTTTTCAACGATTTTCTATTTTTCTTTTATTTCCATTGCACATCTCCAGGCACCGCCAGTGTAGCGCGTGGTCTTAGCGGTTATTTTGACGCTTTGATAAATAACAGCATGTCAAGAACCCTAACTGAAGCTATGCCCATTGAAGCTGATTTCTTAGGAAACTATCCGGATTTTCTATCATTTGGCATGATATTACTCTTAGCTTGCTTACTTGCTTTTGGTGTGAAGGAATCCACTTTTATGAATAACATTTTTACCTGCCTCAATTTGGTTACCATTGGTATAGTGCTCGTAGCTGGTGGCATGAATGGTGAGTTCAATCCTACAAGAAAAAAATCAAATTTTAATTCAATAATTCAATTTTCTATTTATCCAACTACAGCCAAACCATCTAACTGGGCTATACCAGAAGAAGATATACCAAAAGACGGTAAAAATGACTTTGGTGTCGGTGGCTTTATGCCTTATGGTTTCGCTGGTGTTATGGCTGGTGCTGCCAAATGTTTTTATGCTTTTGTTGGTTTCGATTGTATTGCAACTACCGGTGAAGAGGCCATCAATCCTAAGCGTAACATACCATTGGCGATTATCATCTCTCTGGTTATAATTTTTTTAGCATTTTTTGGTGTCTCTACGGTTTTGACAATGATGGTGCCCTATTATTTACAGGTTGGTGATTTTTGATTAATTTTATCTATAAAGTATATAAATAAGGTTTTTTTCCTTGTTTTTGTAGGATCCTCAAGCACCTTTTCCTAGCGCTTTTGAGGCGATCGATTGGATTACAATCAAATGGATTATAACTATTGGTGCAGTTTTTGCTTTGTGTACTGAATTATTGGGTGCCCAATTTCCATTACCACGTATCCTCTATGCCATGGGCAATGATGGCATTCTCTTTAAGAAATTCTCCTCGGTTAACAATTATACAAAGACTCCTCTCTTTGCAACCATTACTTCTGGTATTTTTGCTGGTAAGTTTATTGGCGATTTTGTTTAAAACTAATTGTCCAATATTTTTCAGTTTCTTCGACATTTTTCGATATGTTCAACGTTTTCCAACATTTTAGGGATTTTTCAATATTTTTTGGAAATTTTTCTACTTTTCGCATTTATTATATTCTTGAATTATAGATTTTTACATTTCCTGAATTTTCAACATTTTTTGACCTCATCATATGTTTCCTTTGTAATTTTCCTACTATTTCGGATTTGTATTTCAATCTTTCTTAACATGTATATCGACTGTTTCAATATTTTCTCATTGTTTGAAAACGTCTCGACTTTTCCAACAATTTCCGAAACTTTTCGATAGTATGCCTCGACAAAAGTTTTTCGACTGCTTCAATATTTTCCAAATTTCTTCGAGTTTTGAAACATTTTAGAGTTTTGAAACATTTGGATTGTTTTTTTTTCTTTTTTAAGTGGAAGAGTGCCCTTTAGCATATGCTCCATCCAACATCATTCATTATTTACACACTACTGCCTCATGCAGCGCGATTAGCTTCAGAGAAGTCTTTTGCTGGATGCCAAAGAATAATGTTTACAGCTCCATGCTTGATACCCTATCAGTCAAACTGTCCCACAGAGCAAAAAGTTGCTGGGTGTAAACTTCAAACCAAATTGGAATGAATACAAATCTAAAGTTTATACTTTATCCTCAAACTTTTTGCTGTGCACAGATTACAACTGCTCCATACTACTCCTTTGGGGTAGTGTGGCTTCCCGAAAGAACTCAATGGAAAGACAGTACGCCCGTCCTAAATTTTGCAACCACCTTATATATTGATGGCTCAACTTGTATCAATCTTACCTCAGTTATAGACAAGTGGTGATCTTCTCTGATAGTAAAGCCGCCACTGTCAAGCTAAAAAGGAGCTGAATTTAGTAATGAGGAATGCAGAAAACATTTGATCGAATTAGGATCTTAATCCGAACTTATTCTCGTTTGGTAACAGGAACATTGAGTATAACGAAAAGAAACGAACTTTCGCGCATTTTCTTACCGAGGCGAATGCCAGATGGAAGGTTTTAAAACCTTACAGGATTTTCAGAACAGTCTGGGCTCCATTTAACAACTCGAAAACATCATAGTTGCTATCCAAAAATCGCACTGAAATTGCAAGAATCGCTGCGATTTGCACTGGATACAGGGCCATCAGCAAGCATGCCGAGAGACTGGGTATCCCCTCTAATCCTTTTAATGTCCGAGTAGTATGGAAGCTAACGAGAAAGAATCCCTCATGCACTTTCTCTGCAACTGCTCCGTTCTATATAGAGCCCAACTTTTGGCTCTAGGAAAATCTTTTTTCCATGATCTGAGCGAAACGGGATATAAGTAAATTATTCTTACAGTTTCTTTTAAAAGAAGGCTTACTTTTTCAGGCTCGTGGATTAGGGCTCCACGTTTGGCTCCAATATAAGATATTATATTTTTTAAATTATATTCTACGGTCCAAAATAGACAGCATAGGCTCCAATTTTGTACAGGTAGATAAAATTATTTAGTAAAATAAAAGGACAAAAAAAAAAAAAATTTTATCTTTGTGATCAAAATTGAAAACCCATGATGTCTATTTTCGACCGTAGAATATAATTTAAAAAATAAAAAACTGCTTCAATGTTATATTGGCGCCCAACGTGGGGCCCGAATCCACCAACCACTGATTAAGAGTATCACGCTAGCCGGGCCCCACGTTGGACGCCAATGCAACATTAAGTTCTTCTTATATTTTTAAAATTATATTCTACTGTCTAAAGTAGACAGCATGGTCACGAGAGACTATTTCTTTAAGCGTCTATGAAGGGTTATAAAACTTCACTAATGTTATACTAATGAATACTTTTCGGCAACAAAAATTCAACATTTTTTAAACATTTTTTAAGCATTCATTCGACCTCACCTATAATTATTACTAAGTTTTTTGTTACCTTTCTTCCAGCTATTATGGCGCTCCTTTTTGATCTGGATCAATTGATCGACATGATGTCCATTGGCACGCTATTAGCCTATACAATCGTTGCCATCTGTGTGCTGGTGCTGCGCTATCAAGATGATGATTTCCAAATGAAAAACGTGCACTTAAGTGTGCCAGCGACAATTCGACAATTTTTCAATGGCAATAAATTCCATGAACCCAACGTATTGACATCACGCATAACAAAAATTGGCATTGTCGTATTCACCATATTCTGCATAATTTGGTGTACATTCGAGAAAGTCTTCGATCTGGATTCAGTTGGCGCTATTGTATCGCTGACTTTAGTTGGTATTGTGCTAATTCTGTTGACGATCATAATATCAATGCAACCGGTGTCGGGTATTGAATTATCCTTTAAAGTGCCGCTGGTGCCATTTGTACCCTGTCTTAGTGTTTTCATCAATTTGTATCTAATGTTCCAGTTGGATGTGTTCACATGGATACGTTTTCTCGTTTGGATTGCTATTGGTTTTGTAATATATTTCACATATGGCATTAGGAAATCAACGCAAATCAAAAGGAATCGTAATATTGCAAATGCAGCAGCAATGGAACATACGAATGCGGCATTTGAACCGGATGAGAAGTCGGAATATGGCAAAGAAAAGTTGGATTATGGCAATGGCAAGTTTTAAGCGTAGAATTTCGATAACATTCGGGCACCACAAATCACAGGGAATTTCCGATTTTTTAAAATATTTATTATAAAGTTTTTACATTACATGTACTTGTACTTAGTTTGGCTGTCAGTTGAACTGTCAATGTAGTTGTTAATTGTAGATTTTTATATTTATGTCGTATATTATGTATTTTTAAGTATTGTCACTTATGTTAGTTGTTGTGCTGATAAGTTTTTATTTTATTGTGGGTTTTTTTTTGCAATTTTTTTATTAAATTTGTTTAGAGAATTTTAATTTTAAGAAGTTGTTTTTTCTGAGTGTAAGTTCGCTGACATATTTAACTTGTATATTTTGCTACTCTTTGTTTTTGTTTTTAAGTGAGAGAGATGAATGGATTGACCGTAAAATAAAAACGAGTTAATTTTCTATGGGATGTAGGCGTGCCCGTTGACATGCCACGCTCATTTTTCGAATATTTCTTATTTAGCTATATTTTACTAATCATGAAAAATTTCATTGCCGTATGAGCTGTCCTTCTTTCTTTTTTCAACAAAAACACGTTAATTTTCTATGGGAGGAAGGCATGTCCGTTGACGTATCACGCCCATTTTTGGAATACTTCTTAATTAGCTACATCTCATCAAGTTTGCGAAATTTCACTGTTATTGTAGTGCTCCTTCTATTTTTCGCCAAAAAAAAACCACTGTGCACCCCTTGACATCTTTAAAACTCAACCAAGACCAAGACCGAGACTTAATGCCCAAGACCAAGACAATGATAAGATTGCTTCACTCCATGGTCTTGGTTTGCTCATCAGTACGATTTCCAGTGATTGTTTCCATGATTGTTGTTACTCTGTGGATTCCACAACGGGTTTGACTACGGTTTTCGATTTTTATTTTTACTTTTTCCGACCATTCGGAACCAGAATCGAAGCTCCGTAATATCCCTAGTACTTGCAGTTTTGAATGTTGGCTGTAGAAATTTGTTTCGTCAATACGAAATCAATCAATATCAAAATGTCAAAAATTTTGTTTAATTTTTTTGAAATTGACATTCGCAAGCGAATGTTGTATTTTTATATTCCAAATCGTCATGAAATTCAGTTTCTGGCGCGCTTTATCTCGTCGTCGTACCTTCGATACGCCAGAACATGAAAGTGAATTGGCACGTGTACTAACTTTGTTCGATTTGACCACACTCTGTGTGGGCAGCACATTGGGTCTTGGGGTATATGTCTTGGCCGCTGTCGTCGCCTATAATGTGGCAGGACCAGCGGTTATAATATCATTTCTTATCGCTGGAATCGCGTCGACACTATCGGGCATGTGCTATGCGGAGTTTGCAGCGCGTGTGCCGCGTGCGGGTAGCGCATATATCTATAGTTATGTGACCATTGGTGAATTTATGGCATTAACGATCGGTTGGAATTTAGTACTGGAATATGTTATTGGTAAGGAAATTTTAAAGAGGAAGTTGAAAGCAAAGGTATAACAATATTATATACCTAGGTACTGCAGGTGTTGCGCGCGGTTTGAGCAGTTACATTGATACAATGGCTGGCGGGCATATGTCAAAAGTACTAAATGCAACAATGCATATGAATCCGGATCATCTAGCAGACTATCCAGATTTTTTATCCGGTGGTGCCGTGTTGGTTGTTACATTGCTGTTGGCATATGATGTGAAACTTTCAAGTTTTACGAATATAATTTTTACCAGCATAAATTTAGGTACCATATGCATAGTCGTATTGGTTGGTAGTACGCACTGTAAGTTCAAGAGCTTCTTGATAATTGCATACTAATAACTCTATATCTTCTCGACAACAATATGTAGTTCAACCATCATATTGGAATATACCCGCTTCGGATGTCCCCAAAGGTTTTGGCAATGGCGGTTTTAGTCCTTTTGGTATATCAGGCATATTTCTTGGTGCCGCTAGATGTTTTTTTGGTTTCGTGGGTTTTGATTGCGTCGGAACCACTGGCGAAGAAGCTGTTAATCCAAAGCTTAATATACCACGCGCAATTAAAATATCTTTGGTTATAATATTTCTGGCCTACTTCGGCATCTCAACAGCATTGACTATGATGGTGCCGTATTATGAATTGGTAAGTCACATTTGAAATAACAAAGTAATTGCGTCTAAAAAATACAGCAATCTGTACACCTCACGTCATTAAAGTTGAGGTTATACTTAGTCATAACTTTGTTAGGAAAAATCGTAGATAGCCACATAGTAACTAATAATGTAAATAAGGAATAGTACTTTATAGAGCAGTTTTTAAAAGAGAGCAGAAGAATTTTTTTCGATCTGCACATAAGCTCAAAAATAGCCAAAAAAACAGTGTTTTATATCCAACATAATTTTCAGGTTAGAATATTTCAGAAACGAAAAAAGTTACAGCTGTAATTCAGAATGGATTTAAAGAAAAAGACTAATACTTTAAAGTACCATACTAGGATTTACGATTAAAATTTACTTTGATTAACTTCAAAAATAGCGAAAAACTGTGTTTTATGGTATTTTTTAACATTTAGGTCATGATATCACAAAAAATATAAGCAATAGAGCAATTTTGATTCTGGATTCGGAATCAGCGTAATATAATACGTTGGAGTGCATAGGTTTGGTCAAAAGAACCGAACTTTTATATTTACTAAATTGCTACTGAAAGCCCAACATGATTTTGAAATTTTTTTTCAGAAACATTTCCAAACACAATATCGAACAAAATCCGGAAAAAAAATTTGGGGTGCTCGAAACTTTTTTTTGAGTCGCCAAAAGACTGGCATGGGGATAGAATTTTGTATGGAAAATGATTGTGTGAGTGTGTTTGAAGCATTATCATTCAGAAACTATTCGGCCAATTAAACTAAAAATTTGCCATTAAGTGAGTGTATTTCTGGTATGGGAAGGTTTTTGTGCTATACACGAAGGTTTCCGAAAGTCACGCGAAGCCTTTGAAGTCAAAACGAAGAATATCAATGTATACCAGAGGAAAAACATCTATGGCGGACTATCACCTAGCCTTAACTTAAAGTTTTCTGGTAAGCCCGAAGGTTCCCGAAGGTCAGCAGAAGGCATAAAAATCAAAACGAAGAATATCTAGGTACACTAGAGGAAATAAATCTATGGTGAACTATAAACTAGTTTTAACTGATAGTTTTCTTGGAAACTCGAAGATTCCCGGAGGTCGCCTGATGGCTTTGTAGTCAAAACAAAGAATATCTAGGTATAATAGAGGAAAAGCATCTATGACAAACTATCAACTAGCCTTAACTGATAGATTTCTGGAAAACCCGAATGTTCGCGAAGGCCCGCCAAAGTCTTAATAATCAAAATGAAAAATATCTAGGTACAATGGAGGAAATTAATCTTTAGTGAACTATCAACTAACCTTTATTGATAATTTTCTGGTAAGCCCGAATGTTCACGAAGGTCAGCCGAAGGCTTCGTAGTCAAAACGAAGAACACCTAGGTAAAATAGAGGAAAAATATCTAGGGCGGACTATTAACAACCTTTAACTGATAGTTGTCTTGATCGAGACCCGTAGCTTCCCGACGAACACCCGCAGGCTTAATAGTTAAAACAAGGAATATCTATGTATACTAGAGGAAAAACATCTATGGCGGAATACCAACAAACCTTAATTAATAGTTTTCTGGGACTCCTGAAGATCACTCAGAGGCTTCATAGTTAAAACGAAGAATATCTAAGCATATTGGAGGAAAAACATCTTTAAATTATAGTTTCCTGGGAAACCAGAAATATATTAAAATGCTTTTCGAAGTTTTTTGAATTTTACCGATATTTTGGATATTTTTTGATACTTTTGGAATTTTGTACTTTCGGAATTTTGCCAATATTTAAGATGTTTTCCGATACTTCAGGCCTTTTTCCTCGATGTACTTATTTCAAAATTTTTAATCCTTTTGAACTTCTATCAATATATTATCCGTAGATGCTTTACGAGACTTTCGGGCCTTTACCGATATTTCAGATGTTTTTCGATACTTTCGGTTTTTTAGCGATATTTTAGAAGTTTTTCGATATATTTGAACTTTTACCGACTTATTCGATGTATTTCAATATTATTTGATACTTTTGGATTTTACCGATGTATTGGATATTTTTCGATGCACTTTGACATTCAGTTTTTTAAATGTTTTTCGTTATTATGGACGTAACAATTTTTTAGAAAAAAATAAATATTTGGGAACAACTATTTTTGGAACATAAATATTTGTGTAATTAGTGGCATAAAGCAATTTGTTGTTTTTTTGCGAAAAACCTGAGCAAAGCCGTAGTTTCTCTGATCAAATAACTGTCCCATAACAAACCTATCTGTTTCAATATGAAAACCTGTCAAAATAGTAATTTTTGGTGAATTTCTATTTAAATTGGGGGTTATCGTGAATGAATATTGTCGGGGTACTTTTCTCAGGCTGTCGTGCATTATACATTGCTGTCTGAGAAAAATTCCCCGGGAATATTTTTTCACGATAATCCCATTATTTTTTTCTGAGGAAATAAGTAAACTTTTTTTTTATATGAAAAATACAGTCTTTGTTTAGATATGAAACCTGCCAAACCTGTCAAAGATAATTTTTAGTGAATTTTTCCTGTTTTTCAAGACAGGCAGGGTAGGTATCTTCCGTTCATGGAGATAACTCAACTCTAAATCCTAAATTTTTGAAATGTATGTATGTATGTATTCTCCTTTAACTCCTAGGAGGAGCATAGGGCCAATATGAAATCTCTCCATTTGTCACGATCCCTTGCGATGACTTTGATCTCTTGCCACGATTTTCCCGATTCTTGGATTTCCTTTTCCAACGACCTTTTCCAGTTGGTTTTGGGTCTACCACGTCCTCTACTGCCTTGTGGATTCCACTCAAGGGCCTGGCGACAAACTTCGCTGTGTGGTTTCCGGAGAGTGTGACCAATCCATCCCCATTTGCGCAGCTTGATCTCGTTTGCTATAGCCTTCTGTTTGCATTTTTGATGTAGCTCGGCATTTGATATAGTGCGAGGCCACCAAACCTTTAGTATACGCCTTAAGCATTTGTTGACGAATACTTGCAGCTTGTTTGTTAGTTGTTCAGTAACAAGCCATGTTTCGCACCCATATAACAAAACCGATTTCACATTCGAATCAAAAATGCGCACTCTCGTTTTGGTGGATATAACGGATGAAGACCATATTTTGTTCAGTTGAGCAAACGCGCCTTTTGCTTTTGCTATTCTTGAGTTGATATCCTCTTTTGCTCCACCATCCATGGAGATAATGCTGCCTAGATACGTGAAGCTATCGACGTTTCCGATGTCATCACTGCCAGCTTTAAACGTGATGTCATTGCTTGCGTTTAGCTTCATGCTTTTAGTCTTGGATACGTTGATTTTTAGGCCGGCCTTTTGTGATTCCAAGACAAGGTCTTCAATTTTGCTTTGCATATCTGAATGTTTGGACGATAAGAGGCAGATGTCGTCAGCGTAGTCGAGATCTTCCAGATGTTCGGTAAAGTTCCATTGGATACCCCTTTTGGCCTTATTAAGAGCTTTATCTAGGATATCATCAAGAACGATAAGGAAGAGTGATGGTGATAGTAAACACCCCTGCCGTACGCCTGAATTAGTGGTGAATGTCGGTGACAACAACCCGTTGTGTAACACACTGCATTTAACCTGCGGAAATTTTTGAAATGATAAGAACAAAAAGGATCCATAATACATTCAACAGCATTAGATGTCATACAATTTTTCAAATCTACAAAATTATATTGGCTTTGTTAATTTTTTCTTCCTTTAGGATACAAATGCTCCATTGATACATATTTTCGAAAAGATTGAATATCATGTGGTTAAATGGATTGTCACTGTTGGCTCATTTGTTGCATTGGGTACCAGCCTTCTGGGTGCAATGTTTCCATTGCCACGCATACTGTATGCAATGGCTAAGGATCGATTGATATTTCATTGTTTTTCAAGTGTTAATCGCTACACGAAAACCCCACTATTTGCAACGATTTTTTCTGGAATTTTCACTGGTAAGTTAAATTTCCCTAAAAGCTTGAAAGCAAAAAAAAAAAAAAACTAAATTTTTCTATATAATTTTTTCAGCCTTCTTAGCAATTATCTTTGACCTGGATCAACTTATCGAAATGATGTCAATTGGAACATTGCTCGCCTATGCCATGGTCGCCATTTGTGTAATGATCCTAGCATATGAGGATATAGACAAACCAATGCCCACGGTACCACTGACAAAGGGGATATTTTTCAAACAATGCATTAATTGGGGCCATCGTAATGATGAGCCCACAGAACTATCATCAGCTTATGTTAAGTTCTTCGTAATGATCTATGCTATTGTCTGCATAATTTGGTGTAGTTTTGCACATATTTATCGGCTGACATTTTTCTTGGATATATCTCTAAGCGTTATCGAAACATCAGTGCTAATCGCTTTAACTATAGTACTGTTAGTTATAATGATTTTAATCGATCGTCAACAGACAGCTGCACCGGATTTATTTTTTAAGGTGCCCTTTATACCGTATATACCGTGTACCAGCATATTCATGAACTTTTTTCTAATGTTTCAACTGCAACCGATGACTTGGATACGTTTTACCGTCTGGTTGGCAGTTGGTTATGTCATCTATTTCGGCTATGGTATCCGGCATTCAGGGCAAATTGCACGTGATTCTTCGAAAGAAAGTAAATCGCAGCGAAATTTAGGTGTAAATGTGTAAATTATAATATTATGTTCAATAAAAATTCAAAATCTGTGAGAACATTATGGTGTTTCAGAAATATTTATCATATTTTTGCTTTCTCCAGCTTTTTTCATGTTTTTTTTTTCGTTTCAAATTTGTCATTGTACCGGGGATGATAAATGAGTTTTCTATTTTGTACCTAATAGCAAAAAATGTACTAAGACTGTCCAAAATGTACCCAAATTATTTAATACATTTGTGGTTAAATTTTGACTATTGGGCGATTCTAGCTTTGAACAATCTTCAAAAAATCCTTACAAATATGAAAAGATTATTTTTGCAACAAAATATGTACCTACATACCTTAAGTGGCAATATCATACTGTGCTTAAGCACGCTTTATCATTTCAGCCTTAAGCCTCTCAATTACAAATGCATTTAATGCACCAATAATGAAGATAAATTTCAGCACGATAACTCATCATTTATGCAGTGTCAGCAATTTTTTCCATGCTCCATGCGTACATATAAATATATGAACCTATGTATGAACGACCTCGACTCCTCATCACAGATGCAATTCGTGATAATTTTTTTATCGCTTAACTTCAATATTTCGTACGTTTCTGATTCGAATTCCAGTTCATTGCAGTTCATTTCATTTTGTATCAACGTTATTTTTGTAACGTACGACGAGGATTTTTTGTGTTGCCAGAGTGTGTTGACAAAGCTTTTAATGTAATGACATATTATCATATCAGCCGCTGTAAACACACTGTAAACATAGCCAATGTGCAAACAATTAAACGCGCTGCTGTTGCTGTTGGCACAAAGGACACTTTTGTGTGTGTCCTTTATAACGAGCAACGCTGCTGCGGCTGCTCGATGTCATATTCTTTGGGGTTTTTTTTTTCGTTTCGTTTTTTATGAAATTTTTTTTTTTTTCAATCGACACTTCCCTTGTACTGTTAAATTTTTTAACTGTTTGTGTATTGTGTATTTTATGATGTGACACAAATGCAAACAAAATATTGTATATTATAAATTATGCAAAAAGCAGCAACACTGGCGCGATACTACTACCATTACAGAGCGCGCGCATACACATCCTGATCCTTCTTTGCTTTGTGAGTTTTGTTTGGGCCAATTTAAAGGCTTTGTTATGGCGCAAATTGAATATTTTTTGTACACTTTTCGTAACATACACAGTGGTTGTAGGTTTATTTTTATTACACTGAAAATATTTATTATGATATTTCGATGTAAAGGCAATTTTGCAGCTACATTAACAATGAGAGTTTTACCTGGAATGTTTCCCGGGATTTTTGAAAATGAGTTATTTTATAGGTTTCGATGTGCTTTTCCCGAATTTCATCTTTGCGCGCCATATTGGAAAATTTTTTCCTAAAATCAGTTTTTTGCAAATATCTCGCTAACGGTTACTTCTAGATAAAAATTTTGGTCGATAATTTTGTATCTGGAAAGTTTTCCGGGATTTGTTCCGAATTTCAACTTTGCCACCTCGGATATCTGCCGCTCGCTCCACCATAGGAAAAATGACGCATTAAATCAGTTTTTTTTTTCAGCAAATGCCGCCGTAGTAGCAGAGGGATATTTGCATGAGATCATACTCATCGAAACTCAAAAATAGAATCTTCATTTTTATTAAATTTAAATGCTTAAAATATAAAAAACACATGCATCCGCTACATCAAAGAAAGATTAAATGACATGTTATTTTAATTCATGAAAAAAATCACTTTGAATCTGGTGTGTTTTACAGTTTTCTGTCCCACTATAAGCAGTTGTTATTGGGACACTTGAGTAACACTGTTAAATATACTTTTGGGAATTTATTCAGAAATAAGTAATCTCTGTCGCGCCCGTTACCTTTTTGCATAAAATGTTTAAATAAAATACAGTGAAAATAGTATAATTAGCTAAAAAAAATTAAAGGGGAGTAACAATGTAAATGAATTTAATAATTTGGTGATACCAAATGAACGCCAATAAGTAAACGATGTCGCACACGTTACCTTTTTATTATTTTGTCAACGTAGCGCGACGTTTGAAAATCTAATTTTAACAGGTCTCAACGTTGCGTACCACTACGACACGATTTCAGTAATCGTTTATACGCTTCTGCCGTTTGATAGATTTTGACAGCCGTCACGTTATGGAACGCTACTTCTTAGCTTATTCCAGCTTAGGTCTGTTTTGCGATGGAAAGAGAAAGAGAACAATAACGGCAAACTTATTCAGAATCGGGTTTGAACGCAAGTCTGCTCTCACCACTTATATATTAGCCGTGAGCAACCGATCTATCATCGGGCTTCTCACGTCTAATGTGGTGGTCCTCTTACCCGCCCTACGACATGTACTCTGATCTACGTATATCTTTCTCACACAATCCAGTGCAAATGATTCAGTATCGCACCATGTGTGCTTAGCGCGGCGATTTCTACTATACTACATTCCTACTACTACTACTACGACAAAGAAAACCACAAGTACCTTATTTCCTTTTTGGTTGCTGCTTACTTCGTTGCTGCTGCTACTGCTGCTGTTGTTCGCTGGTCGCCGGCCCTGCGGTGTGTCTAAATTTGTGTTATATTTCTTTGACATCTATCGAAATGGAAGACAGCTGCGTGTCAAGAACAGCTGTTTCGCAGTGTTACCGTGTGTATCACTTGTAGTGATGTGAACGCGGCTCCTCCTCACATTGGTTTTTTTTTATCGAAAAATGAACTTCGGATTAAGTTTTCTAGTGTTTAAATTAAGAAAAAAAATTAGGTCCGGAAAAGCCTCTTATAGCCAGAAATGGTGCAGTCATATTACACAGTGCAGCAAAAAAAATTCGAAAATCTTTTGGAATTCTATTTCTGAAAGCACATGATGTTACTAGTAAAACCCTATCTGTGTTTCGCTTGTTTAGCTCCAGGTCGAATTTTATAGTACTATAAAAAATGCTTCAAAACTGTTTTTTTAAAGTTGCCACGGCTATAAGTCGTAAACCGTTTGAGATTTTGTTATTCTATCTTCAACGAAGTTATAGATATAGACTAAAGGAAAGAAATTGTTCAAAAAACTCCCCCGAAAAAATTGGGTTTTGGGTCTTAAAATCACAAAAATGTCAAAAAATTGCACCATTTTTGGTCATAGCTCATGGCCCGCTTGAAAAAAATTAACTGAAAGGTTTGAGGACGACGGAATTTTTTGTTGGGTTCTTTTCAGGACATCATCCGAAGTCAATCCTGACAAGAATTCAAATCGTAAAACGTGCCGATTTTGAAAACGGACAGTTTTTGCTATTTTCAAACCAATATTTTTAAATGTTTGCACTAAATACCGTTTATTTGTGCATATATCGGCCTCGGCTTCGCTCCTACGTGAAAGCTCATTCAGTTCTATGAATATATGTCCACGAAACCATACCTCTGCGTTTAACTTTAGCTCAGCTCATTTTCGATCGAAAATTTTACCTTGCATTTAATATTTTTTATTTTCATACTAAATTTTGAAAATTCTTATAGAGACAAAAGTAATGTCATAATATGATTTGGCTGGTATTCTCTCAGTAATCAATTAGACTGGGTTCTGTTTACATAAAAAGTTCACTTGATGGGGTTGAATTGATGATATTTATTTCAAAAATTTACATCGGTCAAATAACCAATTTATAATAAACGATTCATATTTTTACATGGATTTTTGGTATATTGTTTTGTTAAATTAAAAAAGCGGCTAATTTATTTCCTAAAATGCGCCGAACGAAAGTTGAACGCAGAGGTATAGTTTCTTGGGCAAATATTCATAAAGTTGAATGAGCTTTCACATAGGGGTGTAGCCGATGTCGATATATGAACAAATGAACGGTATTTAGTGCAAACATTTGAAAATATTCATTTAAAAATAGCAAAAACTGTCCGTTTCAAAATCGGCACGTGTTACGATTTGAATTCTTGTCAGGACTGACTTCGGATAATGTCCTGAAAAGAACCCAACAAAAAACTCCGTCGTCCTCGAACCTTTCAGTTAAATTTTTTTAAGCGGGCCGTGAGCTACAAAACCGTTCCGTATTTTGCCAAATTATTAAAACAAAATTTTAGCCCAGGCTTAACTGATCAACTCTCTAGAGCATGTCAATAGCATTCGAGTAGTCCTTGGTACTAATTTTAATTAAAACATTGATGTATCAAAAAATGCTTGGGGCCCTATGTGACCCCATCGGTCTCAAGAAGTTAACGCAGCAAATTAAGAAAATTCTTGTACAAAATATTACAATGAATTAACTTGAAAGTTAAATTTTTACCGTTGCATGCAAAATTTTACAAATTTGAGGGCTCAAATCTCATAAAACGAAAATAGCATATTTGTAGCGTCGCACCCGTTACCATCTATTTAGTACTAAGAAGCATTGAAACTTAACTTTTTTAACATACTTCTATTTGTTGACAAGATCGAGATAATTGACACTTCTGGCGTATTTATCCAAACTCTAATTTTTATTTTAAAAACTGTCCTTAAACTGTCCCACCCGTTTCTATGGAAATGCCCAGGGATGGAATAAAAGCTTAAACGCTTTGAGTAAAACCGTCGTTTGGTTTCAGTGCATGATTCAGTAAATGATTGAAAAGATTTGAATAAAATTAAATCAAAATAAGAACATTTTATTTGCATTTCATTGCAAAAAAATTTTGTTTCGTGTACGTACTTTCAACTCTGTTCACATTTGCATTACACAGCGAGCTATCACGCGAGTTTACTCACGTGCATATTTGCGCAATTTAAATTGTCAATAACTGAGAGAAATGTGAAATAAAAATAAAAATTATGGTCAGCAAAACAACATTTTTTTAGGTTAAAATTTATTGAAAAATATTTCATGATTGCAATTGTATGCTACTACATACCATAATACTTATGGTACAACGATATAACGCAATAATTTTATTTAATTTATGTCATACGAAAATGCGTTAATTATGTTGAATAAAAGAAAAATGAATTAACAACAACATTGTATGAAAATTTAAAGTTTTAATGATAAAATTATATTAAAGAATTTTTCGCAGCGCTTAAAAATATGCAATGGAAAAGCTGATTAAACTTTACAAAGTTCGACAGCTTAAACATGTAATAATGCGTTGCATATTTTTGGCGCTCGTAAAAAAAACAATCCACTCAAAATACGCCGCTTATGCACGAAAAATGTTCTTTAAAAACTCCTATGCAAATTAAGTTGAAAATTTCAAAGTTCAATGGAACCCTTTGCCGGTATTTAATATTCATTTCAAATTGAATGTTCTAAGCATTAATTACACATTTACATAGAGATATGTAAATATGTAGTGCTCAATCGAAACTATGGCAATGCCAAAAATACCTAACCATAAACATCCTCCCACATCAAAATTTGGTTGCATTTGCGTCACTAACGCCGCCACCAAAACTTAAATTGATTGGAAATACGCGGCGAATTCATTCATAATTAATACTCACTCGTATGCTGTAAATGTATCAAAGATGATTATTGTGACCCTGCATTGCATGCATGCCGCATCCACATCCGGTTCTGGTGGCAACAACATAACAGTGTTGCCATTTGTTGTCCCATACTACCTACTTAAGCGCAAATGTGTTTGTAAATTTCAAATAAAACGCTGAGATTTTTTTTTTGTTCGCTTTCTACGCTTTGTCGTAATAAATACGTAATGAAACAAAGCAGTTGTGTGCATACCCAGTAGGAAATAGAAAAATACTTGGCGAACCAAAAGTCATCTATACACAAACAAAATTTTAGTTTAATTTTAAAGTAATTGTATAGAACAATGCCATAAAAAGTATTAAACTATTTTTTACTAAATTTCATACTTTTTTGCAACAAAATCAGAATTTAATACCAAAAATGGTTAAATCAAAAGTAAGAAAAGTAAACTATCATTTTTTAGTGTGCAGCGAAGGAAATTCGTAATAAGGAATGGAAGGCATCGCAATAGATTTAATTCGACGAAACGATTCTTTAAGGTCAAATGCCTTCCCTTTGAGTTATACAAGAAAAGAATTATACTACGGTTCCACCGGAGGCTTATGAACTGGTTTAGGGCTCTTTCGAGATTAAGCTTTAAGTCTCGCTGTAAATCACGTGATTTGCCATACATAAAGCTACTTCTGACGAGATTTACTTTAAATCTGCGTATAAATTTCGGCAGGGCTACCGATTTTGGCAATTTTCGTCCAAATGGCGACCTATTAACTTTGACAATTGGCATTAAATGCCAATGAAAAGAGTAAATGGAAGTTCAATATGAAGAAGAAAAGGAAGAACAACTTTCATTTTTCCACTTATGACATTTAGTGTCAAAAATAAATCGCTTTCGGTTGGTGGAGACAGGTAGGATTTCACGACTAGATTTATAAATCTCATCAAGGCTAAATCTCTAGTGGAAACATAGTATAAGACACTCTCAATGAGGGTTGTCACGTGGTCTAGTTGGTCTATTTTGTTAACTTAAAGATAAGGCCAGTCGCGATCTATGTGTAATGGATTCAATACCTCCGCGTAGTTGCCCTGCCTGCCTTACCGAAAAATCTCGTTTATATTTTGTTTTTTTCTCATTTTATTGTTCTCAACTAGTTTATGAAAATTTTGCCTTAAAATAACTAAGTTACTATTAAATATATTGAGTTATAGCCATTTAAGAATGTTCTTAGATATAAACTTTGTACTTAACGATAGGAAATTAATTAGATAACTCATAAAAGGGGTATTTCATAAATGAAAATTTGAAAATTATTTAGCGCAAAAGTTAGGTGAGATAGTGCAACAAAATATCAGACAGATGCTATGAAGCAAAATTTGCAAAATGCTGCAGTTCAGGACAGTAAAATTATGGCCGGGCCAAAGTGAACACCCTTCATCGTTCGTTTTGCTTTATATTTGGAAAAGAATGTAACAGAACTGCTTGCTTTGACGATGTTGATTCACAAAGCATCTCTTTGGTAGTATCCCAAGATGAAAAATTTTAAGTGCTTCTGAATCAAGCATTTCAAAAGCGCTTTTCCCCATAGGAATTTAGAAGCACTTTTACAATGATTTCTTGTAAGGCTAAAGTAAGAACAACATGGGTTCGAACCCAACGAGGGTGATCTTATTTTTAATTTTTTGCTTTATTTTTTTTTATAAAAATATTTTTTATTCAACATTATTTTATTTCACTTTTCCATTTTCCTTTCTCTTATCAATTTACTTTTATTTAATTGAATTGAAACTGATAATACAATGATTTCATGTAAGGTTGTAGGAAGCATTCTGTTTGCATTACATATGCTCAATATACAAATTTAATACCCTTTCATCGTATTGGGCGATGGTGTAGCGGTCTAACGAGTTTGTTAATGTAAGTAAAAATAACCTGTTTCTATCTTTCACACGGACGGTCGCGGATTCAAATTCTGGTGCTGCACACAGGTGCCAATCGAAGTAAAAGCTGGCCAAAAATGGTATTCTGCACGTAAACTTTTGAAAATCAGTTTTTAGGCACTAGTGATAAAGAGTGCAACTTTTGAGCAAAAATAAGTTGAGTTCGGACAAAGGGGCGTGGCACCTCCCATATAAGCAAAAGTTTAAAAATGCTATACTGAAAGCGTTTTTTGAGATAGTCCAACCGAATTTCACTGAAACACTAAAGATGATAAAAGCAAGCTCTCAACAAAAAATGGGTGAAATCGGGCAAGGGGCGTGGCACCTCCCATATAAGCAAAAGTTTCAAAATGCTATACGTAAAGCGTTTTTTAAGATGAGCCGTCTAAATTTCACTCAGATACTAAAAATATTAAATGCAAGCTTCGAACAAAAAGTAGGCAATCTCGGACAGGAGGGCGTGGCACCTCTCATATAAGCAAGTTTAAAAATGCTATGCTAAAAGCGTTTTTTGAGGTAAGCCGTCCAAATTTCACTGAGATGCTAAGAATATTAAATGAAAACTTTGAGCAAAAGCTAGGCGAACTGGCACGAGAGGGCGTGGCACCTCCCATATATATAAAAAATTCAAAATGCAATACAGCCATTCCATGCCTAGCGTAACAAGATCTGCTACACCCCTTCCGATTTCGCTGAAATTTGGTACATGGTTTTTTTTCATGCCTATTCTTCAAGAATATGCAAAAAAAAAATTTTGCGATTTTTTTCGTGGCTTGTGGAAGAGTGCAAAGTTTGAAAAAATCTAAATTGTGACAAACTCTCCTCAAATAATTGTCAGTAACTTAGACATTTCTTAACCGATTTTCATGTTCAGACCACTCCTGGAAAGGTATTGAATTAGGCTATAAGTTCCAGATAAAATTTGGTAAAAGTACTAAATTTACTACTATTTTAGTACTAAACTACAAAAAACGTATCCAGATACACCTTTTTTACCTTCCAAAATATATTTTTTGGAAAGAAAGGGAAAAATTCTTTCATATGACTAAATTTCAAGAAGGTATCTTTCAAACTACGACTGCAATTTGATTAAGAGCGTCCGGACTGGCGGAATCTCTCACTGTGAGCAAGCATAGGAAGCAAAGTAGCACCCAATTTTTTCACCAATTATTGAAAAATCATTTGATAAAAAGACCCCGTTGTCGCCAGAGTGGAACCTGGTGGAACTTTTTTTGTAGCTCTATGACTCTCCAATTTGTATCTCTCGCAGCTAACCTTACATCATGTATTCAAAAAAGCACTAATATTTTCTAATTTAGTATCGATTATCATTATTTACGTACCGCGGAGGTGTCCTCCTTACTATCCAATGACGTTTTTAACATTTTTTTGTTTTGGAAACTAATAACAACGCATACAATATTACTCTTGCAAAGAAGAAAAATAATCTGTGCTAGGAACTACGACTTTGCGTTAAGGCACAAGAGAACCAACTTGATATTACGTAACATTTCAAACGCCAAATCATGCGCTGGTGTTCCCTTTACAAAACTTGGCTGAAAAAATAATCGAAATCGCAAGTCGATTTCACGATTTTTGGCCAGATTTTACTTCGATTGGCACCTGTGTGTGCTGCCAGTTTTTTTTTTTTTTCATTTTATTGAAAAAACTCTTACCGCAGCATTACAAAAAAGCGCTTCAAAAGGCCTTTTGAGTAAGGCTGCGGTAAGCTTAAGCGCGCTTACATCCTAGCATATGCAATCTTAAAAAGAAAGAATAGTTCTTGTAGAGCGAAAACGCTTATTGGTGAAAAAGATGCACTACAGAAGGGTTTTTGAGGCTCTTCTTTTCCCCTTGGGATGTTACCTATATGAATACACTCAGAATATTTCGAATTCCTAGCGGATACTTTGCATTACAAAGCCTACTGCGTTAAAGGATTTTGTAACTGATTTTTATGCAAAGTTGTTGTTGCCATTCCTTTTGCCATAACACCACGACCACGCATAGAAATGTTATGGAATGAACCAAAATGAAATGGCAATGAAAGCGCAACAGTACAACAAAAAACGTGCCCCATGGAAGAGCTCCTACTCTGTCGCTTGTTCGTTCGTTCGTTCGTTTGGCTAAAAAGTTTAAACGAAGTGTTAATAATGCGAATCAGCGCCGAAGCGCAATAAATAATTAAAAATGCTGATGCTAAACTGTTGCGGGGGTGTGGGTGCGTGGGAATGGGCGAGGGATGCTTTGGCGTTTGTTTTATTTGGTGGAACAGAAAAAGTCGAGTTTTGTTTTGTTTTGGGGTCGCGTTGTGTAAAAATTCTATGATTTACAACAGGATTTGTAAATGAATACAATGCTTTAAAATTACCATTAAGAAGATTAAAAGTTTTTAGCATAATTTTTGCAAAAATCTCTAAAATTAAAATGGAGTTATTATGCTGATAGGTAAATAGATACCTTTTGTTCTTAGGAAACATTTAAGAAAAGTTGTGGACTTAATTAAAAAAAAAATTGGTATCAAAATGATTTTATTTAATTCGTAATTCAAATCAAATGAAGAGTCAACATTTATTAAGAATAATTACTACCAGTAAATTTTAAAGTCAGTAATTGCAATGTCTCTGATAGGACCTTTCGAAAACTTATACATACTTAATTAGAAATTTTAGATTATACCCGATCAAAAAAACTTGTCAAGTTCTTGTCATTGTATCAGAAATGTATATCAAAATGATATCAAAAATGTATCAGCCGCTGATATCCATTTTTTGTATATCATTTTGATATATTTTTGATATCATTGAATGACATGTCAATTTTGTATCAGAAATGTATATCAAAATGATATCAAAAATTTATCAGCCGCTGATATCAATTTTGTATCAGAAATGTATATCAAAATGATATCAAAAATTTATCAGCTGCTGATATGTCAAATTTTACGTTTTCGTTTGTGAATTTTATTTTAAGATAATTATAGAAGACGAACGCGCAGCTAATTTTAGTGAATAAGTTAATTTTCTAATGAAATTAGTGAAAAGCACAAAAATATAATTGAGTGCAAAAGAACCGACACTCCATTCAGTTGCTGCATGCGGCCTGTGGTTGGGAAAACTATAAGTATGGAAAACGGACGAGCAGCCAATTTTAGTAAGAAGTGAATTTTCTAATAAAACTTGAAAAAAGTACAAAAATATAATTGAGTTAAAAAAACCGACACTTTCATTTGCTGCATGCGGGCAATTTCTAAAAACTTGCCGACGATCAAATACAATATTGCAAAATTTGGTTATGTCAATTTTGTATCAGAAATGGATATCAAAATGATATACAAATTTTGTATATCATTGATATACAATTTTTGTATATCAGTTTGATATCTTTTTTTGATATCATTTTGATATCTTTTTTTGATATCATTTTGATATCTTTTTTTGATATCATTTTGATATCTTTTTTTGATATCATGGTGATATACAAAAAGCGCTACATTCCGTATATCACTGTGATATCCTTTTTTCATCAAAATCTTGTATGTCACTGACAAATTTTGGATATCATTTTGATATATTTTTGATATACTTTTTTTGATCGGGTATATTTAACATTAACCCTTTGGGAACTTCTTTTTTAATTTTGACTTTAAAAATCGTTACTGTCCATTTTCTTACTACTAAGAGCCATTTTAACAATAATTGAAAATAAAGTTAAAAATTTTTGTTTCAAAAGTGGTTTTTGTGAGTCATGCCATATGGCATGAAATGTACTGAAAGGTAGTAAAAGTATCAAAATTTACATTTAAATTTTTAATATTATTCCAATGATTTTGTGCTTAAATATAGATACTATCAAATCATATCAAAATAAGGATTTACTAGTAAAAAAATTTTAAAAAGGTGCTATGCCATATTATAGGTCTAGGCCGAATAAGAAATACCCTACACCTAATCCTAGAAGAGCAAACAATTTGGATTTTTTGATTATTTTGAGCTTGGAGCTCCATAAATTTCATCACGATCTAAAAAATATTTTGTACATCCTCTTTCCCTGTTTATAGATTTCGTCACTGCAGTGGAATACTGTGTGGATACTTAATTTTGCGTGTCATCACTGCAGAGTTAGTACACTGCATATCCTCTGCTTCTTCCAAGTCCTCTTAACATCGTTGTTTACCGGGCCCGACTTTTTGGGTAGTAAATAAGTACCTAAGTATATAGTGTCCTAACATTTAGGGTATTCCTTAAAACGTGTAAAAGCATCAAAAATCTCGGAAACTCGTAAAGCTGTCAAAGTTCGTATTGATTTTGACAACTATTATGAGTTTGCGGGTATTCTCGAGGCTTTTACACGTTTTATGGGATACCCTCATGATTTCAGTGTAGATTTTTATCCAAGAACTTTTCTTGGGCTCCTCACTAGTTGATAACGCTATTTTCCTCCCATTTCCGAATTAAGTTATTTTTAAAGGTGTTGTTCACTTCGCAGAAGGGTTTTGGAAGTATATTATGCCCCCTTCTTGGCCAAAGTAAAGTTAGGTTAGGGTGGCAGCCATAATGCCACATGTGTATATACCGCAAGGGTCCATAGTGATATCATAAACTCTCTTATTGAAGTCTTTTCATAAACTCTGGTCTTTTCAATTGTTTGTCTGTCCAAACTGAAGAATCCTGTCAATACAGAAAATCTTATAATGTCACTTAGGTGAATTTTTGTTCCTTTAAGGAACTGAAAGACGGCTGACCAATGCATTTTAGTCTAGTTCTTGCCAAAGCGGGGCAGCACCTGCGTTTTTATTGCCTTCATAAACCTCGTGTTTTGGGTTCCAGGCTTGAGTCATATAATTTCCCCTGGATAAGGCTTGGAGAAATTTAAATCACTTTCAGACAAGCCTTGAATAAATTTAAAACATTATTTAAGATTTCAGATTCGCTAGATTGTCCGAGATAACATCCATTTACAAAATGGGATTACGTCCGTGGGGATTATGTCATGGCACCGCCATAAAAAAAGGTTTTTTGGGATTTGCCGGGAAACTTTGGGATTTTCCGTAAAAAACTTTTCTTTTTTGAGCCGATGTTGCATTTCTGGAAGTTTTATATCCTGAGCTGCGGCCAAAGGCCACCCACTTACCCCTACTCTTATGTAAAATTACTGTGGTTAGCAATAATTTGCGATCATAACATCCATTTACGAAATATGGAGCACCGCCATGGAAAAAGGTTTTTTTGGGGATTTTCCGGGAAACTTTGGGGTTTTCGGAAAACACTTTTCGTTTTTGGTGAGCTCGATACTAGCTCGAAATTCGTGTGTCATATGAGGGGTATGGAAGCAAAGGCGACAATCTCCATTTTTTTTCTGAGCGTATCTCTTAGTGTTTGACCACAAAGCATCATCAAATGCAAGAAGATGGTACGATCAAAGACGACAGTCTCTTCTTTGATCATGGACATGTTTGATAGTGACATCTAGTTGCATTTGATGATAGCTTGCGATCAAACACTATCAAACACGTTCATAAAAAAAATGGAGATTGTCGCCTTTGCTTCTATACCCCTCATATGATATGATTGCCAAATATTCTCATGAGTTCGTCTGGCCGAAAAAATAAAACAAGCCCTTAAAAATTTTTTTAAGATTTTCTGGGAAGATCTCAGGTTTTCCGGAAAACACTTCATTCAAGGTCAGCTCGAACCAGCTCAAAATTTCTGCGTTAAAAGATTTCATCACTCACTCTTCTCGCGGATTCGTCTGGCTGAAGAACTAAAGTAAGCCATAAAAAAAGTTTTGAGAGTATTCTGGAAAATGCTTTCAGCTCAAAACTAGCTCGAAATTCCTGCGTATAAAGATTTCATCGCTAATTCTTCCCGCGGATTCATTTGGTTGAAAAAAATTCACTAATCTATGCAAAACAATTTTTCCGCTTTTCCGGAAAATGGAAAATTTCCCAGACAGCTCGAAATTACTGTCGAAAAGCTTGAAAATACCTCGAAATTCCCAACCCAAATAAAGCCCTAGTAAAGTAACAAATACTATACCTAGTTCTCACACGTGTGATAAATTGCACGCGCCACAGATCACTAAAATTAATTATAAAAAATTTAAATTGTAAAAATTGTAACCGTAACATCCTGGTTATGTTGTAACAACAATTTTCAGTACAACACAATGGATAAGACGATCGTGATTGTATTACGTTTGCAAAAGTCAATTTAAATTGTTAACAAAAATGTAAAATTAATTGACTTTTATTTCCGTTTATCTGTGATATGGCAAAAAACCCAACATCACAATAAGAAACTCTTCACTGAAGGTCAAGCAGAGAACACATTATTTTGTGAAGATGTTCTTTTGCAAAAACAAGAATCCAATCTCTGCTAAATTGTTGACGTAAGAGTTCAAAATTGTATCCCAAATGATAGCACTTGAAGAAAAAAATCAAAAAAATAAAAAAAAATCTTGGAGCATCATCATCACTCAATAAGGAAACAACATAAAAATCTTTGAAAAAAAAAAAAAAATGAACAAAATCAACGTTTAATAAACCACGTTAACAGAATAAAAGCTGAAACATTCAAGTACTCACTTGAGCACTTGAAAACATGGCTTACGTATGTGGCTGTGTGTACGTAACTGGCTAACACCTTGTTGCTGCTGCACAGCTTGATGATGACTGGCCAGTTCTTTTGGCCCACACAACATAACCAACCAACTCGTGCGCGTAAGCACAGCACGTACATACAACGCAATGGTTTTGGTTTGGTTTGGTCTGGTTTGGCTTAAACGAAATTCAGTAGCTAATAATTTTAAAGAAACTACTTTTTTTTCTTTGAGCGTTTAAATTGACTTGCGCTGCGAAACGTTTAAGCTCTTGTAACGCTTTCAAGTACTCAGTTTCAATGTAGACATAATCGATACTTTCGCATGAATGTATTTTTTTGCTGTTTCGTGTTGAATTTTAGAACAAAAAAAATGTTCTGTATTTTTTTTTTTTTTTTTGTGTTCTTTAATTTGAACTCTTCAATTATTGAGCTACGATTTTGTACAATTCATATTTTGCATATGATGATGATGATTTTTTTGACTATAAATACCTGTTAATTTCTTTAAAGAACACATCATTTGTATCAACACCTTCAAAGTGTTTAAATAATAAAATAATTTTAATAAATCAAAACAAATTAAATAAACCAACTGAGAATGGTGAGTGTGGAAAAAAACATATCCTTTGGTGAATTTTTTTTTTTTAAATTTGAAAAAAGTGCTTGACGAAATTTGTACGGCTTCGGCGAAAATATTCATTTGTATGAACCTACTTCTAAGGTATCGTCTTTGTGTAGAATTTCGATTTTCCGTCTTTGTTGAAGAAATGTTTTTTTAATACGTCTTATACGATTTGAATGTAAAAACACTGTGTTTGTTTACTTTCCTTCATCCTTGCTGATCATCACAAAAGGATAACTTTGCAGACGTTTTAACCGAGTAGACTTCTGAAGGAAGACAACTGACTCATACAAGTTTCCTGATAAACAAAACTTTAAAGTTTTAAGTTTTTATTACATTCGATAAGAATTCGTTGAAGGAATCGATTATTTTCGGTTCGGCATTGTATTGTCCTGCAACTTCTATGAGGGTGCGAGAGGAAAAATAAAGATAAACACACTTAGAACGGAATTCTTCTTTTGTGGCGGTCATAGGACTCATAAATTGAATGCATCGACTGCGATTTCTTGCGAAAAATTTGATTTCTTTCAACGTAGTGTGAAAAACTTCATGGGGTGATTTCTGGATTGAGTTCCATCCATCCCCTGGTTGCATGTAACAGCGCTCATAGTTCTGTGTTTTGAAATGATCCATTTAAAGAGCTGTTAACAATGGACCAATCTAAAACTAGTATGGGTATACGGGAGGTGCCACGCCCTCTTGTCAGGGTTCATCCAGTTTTTGCTCAGAGCTTGCATTTTTAGTTCTTGGTGTCTGAGTAAAATTTGGTTGGATTATCTCAAAAAACCGTTTTCAGTATAGCGTTTTGAAGCTTTTGCTTGTATGGGAGGTGCCACGCTTCCTTGTCACAGTTCGTAGTATTTGTGTGAATTTTTGTTGCATCGTCGTGAAAAATACTGCAAAAGTTGCATTTTGAATATATTTATTGTATGGGCGGTAGGCGCGTCCGTTGGCCGATTTCACTCTTGTCCCAGTTCGTCTTGTTTTAGCTCAGAGCGTACATTTATTGTCCTTAGTGTTTGAGTGAAATTAAGTTGGACTTACTCTTTCAGTATAGCATTTTGAAATTTTTACTTATATGGGAGGTACTACGCCCTATTGTCCGATTTCACCTAGTTTTTGTTCAGAGCTTGCATTTATAGTTTTTAGTGTCTGAGTAAAATTCAGCTCGACTATCTCAGAAAAAGCTTTTAGTATAGCGTTTTGAAGCGATTGCTTATATAAGAGGTGCCACGCCCTCTTATCCAAATTGGCTCAGTTTTTTCTCAGAGCTTACGCTGACAATTCGCAGTATTCATGGGTATTTTGGTTGCATTATCGTGAAAAGTACCCCTAAAGTTGCATTTTGAATATATTTTTTGTATAGGCGGTAGGCGTGTTCGTTTACCGATTTTACTCATTTTCAATCCCACAAGCTAACTTTGATGACGGAGGCAATACACCAAATTTCATTGAATTATCTTGCTCACTTTTTCCAAAAAATGTATTGCCACACACAGCCAGCCAGCCAGTCAGACAGACGGAAATAGCTATATCGACTCAGAAGGTGACGCTGATCAAGAATATATCTGCCACGCCTCCTTCTCTGCGCTACAAATGGAAGGACAAAGTGAATATACCCTGGGTGTAGGGTATAAAAAACGGCTCTTTTAAAAGCGTGTCATGATCAAACCAAGAGCACCAAAAGTAGAATCAGAAAAGTCATTTTATGGCTCACATTAGTCCGAACTGATAAAAAATCGGCTTCTTTTAGTTATTTTTAATATTGTTACTGAGCTTTCTCTTGAACTCTTTTGGGAGCATAAAAACTCCAGAAAAAGAATCATAAAAGAGTGTTTCAAGACACGTATGAGTCCGAAATGATATATGCATATTTGGGAGTCTTTCTGAGTAAGCTCACAAAATAATTTGTTTTTTAAGTGCACATATCTCTTTTTTTTAAGGACATGAGAGCACACAGAACCATTTACACAATGACATATATTTAGAAAAAGATGAGTCAGCGAAGATTCTTTGTATGATGATTATAAAAAGAGCTCTTAGTGGTTCAATTTGGATCAATTTGGAAGAAAAATTGGCTCCTTTCAAACCCTTTAAGGATCATTTCTGAGCTTTAAATGAACTTTTAGGAGTGTAAGAGAAAGAATCAGACTCAAATGATGTCGAATTGAGTAAGCTCACGAAATAGTTTGTTTTATGAATGTATAGGCCTCTGTTTGTAATGGACTTCAAAGAACTCATAGTTCTGTATATGAAAAAGCACATATTAAGAAAAATGTGAATCAGAAAAGAATCTTTTAATAATCTTTGACAAGAGTCTTAAGTGATGGAAATATTCAGAAGAAAAACCGACTCTTTCCGGGATTTTTAGGATTATACTGAGCTTTTTAATAAACTCTTAAAGAGTAAAAGAGCTCCAGAAAAAGAATCATAACAGAGTCTTTCATGAATCATACGAGTCCAAAATAAGCACATATTTAGAAGTTCCTTTTGAGTAAGCTCACAAAATAGTTTATTCTGTGAGTGCACTAGACTTCAGAGCACTCATAGTTCTGTATAATGAATGGCATTAAATTAGGAAATTAGGAATTTTTATAAATTTTACAAGGAAAACTTAGCGATGAACGAATTTAAAAGACAAAGCGGCTCATTTCAGAGCATTTTAGGAGCATTATTGAGCTGTTTATATACTCCGGAAAAAAAAAATAAAAAGGCCACGTTAAGCAACCAACCAAGCCGATCTTTAATCTTAATTTCAAATATGAATTCATTTTAGTGACCTGACCCATAGTCTTTTGAGATTCAATTAAAAATAATTTCTTATTCATGAACTGTTTAGGAATATAAAGGTTCCGGAAAAAGAATCATCAAGATTTCGAAGCCGGCATTTCACAATTCCAAGGCAGAGAAGACATTATTTAATTTTTCGTTAAAGTTGAATAATTTCTTTAAAATTGTTCGACTTTTTCAAGGTTTTATGACTTTTTCCAAAAATTTTTATTGATCTAATAAAAGTTTTTCGACTCTATAGTTTTAAAACCCTTTACAGGGTTTCTCGCCAGCTCAATTTTCGAAACTATTCCATCGTTTCAAAATTATTTTCACAATGTGTCAATTCCAATTCATTCTCAAATATTACCTTTTTTTCGTTTCAGAAACTTTTCGTGGTAGCCTTCGCGTGCGCCTGCTTCCTGGCCTTGTCTACCGCTGAATCTAATGCCGTCGATAGCGCTGCCGCCGATGAACCCTCCGCCGAATATCTACCACCAGCTGCTGAAGAAGTAGGTTCCGCCGATACCAAATTAGCTGACGATGGCTATCGCTACAAGACCGTACGTAGACTGAAATATCGCCACCGTCGTGCTGTGTCACAAGAATACCTTCCCCCACCGGTAGAGTCACCAAATCAAGAATATTTACCACCAAATTCCGAACCTCAGACTAAAGTTGCTGAAGATGGTTATCGTTATAAGACCGTACGTAAATTGAAATTCCGTGCGCGTCATCGTCGTGATGTTTCGGAACTCCCATCTAATGAATATTTGCCACCAGTTGATGTAGAGTTGGCACCAGAATTGAAAACTGTTGTTGGCGCTGACGGTTATCGTTATAAGACCGTACGTCGTCTTAAATATCGTCGTCATCGTCGTGAGGCAGAGGCTGATGCTGCGCCTGCTGGAGATGATGCAGTGGCCGTTGATGCTGCACCAGCACCAGCCAATGAATATTTGCCACCCGCCAGTGCCAAAGCAAGTGAGTCTGCAGTTGCAGAGGAGCCAGCACAGGATAGCGCTGTTTTAGCAAAGGATGGTTATCGTTATAAGACGGTGCGCAGAATAAGATATCGTTATCGTCATTAGAACCCGGTAAGAACAGCCCAGATAAAACATAGTTACCTGAGAGTACATTTTGAACAAAAAAAAAAAAAAAAAAACACAAATATTTTTGAAAATCCTTAGTTTTACTTTATAATATGTAGTTTGCAAGAATAAAAAATTATTCAATAAAAATTCGTAATCCGCTTTTTCTTCTTCGTTAATCTGAATATGTGCCACAAAAGTCACAACAGACTCTTTTCTTATTATTTTTCTGGACTTCCTTAAGAGTTCATAAAAAGAAATGATCCTAAAATGATATAAAAATAGCCACATTTTCTTTTGTGATTCACGTTTTTCTTAATATGTGTCCTTAATATGGATACAGAGCTATGAGTGCTTTGAAGTCTAGTCAAAAATACGGACATGTACACTAGACTGGGTCGATTTTGTATGAAGCAAAATAAAATCATTCACAAACCGACTCAAAAGTTAGAGAGACTCTTAAAAACGATATATGCATAATTTTTTTTCATTCCGAGAAAAACCAATGGAGCACTTTTGATTCTACTGAAGGCTCATTTTGGCTAAAAAAAACTTGGTCAAAACTTTTTTTTCATTACAAAATGGATACCCAAATGTGCTTTAGAAACAAAAATGTCAGCAAAATGCTTAGCTTACCTACTTAAAACCAAGGCACCTACGAAAAAATTTCACATGACGTTAAATGCTTGGAATCCTTCAAAAAATTGGTGTGATTTTTTTCAGAATTTTTGGAATTTTTCTTTTATTATTTATTTTTTTGACCAAGCTTTGAAAAATTATAAAATACCTCAAAAAATTCTGAAAAATTCACACGTATTTTTTGGACAATTCTAAGCATTTTTTGCCATATACACTTGTTTCGTTAGATGCCTTGCTTCAGAGTAAAATATCGTTTTTCCGACCTCGTTATTGCAAAACGTAAATAAATCACAAAATTTAACCACAAATTTTTTTGTAAAAACATAATCTTTATTTCTAAAGTACTCTTGGGTATCCATTTTAAAATGAAAAGAAAAATAATGAGCAAAAAAGAAGTTTTTTAGCCAAAATATAAATTTCGACCCGGTCTAATGTACACTAAAAAAGAACTATTCTGTGATCTTAATCAAAATGGTTTCTAAATATATGTATGTATGTATGTCATTTTGTACTTCTGAGAGTCATTAACAGCTCAGTCGTGATTCTTTTCTTGGAGCTCTTACACTTCTTAATTTCATAAAATCTCAGGAATTATGCTTAAGCACTCTGAAACGAGCCGGTTTTTTCTTCTAAATTGGTTCATCACTAAGAGCCATTAACAAGGATCATAAAAAAATCTGTTCTGCCACATATTTTTCTACTCCTCTATATAGTGATTAACTTAAAGTTACATCAATATCTATATGCCCATGAATCAATTGAATCCGTATTGAGTTTAGTGCGTTTCATTTTTTAAGGTCTTCCATCACCAGCTTCCAGGTTAAAGTTGAGTGCTCTGAGACCTGTTTGAACATCACATATCAGTTTGTAAGATGTTGCTGTATTTTATCTTCAGTCTACATAGCTACAGCAGTCTTTGACTCTTCTTCAGCTAACAAACCGTTAGTATATCATGCTGTCATGTACTTACTGGTCTACTCTATAAGTTTCGAATGTACCTTTCCAATCATTCAGATTTCAGGATGTCAACTCACTGCAATGTTCAACTCCTTACAAACCAGACAACTTCTTGCCCTATATCGAATAAATGCCCTCTTTTATACAATTCAACAACCAAGCTTGAACTTTTCCTTAAGTTCCAATACTTCCTGAGTTTCTTTCGAATACCATATCAAATTATTAGATCTTTAAAGGCCTCTCAGCTTTTCAACTTTTTCAATCCTTCAACATTTTGAACTCATACTATCTCAAAGACACTGTAGTCTTGAGAATATTTTATTTCCTGCAGAGTTCTGAGTTGTGATTTTGATAATTCTTGTACCATAAAAGCCTTAAAAGCTAGTCACCCCCCAAGATGCTACAACTGCCCTATGATACATTATGTGACCTAAAAGAACTTTATCCCTTCTTAAATACACTAATTTTTCTACATTTTTCAAAGTATCAGAATTGCCTCTACATCACCAAATCACCATATTTTTTAAAGGATCCAGATTTTTCAAACTAAGTATTTAGCTTTTCAGTAATTTGGTAAAAACACTCTTCAAAAGTAAAGTAGTCCAAATCATGAAAAGTTCTCAAGCACATAATGCTTCCATTTTTTTGGGAGCTCTAAGTTCTTAAGGAAAATTTGAGAGCTCCAAATTTCTGGATGTCGCCAAAATTAGAGACGAAAAACTTTTAGTCTGATCATTTAGGTTACAGTCCATAACTCCCCATGATAGTTCTGTTAGAAGATGGGATAATATAATTAGTATGTCCATTTCACGAGACAGAACTTTTATTTAATGCGAAAAATCATAAAAATTCTGTCATATAATTTTCAGTCACGCCTAAGTATTATCTCGGAAATCAAATGGCATGGATGTCGGAACCAAAATTTAAAAAAAAAATGTTTGTTTTTTTTTCATTTTTTCGTGTTTCCTCGCTTTTCATGACTTTTTAGAATAGAAATAAATTTTTTCAACAAAGGGTCCCCCTTGACTGTCGGAACCAGAAATTTTTATAAACTTTTTTTCATATGTTTTTTTCATGTTTTCTGCGCGTTTCATGTCTTTTTACAACATTTTAATAGAAAAAAATTTTTTCACCCTTGGATGTCGGAACCTGAAATTTTGAAAAATGGTTTTTTTTTTTTCGTTTTTTTCGGGATTCCAAAAAAATTAATTTATCATATCTCTGAAACTATTTAACGCACATAGATAAGATTTGTTACGTATATAATTTGCATCGGGGCAATTAACATTATTTGGTTTAATTTAATTGGAAAGCCTCGCTTTCTGTATAAGAGCAACGCACACCGTGAAATGCTAGTTATACAATATTTGCTTAGTTCTTCAATTTGGGCAATTGTTTCGGCAAGTCCTTAAGTAAAAAAAGTCATATCAATCGATTGCTTCAAATTGAATGCAACTTTTAAACTTGGTATATATGAAAATTTCTTTGACAAAATATATTAACTTCAATAAAATTTAGCAAGTTAAATAAAAATTAACTTAAAAAATTCCAAACTATTCAAATGCATTATATGCATTCTTTTCCCTACCGCTTATTTGATGGGCCAAACTTTTATAAAAAAAACTGCGCAGCAAATGCAGTGGCAATACGAACAAAACAAAATTTTTTAAAATGAACCAAAAAATATTTTTATTTTTTATTTTCCAACTCAAACACCAATACAGCAAAGTGGTGACTAAGCCATGAACCATTTTTATATTGGATTGGCCTGCCTCGCTCGGCCCACTTTAAGTAGTTGGCAGCAAATAAAAAATTCTTGACGTTTCCGTAACAAAACAACTCGAAAACTCAGCCAACGCAGCCAAAAGTTATACATCAAATTCAAATATTTGATCAACTTCGACAGCAGCGCGAACCAGAGAAATGAACGAAAAATACGACGAGTAATAAAGGAAATACATCTGAAAAAAAAAAAACGAAACCGAGCAAAAGATTAAAAAACCAAATGAAAATGCCGCAAAAAAGTGGCACACAAAGTTTAGCGGAAGAGCGAAAAAATAAAAAATTTTTTTGTTCATCTTTTGACATCAACGAAATTAATATTTACCCGCGCAAAACTACGCGAAATGAGCTGAAGGACACAACCCACGCGCCATACGCCACAGGGGCAGGAACAAGGATAAGCATTGGGTGGGTTGCATGTATTGTGTGCATATTTTGTACGTGGCATTTCAGGTACCATGATAGAAAGAAAGAAATATTGCAAACAGAGAGAGAGAGCAAACAGAATGAAAGAATGAAATATTGTCCCAATGCATTGCATCCAATATTCCTAATTTTGCTATTATAGCCGGAGAGCCAGCGCCTAAAAACAACTTTGCGTTTCTAAAAGCTGAATTTTTTACAGTTGGTTATAGTAATTGTGTACATCAATAATCTGTCGGTCAGTCAAGCGAACTGTAGAACAGGCGGATGCTATATGGCCTCAAACATGTAAAATTTCGATTTTTCTGCAATCAATTTCTAAAAGCTGAAACTTCTTATACACGTTATATAATGCATACAAATAACATTTTTGTCGGTCAGTCAGTTGAACGTTAGAACGGGGCTAGTCAGCACGCCCCAATATATGTGCAATAAATGAATCAAGTCAAAATTATTTCTAAAAGCTGAAATTTTTTTTAGGGGTACTTTATTGTATATTAACCACAAATAAAGCAGTCAGTCAGCTATATTGTAGAACAATCTCCGTCAGCAAGCTCAGCAAAGCAAAAAAAATGGTTACTAAAAGCTGAACATTTTTTTAGGGCTAAAAAAAAAAATGGTTTCTAAAAGCTGAAATTTTTATAAAGGGTACTTTATTGTATATTAACCACAAATAAATCAGTCAGTCAACTATATTGTAGAACAATCTTTGTCAGCAAGCTCAAGAAAACAAACAAAAATGGTTTTTAAAAGCTGAAAATTTTTTTAGGGGTACTTGATTGTATATTAACCACAAATAATTCAGTCAGTCAACTATAATGTAGAACAATCTCCGTCAGCAAGCTCAACAAAACAAAAAACAATGGTTTTTAAAAGCTGAAATTGTTTTTTGTTTTGTTGAGCTTGCTGACGGAGATTGTTCTACGATATAGTTGAGTGACTGAATTATTTGTGGTTAATATACAATCAAGTACCCCTAAAAAAATTTCAGCTTTTAAAAACCATTGTTTTTTGTTTTGTTGAGCTTGCTGACGGAGATTGTTCTACATTATAGTTGACTGACTGATTTATTTGTGGTTAATATACAATCAAGTACCCCTAAAAAAATTTTCAGCTTTTAAAAACCATTGTATTTTGTTTTGTTGAGCTTGCTGACGGAGATTGTTCTACATTATAGTTGACTGACTGATTCTTTTGTGGTTAATATACAATCAAGTACCCCTAAAAAAAATTTCAGCTTTTAAAAACCATTTTTTTTTTTGTTTTGTTGAGCTTGCTGACAAAGATTGTTCTACAATATAGTTGACTGACTGATTTATTTGAAGTTAATATACAATAAAGTACCCTTTATAAAAATTTCAGCTTTTAGAAACCATTTTTTTTTTTTAGCCCTAAAAAAATTTTCAGCTTTTAGTAACCATTTTTTTTGCTTTGTTGAGCTTGCTGACGGGGAATGTTCTACAATATAGCTGACTGACTGCTTTATTTGTGGTTAATATACAATAAAGTACCCCTAAAAAAAATTTCAGCTTTTAGAAATAATTTTGACTTGATTCATTTATTGCACATATATTGGGGCGTGCTGACTAGCCCCGTTCTAACGTTCAACTGACTGACCGACAAAAATGTTATTTGTATGCATTATATAACGTGTATAAGAAGTTTCAGCTTTTAGAAATTGATTGCAGAAAAATCGAAATTTTACATGTTTGAGGCCATATAGCAGCCGCCTGTTCTACAGTTCGCTTGACTGACCGACAGATTATTGATGTACACAATTACTATAACCAACTGTAAAAAATTCAGCTTTTAGAAACGCAAAGTTGTTTTTAAGCGCTGGCTCTTGGACTATTAGTGTAATGTTACAACAAAGAAAAACAAAAAAGTGCACTTTCTTGCATTCTCATTTTCGTTGCCTTTCGTTCCTTCGTTCGCTATAATTTTTTACTGAAATTCAAATAAGGCTGATTATTCTTATTGGGTATTTTAATTTAATTAATGGTATCCTTGCTCACCTTGAAAAAGATATATGTATAAATATAAATACAACTATATATTTCCGAAGCAAAGACCAACTTCAAAAACTACATCAAAACCAAGTTAGTTAATAGAGATGTCTCGCCACTTTCAAAGAAAAATCCATCCCCCAAAAATAAAACTTGGCACTTTAAAACTCCGGTTCGGAAAGTTTGCATACTCAACTACCTTCTAAGGTCGAAACCAAGAATAACACCAAGATCTGGATGTGACCGAGACCAAGACTAAAACCAAGACTCAAGACTCATGATTTATGACTCAAGACTCAGGCCTCAAGAGCCAAGACTCATGACTCAAGACTCAAAACTCAAGTCTGAAGACTCATGACTCAAGTCTCGTCACTCAAAACTTAAAGCTCATTCATTACTCAAGATCAAGACCCAGACCACGCCGTTTTTGATATGGTCTTAGTTTGCTCATAATCAGTGATTAGTTAGTGAACGATTTATGTAAATTGTACAATATTTCTTGTTGGAACTATCGCTTCCACAATTCTTCACACATGGCACAGTGGCAGATTGTGGCCATAAATAGGTGAAGTTGGAAAGTGCTATGGATTTTAAAAATTTTTAGGGCAATCGTCAGATAACTTTTGGAGACGAAAAAAAAATATAAAAGTTTTAAATTTTCTTTGGGGTAAGTAACACGGTGGGCACGTAGTTGAACTCTTAACAGCAAAAATGCATATAATGTGTAAATTATGATGATTTTTTGAAAAATTGTCCTCAAAAAGACAAAATCGAAAAATTTCGAAAACTTTGGCGTTAAAAAAAAATATATATTTTCGGATTTTCATAATTTTTGAATATAACTTTTTGCCAAGTATGCTCAATTGAAACTCAAAGTTGCAGCTGCAACTTTTGAGAACTTTTTTTATGAACTTAATTCCTATTGTGGTTTTTAGAGGAGAAAACATTTTTATTTCTTTATATTTTACAACGTTTTACAATAGTTTTATCAATTTTAAGCTTTTAGTGTGCTTACATTCGGAAGATAGTTTTCTTAAAGAGAGGGTAGCAGGTTAAAGGGTATATTGCCCCTATTAATCCCCTTTCGTCTTTGCCTTTCTTAACTTGGACATACCATTATGAAGCACTGTACCAAATCTTATAACCTGCATGAAATGATTTTAGAAATATGACGGGTTTTTATTTTTATAGGGCGTGGCATCGCCCACTTTTTACTGAAAATTATTTCGCCTTATGCACTTTGTATATGTACCAAATTTTATCTATCTGCGTAAAGCATTTTTATAGAAATGATAAATCAGATTTTAGGAGGGCGTGGCACTGGCCATTTTTTTAGTGAGGATTATTTGTTCTAAGAGTCTTTACATACATATGTACCAAATTATATCTATTTGCGTGAAAAAAATTTTCAGAGACATAATGAATTTGTTTTTTTGAGACGCTTGGGCGTCTTCGATATGCCGCTAAGCTAAGGAATGCCTTCTATATATCTAATTCATTACAATGCGAATTCTATTTAAGCGATCAGTAAATAGTCTGTTTGGGCGAAAACCCTTCTAGAGTTTAGTATCTTGCTGATCAAATAGGAATGATTTTAGTTAGGACTTTGCATGGTATTGATAAAATTATTATGCTCAACACTTAAGCTTTAAATTGTTTTTACATAACAGAAACTCAGCTCTTTTAAAATTTTTTCTGGAATGCTTTCTTCTTCTCAAATTTGATTGTATATCTGGTAGTTACGTGGTATTATCACTGTTAAAGGGTGGAATTGGACTGGTTGATGGTCTTCGGAAAATTTACTTTCTGGCGAGTTACCTAGGCAATTGTAGTAGTTAATAGGATTCTGTTTTAGACCAGACTATAGCTCCGGTTTGGATTCGATCCAGATCAAGATTGCCTAAAGTAAGATCAGGAATGGTTAATGGATGATTCAAACTACGTACTGGAACCGTAAATAGGATTCAATACCAAATTGTGATATGGAACTAATTAGATGACTGATCAGACGGTGGTATTAAGATGTACTGTACTGTACTCAAAACCGAAACTGATGCGATGGCTGGATCAAAGGGTCCCATACACAGTGGCGGTGTAAAAGATCTTCTACTTCTATATTAAACAATTCGAAAAAGTTCTAACAAAGTTGAAGAGCACATCAAATAAAAAAACAAAAAAACAATCGGGATCAGTAACTTATTTCTAGGCCCTCTTACACCTCTAGATATATATGTGTCAAGGAAAATTTACTGTACTAAAATTAGTAACTAATCAGATGGCCCTGTTAAGGAAAGTAACAATTATATTACCCGGGCCTGATCATGATTCGAACGGAGTACCTACTCTAATATTTAGTTTGGTTCTTCTTTGTGATTGGCTAATTTTCTCTGAATTTCTTGAACTTTGGCAGCAACGACATTGAGCATTTTATTTTTGCTTCTCGCTGCAGGTTGTTTTTATATTTTTGTTGATTAAGTCGTTGATCTGAGTGTCGGCGTCTTTCCGCTTGGCTCTTGTTTCCAATTGCAATTTTCTTGTTATAATAAATTACAAAATCTGATGTGTCCCTTAACGCTAAATGCTGTAGCTAATGGAGTTTGCATTGAATAATTTTAGCTTTGTGCACATCTACACACAAATACCTTTCTAATGGTGCATAATTCAAAGTCGTGCTCCATTTCTAACAAAAAGGTAGGACAAATTTTTGTCTTGCGCATTAATATATAGATTATAACATGAACAGCCTTTATCCGCATCAGCAGTCTTCATCCGAATTTACTTAAACCTTGTCCCAATCTCAATACGCATCAACAGTAACGTTAATGTATAAAATCAAAGTGAATTAGTATTGAATTGAGCTATTTCAATCTGGTAACGCCGTCGATAATTGTAATAGATTTTTAAATTTGACAGAAACAAAACATCTGATTGTCAATTTTGAAGTCAATTTATAAAATTTATAAATGTTACTTCATTGAAAAAATATAAATAAATTGAAAGCACGACAAAAGTGAGCAAAATTGAGTTTTCAGATAAATAAGATATATGTATGTATGTTTAGGTCAAAAACAACTGAAATTTTTTCATTTTGAGACGGCTGATTGAAACTGCCAGAAACTGTAGTCTGCAGAGTAAAATTTTCAATTGCATTAGTACGTTTTTAATGCAGATTAATGTTAGTCTGCTAAGAGCAATTATACATAATTGCTAATTAGCATTGTTGGTCACTTGCTCCACTTCACCCTATAAAAAATTATTTGTTACCGAACATGGTACGTATCTACACAGTAACGCTATCAATTAATGGAAAAAGTGCTGAATTTGCATTTCCATATGTTGCTGTTGTTGTTATTGTTGTTGTTGGTGTTGATTACTCATATTTACTTGTTGTTGATGTTGATTTGGTTTCATTGTATCTGAACCTGAAGCAAAAGTTGATGAATTTGTTTTTCATCTCATTACAACGTTGTTGCCTTTGCTGCTGCGTTTGTTAAACGAATCTCCGAGTTGTCAGCTTCCATATTGTTGTTGTTGCTGTTGTTGTTGGCAATTTAAAATCTCGGCAACGTTGTTGATAGCAAATCTCCACAATAGCTGCCGATCCGATGCTGCTGCTGCTGGTGGTGGTAGAAAATTAACAACAAAACAACGACGCACAGTGCCTCGTTTTAGTGCTCTAGATGTGATAAACTCAAAATCTAAATTTTAAATTTCTTGCATGCAGAAATGTTCAACTACGTCCACTTACCTTCAAAAAATTACACTGTGCTACAAAATCCCAAGTATTTTGTACACTTTTAAAGAGACCCAGTATATATTGTAGGTCTAGTCGAGTACTTCATATGCCTATACTTAAAAATTGTAATACACCTTCAAAATCTTAAGATATCATTAGAAAACTGTTTTTCGGTGACTTTTTGTCACTCAATTAAATTGTGGCTCAATTAAATATTTCTTAACCGCTTAATTCAATATCTATTTATCATACTTCAATTCAAAAAAAAAAAAAAAAAGAGCGCATTGGTTCTTTCATCAGCACTATACCAGCAAAAAAACAGTCAATAAACTAACTTCATAATTTATCTGGGGAACCTGCCTGTCTATCATTAAAATTCTCGTAATTTCGAGAGCCTGCCTTGTATGTGGACAAAAATCCGCCCTTGTAGGTTTTAATTGTAGCTAGCGTAGCATGTCTCAAAACTAGAGTGTGTTTCCAACTAAAAACAATTTGGCAATTTTTCACAGCAGTCGGCGCTAGTGAGTGGCGATCTTGTATAGAGAAGTTTATCCGTGTCAATAGCCTAAAGGTTAAAGTACCACGTTTTCTTTCATAAGAAAACCGGAGTCACGGGTTCGAGTACGGTTTCTGACAAGATTTAACTGATCTGATGAGGCTATACACATGTTTATATATGAAAATATATAAATATGTATGTGGAAATAGCCGAAAAATATGTAATTAATTTGCATGTCAACACTTGCTTGCGTCTGTAGTTGAAAAATTGCAAAATGACTGTTTAATTAGTTCAATATAAATTAATCACGCTTTTGCATTTTTTCACTTATCTGGAAAGAAAAATTTATGGCAATTCTAAAAATATATACAATAGCTTTAGTCCAATGAAAATATGTGGAGATATGTTAGAATTTGGAAAAAAAAATTTCGTTTTAACAGTTTAAAGTCTTTCTTAAGCAACACTTTGAAACACAAGGTACATATGTATATTTTAATTTATTCATAAAGAACAAACAAAATTGATTGAAAATTGAAGATGTTGCAAATTTTTATAAAATCTTACCTTATCCGAAATTATAGTTTTTAACTAATAAAAAATGCTTGCTCAATATTTCCCCTTTAAAAGAACTGATGTAATGAAAATGGGTTTTAGTGATACATATTTCTAAAAACTTGGTCATAACGGGTTAAAATCTTTGACGAAAATATTTTACGCAAAATTTCATTAGGGGTCACATAAAATCATTTTCTTCAAATCAGTCTTTTACTTATCTTTAAAATGGAAAAGATCCGGCAAGCATTTTTTATTATATAAAAATTATAATTCAAAGTCAAACTGCCAAAAACGGAAATTTGGTTTCTGAAACACCTATTCTTTGAAGTATTCTTAGCATTTGACTTCTTATGAAATTTTTTCGTAGATGCCTTAGTTTTGAGTAAGCCTAGCATTTTGCTGACGGACGTGAGCTTAACAGCTTGATTGATAAATTTTTGAAAAATTTTAAAATATCTCAAAAAAAATTCTGAACAAAATTCGTAAAATGCCTTTATTTTGAGTTAAAAATCGGTTTTCCGATTTTACCACGCGAGTATTATCTATACCTCCAAAAACTGCAATTGGTGTGTTTTTTTTGTATCGGGGGTACAACGCCCCCTTGTTCAATTTACCCTAATTTTTGTAAGTCGTTTGATGAACGCAGTCTTCTCCTGTGTACAAAGTTTTATAACAGTATCTGTTACAAGTGCAGAGATATGTATGGCAATTGATGTGTTTTTTTGTATGGGGGCACAAAGGCCCCTTGTTCAATTTCACCCAATTTTCGCAGGTTGTTTGGTGAACGTGGTATGTTATTGTGTACAAAGTTTTGTTATAATATCTGCTTCAGGTGCAGAGATAAAGCAATTAAGGTGTTTTTGTTTGTATAAAGGGTACAAAACCCCCTTATTCAATTTCCTCCAATTTTTGCCTAGATTGTGTGAAAAAGTGCACTGTGCGACGTTTTGTGTAGAGATCTCCAAGAGAACCAAAGATATCAACAATTGAATTGAAATGAGTAAAAAACTTCTGCTCGCTAAATTAACTCAACCCCAATAAAAACTGCAGCAGAGCATTGGGAGAGAGCGAGAGAGAGAGAACGTGAGCGTAAAAAATTAAACGCTGATAAAGCAACGCAACAGCGCAGCCAGCATTTCATATTTTGCCAAAGTTGGGAATTATCGATTTTTTTCGTGTTCTTTTGTTTTGTTTTTGTTTTCCTTTGTTATGATTTATTTCTTTCAGTGTTTTGTTTTTGTTTTATCTGCGCTTTTTAATGCATTGTTTTTGGTGCGAGAGTTGATAAAATGAGAAAAACAGATTTATTGTTGACAGCGCAGTATTGCCATTGTTAGCAGCGAATTATTCGCGGTATTTGATGTAGTAAAAATAGTCCAGTTAATTCAGACAAAAATGTAAAATTTTTGGAAAAAATCTAGTGACAAATTTTTGTCCACATAAAATTATAGGCCATGATCATCTCAATTTTTTCGAAATTTGCAGTTGGGTTCTCATTTCTTGTTTTTTTTTAAATTCATAGAGCTGTTTTAAGTGCTTAGTATGCTGACCTCTCATTATTAGTTTTGCGAATAAAAAAAAAATTTTCCAAGCTATGGGCATGGAACTTCGGAGTGTCCAAGTGGTGTTTTTGTGAAAAAACGATTCAATTTTTTTTTCTAAGACCCGCCATTTTGTCAAAAAAAAATTTTTTAATTTTTGTTTTCGGATTCTTATAGCATTTTAAACGTTATTTTAATTTCCATTTTTAAATTTGGAAAATTTTGAAAATTTAGATAGGGACATAGTTACGCAATTCCGGAACTTTCAGGAATTAAAAAAATCCTACGGGACTGTCCCGCAGAATCCGGGACGGTTGGCCGTCTTATCTTTCTAGCACGAAAACTGACTAAGATAAGTAATTTTTAAGTAAGAGTTCTTTTTCTTTGTAAAACGAGCGAGTTCCAAAAACTAAAATATTTCATAATAATCTTAAACTCTAACGCAAGGGTGTCAGCGTTTTCAAATCACTGAGCCAAGCGCAGTCAGCGCAAAGTTTTGCTTTTAAACAACTTCAAATTCCTCGAACTACAATAATTACAAAACCTATTTTTTGTTGTTTTTTGGTGGCTCGTTTCAATCATGTATTAAATTTCTGAACACTACAACACACACGAAAAATGTTTGTTGTTTTTTTTATGCGAAACAACAGAAACTATTTTTCATAAATATTTTAACTCCGCGAATTTTGACGAGCTCAAAAAAACAACAAACATTTTTCGTGTTTGTTGTAGTTCTCAGAAATTTAAAAATAATTGAAATATTCTTGTTTTTGTAGGCGAGCCAAAATTGGCTCACTTTTATTCTACGCTGACACCCTTGCTCTAACGTGTATAAGTTTTTTTGTTCTTAACCGATCGGAAAAGGTCAAAAAGCCTCCTGAAGCTTAAAATACAATCTTTTAACTAAATAGTTTTAAAATTAAATATTTATAACAAAGAGTCTGTTTTTCTGTTTTCTAAAATAAGCGATTTTCTAAAATTGAAATATTTCACATTATTATTGTATTATAACTGCTATAACTTTTTTATTTCTTAACCGATCGAAAAAATTCGAAAAAGCATTTAAAAGGTTAATATCTGGTCTTCTTAACTGTGTAAAATTTAAATTGAATGTTTTTAACTAAATATTAAATAAATTAATGTAAACGGAAAAACGAAAAAACAGTTTAAATTTGGAATATAACTAAATACTCATAATTTAAATGCAGTCTTTAACTTTACACCTCTACAAATAAATGTTTACCTTTTCAATAAAATACTTAAAATCTAATTTTTTATAGTTTTTACCTGTGTAGTTGAAAAATTACGGTTGTTTTAAAACAACATTTTTTTAAATTTCAATATTTTACTAAATGTTTTTTTTACATGAATTTTTTGAATATTATTTTTAAAACTTTGTAATTGAAGGGTATATGGTTTAAAAGCCTAAGTACTTTTTAATTTTTTTCGATTGGTCAAAAAACAAAAAGTTATAGCCGTTTTGTTATTTAAAGTGTAATGGAAATAATTAAATTTTGGGGACACGCGCAAATCGGTCAATTTTCATGCTAGAAAGTTTCTTAAAAAACGAAAATATGCAGAATTACGTCTGCTTACTTGAAAACTTTTTTTTTGTCTGAAAAACTGTTTTCAAATTATTCGCCTAAAATTGACTTTTTTGAACTTCGAACCCCAAAAAAGGGGGGTTAAGCCCCCGTTTAGCGGTGAACTTTTTTTTGTACAGTAACTTTAGTCCAATAAACGACTGTGCCAAGTTTCAAGTCCGCTGCATTTTTTTTCCTTTTTCCATTGATATTTTAGCTAATTTTACTGTACTATATGACATTTTAATAAAAATAAGATAACCCCAGTATGAATTTGGTAGCAAATAAACCAAACAAATTGCCCGCATTTAAAAATGCAACCAGATATGAAAAAAACAAGAAGATAAGCAACAATACCCTTAAGTAACAGCAGCAAAAGCATTTATCTACAAAAATGCAAAAAGTAGTAGAAATTTCTACTACTATTTTAATACCATTGGCATCAAAGTGCAAAAACCAACAGCAGAAAATGAAAACAACACTTTTGTATACAGAATAAAATTGGCAACAGCAGCTCTTTCGCGCTGCTCGCAGCAAGAAAATTGAGCAAAGAGCGGCGACGTTGACGTCGCATCCGCTCGTCGTCGTTCAGCATCCGACAATATTCGTAGTTTTGTTGTTGTTGTTGTTAAATCAAATTCATAATTTTCGTAGTAGCTGTGTGTGTGTGGTGTGTGTGATGGATGAGATGTCGTGCGCGGCTGACGACAACGTTCTAACTGTAAAAGTAGTAAAAACGCAGTTGTTGTTGTAGTTGTTGCAGGGCGTTCGTCGTTTGCAGCGTACGGTACGAAAGTGGTGGAAGCTGAGAATCAAATTCTGTCGTCGTCGCTTGCTTGCAGTTGTTGTTTCCGATTGTGTATCTGTGTGTACGAGCGAACGAGCGTTGTTTGTATTTTTGTTAATTGAAATAAATTGGTTTTTATTGTTGTTAATAAAAATTGTTGGAATTTTTCGCAGCATTGGGGTTGAATTTGTTCTGTGCGCTCGCAGATTGCCGTTGTTTGTTTGCATCTCGAAAATTGAAAAAGTGAAAAGCAGCATTTTTATTTAAATTTTTGCTGCTGCTGCGTTGTTTTTTTCCCCCAAAACAAATTACGCTTGAGTCCATCACGGTCAGTTGAATTGTGAAAACGCGTCGTGGAATTGTGTAAAAAAACAGATAAAGTTTTTAACAAAAATTGTTCGCATATCACCAATTTTATTTTTTGTTTTCTTGGATACGTTCCAGCTGTGAGGCAAAGTTATCACCCAGTGGCAGCAGATACATTTTTACTCGCACTCGTCGTCGCTCTTTGTTTATTTGTGCAGCATCCGTTCGTTCGAGTTTTCATTAGCGGTGTGTTTGTTGCTCTGCTGCGTTTGCAATTTCGCGGATACAATTGCATTTCATTGGCTTTTTGTTTTTTTGGTAAGAATTTCATTTAGTTTTAATTGTATATAGATACAGTGGCACAAAAAGAAACTCCGATATAAGAACGCATCCTCCAGTAGGACAACGATCTAAAGCATACGTCCAAAAGTGTCAAGGAATGGTTATTGTACCACGCTCCTAAGACTATTGGTCACTCGACGCAATCTCCAGATCTCAATCCCATTGGAAATTTGGGGATTTATGTTAAGAGAAAAATCAGAGAAAGTACCATTTAAAGCAAGTGGAATCTAAAAAAGTTTTTCAGGGAAGAATGGAGCAAAATCAAAAAATCTGGTAAAAAAAAAAAAAAAAAATCATATGTAGTAGACCCCGCTTAATTGATTTCCCTGCATAACTGAACAAGAAAAAGCCTGTTGAAACTGTTCTCATTGAAAACTGCAACTATGTCCCTTGTTTATTGATCCCCCTTAATTGGTTTCCCCGGTTAGTTAATAGGAAGAAAATGGTTTCCAAATGAAAAATACATGTAAAATATCCCATTTAAAAAATCAACAATATTAAAAGTAACAAAAAATATACTGATGGAAAAAATCTGAACAGTTTGCAATACTGCTCAATTAAGATTTTAATCCTAATTCGGACTGGCTATGGATAAGGCAAAAGCGCGAGGTTTTCGTCTTTCATAAAGTAGAAAAATCCTTAGCAAACGCAGAAGTTGCAAATGATTTCAAAAACGTATTTCTTTCCGGATTTTTAAAGGATTTTGATCAAGCTGATATTTTTAACGCTATAAAGCTATTCCAATACATCCTATGCCCAGAAAATGTGATGGCTTTAACCCATATCGTACCAAAAATTTCAGCATTTTTTTTTTAAAATTTTTGTAATAAAAAGGTTAATTGAGTAAAAAAAGTGGCGGAAAATAAGTTCGAGCCTCATCGAAAAATGTTCATATATGAAACTGAAAGTTTAAGATTGGTGCTTTAACCCATTAATAGCCACTTCCTATACTATCATACAAAAAAAACTTCTTGGTTTTATGCCGCTTATGGACTTCACAGCTGCTTCTTTTTATTTTTAATGGCACTGACCCTGAATAACTTTTTATGCGCACACAATTTTAAACCAGAATAATCTCTTTTAATGCAAGCAAAAAAAGTAAGAAAGTCCATTGCAAATTTGTGTGCGTATAAAAAGATATTTAAGGTCAAAGGTTGCAAAGACCAGTTTTTAGTAAATATCTCGGTTACTTCCAGTGGCGGATCCAGCATTGTAAAGAGGGGGGGCCGTTTGACTACATTTCTAGATAATAACAGAATGTTTTCAAAATCTTTACATATAATTTAGGTTTGAGAGAGGAGGCGATCGCCCCCCCCCCCCTGGATCCGCCACTGGTTACTTCTATAGAAAAATGTTGGGCCCCAATTTCACTACTCCATGCAAGTGTACCTTGGACTATCGAAAAAAAAAAAAACCATTTGTTATGTAATCAAAAGTAACATCTTTTTCAAAAAAAATAAAAAATAGTCATAAACAAAAATATAAAAAAAGTCCAATTAGAAAAAAAAAAAAACGATTAACTACACAAAAATGGTTGCAAATAAATACATTAATCACGTAAATAATAATAATATTAAATATTATATTGAAAGCGATTAGTAATGGCTTCCTGGTTGCCCGTCGAAAAAGCCTCGCTTGTCAATAAGCACAGGTCCAAAGTACACACAGACAGTGTGTATTAAAAACTGTCAACACCCATAGCATATATTAATGAAAATACATCTTAAATACACTAAAACCTTAAAACAATAACTAAACTTCCTTTCTGTTGTTGTAAAACTGAAATATTTCAAGTAAGTTTCTCACAAAACGTATCGTAGTTTACTCCAAAAACTTATTTTTACACATCAAAAACACTTTTTCCGTCACTTTATATATACGCATACAGCTTGACGGTCTGTAGTCTACTTATATCAGTCAGTGGTATGAGTGGGAAATTCCATAGAAGAACATTATCGTACACGTGCAACTGTTGAGTGGTAACCGACACTCGGACCGAGGTACACTCGGACCAAGGTACACACATCTTCCCTATAGTTCAATTCATTTGCGGATATTGGTACATAAAATATATTTTTTATATTTTTTTGGGAAGCACTTTAAAAATCTCGTAGAGGTCTTGATCTTGTTATATAACCCTGGAGCGCTACTCAGAAATATTTTCTATACGTTTACTTAACAAAGTAATTCCCTACGAACCAGCAGTATATAAAATTGCTGTAAAATCAATTTAAAATTTCAAAGACATCAACATTCATACCAATGAAAAAATGAAAAGGAAATATTAGAGATTGAATAAAGATGAATAAAGATTTTCGAGAATATTTTCTTTGCCCGCCTTAAAGTCTCCATTACAGTGTGAGGAAAATATTTCCAGCAAAGTAAAGAAAAAAGAGAAAAATTCTCAAGAATGCTAAGGCCCATTAAAAGAGAATTAAGTAGCGAACAAATCAAAAGTGGTAGTCAAAACGACTAACATTATCTTTAACGTATAAAATCATGAAAAACACAGTTTTTATACCCTACACCCAGGGTATATTCACTTTGTCCTTCCGTTTGTAACGCAGAGAAGGAGGCGTGGCAGATATAGAAAAGTATATACATTCTTGATCAGCGTCACCTCCTGAGTCGATATAGCCATGTCCGTCTGTCTGGCTGGCTGGGTGGCTGGCTGGGTGGCTGGCTGGCTGTATGTTGAAATACACTTTTTGGGATAATTCAATGAAATTTGGTACACTGCCTCCGTCGTTAAAGGTAGCTCGGGGGATTGAAAATGATCGAAATCGGTCAATGGACACGCCTACCACCCATACAAAAAATATATTCAAAATGCAATTTTAGGAGTATTTTTCACGACAATGCAACCAAAATACGCATAAATACTAAAAATTGTAAGCGCAGGCTCTGAGAAAAACTGAACGAATTCGGACAAGAGGGCGTTGCACCTCCCATATAAGAAAAAGCTTTAAAACGCTATACTGAAAGCGTTTTTTGAGATATTCGAACCAAATTCGACTCAGGCACTTAAGAATCTCAAATGAAAGCTCTCAGCTAAAATAGGGTGAAATCGGACAAGGAGGCGTGGCACCTCCCATATAAGCAAAAGATTCAAAATGTTATACTGAAAGAGTTTTTAGAGATAATCCAACCAAACTTCACTCAAATACTAAAGACTATAAATGCACGCTCTAAGCTAAAACTAGAAAATCTCGGACAAGAGGGCGTGGCATCCCCTATATAAGTAAAAGCTTCAAAACGCTAGACTGAAAACGTTTTTCACTCAGACACTAAAAACTATAAATGCAAGCTTTGGACAGAAACTGGGTGAATTCGGACAAGAAAGCGTAGCATCTCCCATAAGAGCAAACTTTTAAAAATACTGCAGTGTAGGGTATTTAATGCTTGGCCAGGCCAAATTTTACACCCTTAATAGTTAGGTTAGTCGTTTCGACGTATACCACATACATCTAAATAAAGCGTCATACGGAGCTGCAATTATCGCAGCAAGTAAGCAATGCATAGAGAAAAAAGTAGATCGCTAGAAGCGCATCTTGTTCGACATTTTTATGAACTTTTTAGTGGCCAATAATGCCTATTTGCCTAAAATTTATTTAAGTTCAACAAAAAGTCGTATTTGTAAGGGTGCCCAAGAGCTTTTGATCCCTCAAAATTTTTTAAAAACCTTGTTAAAAGACGTATGAGTAAAGTTTATTTCATGATTTTGATATAGCCACAAAGCCCTTTTCTCCCGTTTATTGTTTTAAGCCGTATGACATAAGTACATATCGATACCTTAGATCGCAATAATCCAATTTTTCGCAAACGCAAAAAGATATTTTCAAGTGGTGATTATTTTAAAACTGCCACACTCTAACAAATGATACTTAGTTTACTTTTCTTACTTCTGATTCCCTTTAGTATTGATTTTAAACTTTTTCGGTATTAAATTCCGATTTTTTTCCCAAAAAGTTTAAAATTTATTCCAAAAAAGTATGAAATTCCAAAATAGTTTAAAATTAATACTTTTTTTGGCATTGTTCTATATACGTGTACATAAATACTTTTTGGTTTTAAAAGAAGACTAAAATTTTTACTGTGCTATTTTCTAGTCTAGTTTAATATTCTACAAATTGGTTGGAACAGTTGTGGTAGTTAACTCTCTTCAGAAGCCCACAACTAAAATGATCCCAAAATTGCAAGCAAGTGGAGATTGAACTATTGCGTTCTGAGGTATCGATACTAAACCGTTTATTAAAAAATAATACAAAAAATTACGCATTATTCAAAAGACAACAGAAGTTTTTATGACAACCAATATACCCTACATAAATATGTTAAAGCAATTTCTTAAAACCACCACCCCCCACACTGAAATCTTTTCAACATGATAACTTAGCTAAATACAAACTGCGTAGAACATAAAAACCGCAAATTTGCTATCAGGGTAATGAACTTAAATTACACTGAAGGCGACAATTAGCCATTATGTTGAGAGTGATGGCAATGATGGTGATGATGATGATTATCATACGTATGTTGATGTTGTTGTTGTTGCCCTAAACTAATGCTCTTGTGTGCATGGGTACACTGAGAAAAGAGTATGTTTCCATCAAAGAATTATATTTGATTGAACATTTTAGAAAATATTTGTTAATAATTAACAAATTTCGGTAAATATTAATATGCCCTTAATTGGACCTTGAAATTTTGTCGATTGGGCCAAAACTGATATCTGTTTGATGGAATGTCAAATATTTGCTTTAACTTAAAAAAAAAAACCTTGTCTGGGATTCGAATGCACTCTAAAAAAAAAAAAAAATAATTAATATGGTAGCATCTAATAAAGAACAAAAAATGCCCCGGGGGGTATGAGTTAAATCCCCAGATATGATTTTTTTTGTGTTTTTTTTTTTTTGTTTTTTTTTTTTGCAACTTGGCGAGTGCATTCAAATTTCAGAGAAGAGTTTTATTTTTAATTTATAACATATATTATATTTTATGATGTCGCCGTGATCCTAGCAAATATTGTCATATTAGTTTCTAATTAATAAAAAGATTAATAATAATAAAGGTCTAAATTCAAAACAATAAATGTCTTTATATGCAAACATATATTTGGTAATTATTAACAAATATACGATTTAACCAATAAAATTGCTCAAATATGCCACTCATTAAATTATATCAAATATTCGATTCGCCTATATCAAATATATTATTTGTTAATTATTACCATACTGTTTTCTCAGTGTATAATTCTGGTATAATAAAGTAATAGAAAATAGTAAACATAATAACAATAGAAACAAAAATTAATAAAAGCGACACTTTTACAGCATCCGGCAACACTACAACGGACCTGCGCCATATTTAAGGATTTTGGTAGTGAGCAGCAACAGTCGTTACACAGCAACAACATACAGCAGTTAACTTGTTACCAATACAAAGAAAAAACGTTAACGACGCATAAAGCCAAGAGAGAAAGGAGAGAGAGTGAGAGAGTGTGTAAATTTTACACTGTAAAACATATCTGTGCAGTGCTCTCATGCGAGAGAGCCCCCCAAGGTAGTGTGAGCACCACGACGAAAACTTACAACCAACAGCAAAAAAATCAGCCGAGAGAAAACAAACAACTTGGCAACTGCACTGGGGGAGCAAGAGCGTGAAGTTGGCAGCACCCTGTTGCCAACAGCAACAGCAGCTGCAGCTGCTGCGGCTGATCCACCACCAACAACACCGGTGGTAGCAGCTGATGATATGGCATTTTCACGTCATAACATCGAAAAACATCGTCTCATTGAGTTGGTGCGTTTGAATCCCATACTTTGGGATTGTCGCCTGCCCCACTATAAGCGTTCGGATAAAAAGAAGGCGGTCAAATGGAATGAGCTGGGGCGTGTATTTCGCGTTAATGGCGAGCGTGTGCAGCGTACTTTTACCTCGTTGCGTGAGATTTTTCGCCGTGAATTAAATCATGAGAAATTGCTGGGTACGCGTTTTAAATCGAAATGGGAATATTATGAGGCGATGGCATTTCTTAAGGAAGTCATAAGGGAACGCAAGTGAGTATACTTACAATTTAGATTTTTTTTTGTTTTAGAGTATAAGGCAAAAGTAATGTCATAATATAATTTGGCTGCCATTTTGTTAGAAATTAAAAAATTTAGATTTTTTTTTCATAAAAAGTTTTGCTGAAGTTGTAGAATTTATATATATATAAAAAAAAAAAAAAAAAAAAGTTGAAAAATTAATATCGCTTCGTTTCCTGAGTTGATGTGCAAATGTGCTTTATGGCATTTTGTATTGTAGCTCGCTAAATATAGGGCTCCATATTGATTAGCTTATTGTCAACTAATTCTCTATCCGTCTACAAAATAAATATCAAAGCGAATGACATTTGATTTTGATTTGCAAAAATAATGGCACTTTCACATTATGACATTACTTTTGTCTACCTTGCATCAGCTGTTAGAAGTATTTTACGGCACATTTGAGTCGTTCGAAATTTAATTTAACCAGTTTTTTTGACATAACCCCTCTTGATAAATGTTATAACTAGAAGACTTTTTAATTGCAGATCACGTGAGCGCGGTAAATCAGAGTCATTTCCACAACAAGCCAACGGTAACGGCAGTAATGGCATCGATGAATATCAGTATTTTGCGCCAAATGATCCAAACAATCCAAATAATCAGCAGCAACAACAACAACAACACCAGCAGCAGCAACAGCTGGCCGTACAGCAACCAACACTACCCACCACACAACAACAGCAATTGCTACAAATACATCCTGATGTCATACTCAATGTGAATTCACAACAACTGCAACAACAATTGACACAATTTCAAAAAATCTCCACAAATGTATTGCAACAGCAGCAGCAGCAACAACAACAACCACATCAGCAACCCCTACCCGATATACTCTCCTCCACCAACTCTGGTTCATCATCACCCTCAATTTATATTAAAGATGAACCCGATTCACAGGATGAAACCATTTCGGTGTCAACAACAAATAATGAAAAACATTTTCCAACTACAGGACCACCACTACCAGCAACAATTGTGACAACAACACCAGCCGTGGCTGCACCAACAATAACAACAACAACAAGCTATCGTCAACAAAAAACAGCAACAATTAATGTTAACAATAGCAATATCAACAGCAACAATTATATTGCATCGTCTGCTCCTGCTGTTGCCAACAAAACACTAAAGTCGCGTGTTGCATCGGATTTTGTTACAATTGCTGATGACATCGATTGCGATGTTGATGATATTGACGATGATGATGATGAATTAGATGATGATCTCGATGCTGATGATATTGATGATATTGTTGCACCTGCCATTGCTGCTGATGGTCGTCTTTCGGCGGCAACAACAGCGACATTTCGTCGCAAGCAACGACAGCAAAGACATCGCATATCACCGCGTGAAATTCTCTACACGAAATTTGGAGACTTTTTAGCTGCCAGACTGAATACATTAAATGAGACTGTTGCCAATGAGCTGATGAATAAAATTCTCATGTTGATTGCGGAAAAATAGAGGAGACCAATATGTTTGCCCTCTTTAACTGATTGAACACTTTTTTTGTAAGATTATTTACGATAGTAAATTATGGGCTGAGGGGTTGCTGTAGAAAAAAAGGGACAATGTTACAAAATTAGCAACTAGTTGTACCAATTTAAGATTTTAAAGGCCAAAGGTCATAAAACTCCAGCTCTACGATCTCTCCGCCTCATAAACTTATGCAAACAAATACCACAACCACCATTTTCTCCTATCAAATTATATACATGAACACCACAAAACCACCATTTTTAAAATATCCGCGCCAAATTCAATCCATTTTCAGCATTCTCGAATACCATTACCCGAACCATTTAGTTAAGTTTAATCGTTCGCAGAACATTTAAAAATGCTTTTTGGCTAAAAATTCCATTTTATTATATCAGTCGGCTACTTAAAATCTTTATTGCAACTTGTGGGAGATTATCTAAAACATATATTTGTTAAGTAAAATACAAGCGCAAGAAATATAATGAAAACAACAAACAGATAGGACGAGAAGGTTCGTACATACATATGAGACTATTAGATTCAAAAGCAATCTATTCCATTTTTAACCGTTCGAAGATATTGGAGAAAAACAAAACAAGAAACTTGAAATTCCTTTTGGAATTCATCATTTTCGAAAAACTAAAGTCGAAATTGGCTAGGGATTAATAAACATTTGAAAACTCTGATAAAAGCTAACGATAGTACTTAAAAGTGGGATTCATAATCAGTACCTAACTCCATTTTGATAGGTTGGAGATTGTTCTCGAGGGTTTCAGCTAAGACTAGCATTTCCGCACTTGTGTTGTAAATATAATAAAAAAAATACCAAAATTATTTGATTAATTTGTGGTCGAATTTTGACAACTTGACCATACTAAGTAGTATACTAAATCAATGACTGAACTTTGACCTTGAATATCGTGATTATCTAATATATAATTTTTGTTCATCTTAAATATTGGCCAGCTAAAACTAAACGAGATATGTGCAATACATATTTTTTGTGTCTTTTGAGATAAAGCGTTTAGTGTAGAGATGGGTCTGCGAAAGACAGCACTTGGTAATTCACTTTTGCGTATGAAATATAGTCTTCCTTGAAAACTACATTCTTAGGACACGCCATTTTTCTACACTCGCCCCTTGACCTATTAAGTCATATCATAAGAATTCGATTGTTATTTTAGCGATCACTTCAATTTTCTTCATGAAAAATTTTTCGAATTTTTTATTTTTTTTTTGTTGTGTTTGGTTATACTTACTACCGATTGCTCGAATACATAGTTTGTTATAATTATATATAGTATAGTTTTAAAATCATTCGTCGCATGTCTAAGAAATTTCTTCGGAGAATTTGAACAGAACTTGATCCTGTAAGTTCTCTTAAGTATGAAAATATAAATTTGCTTCGAATAAATCTTGGATCTTTCTTCGTAGGACAAGTTAACTCAGAGAAAATTTTTTCGAAATGTAAATTGACTCGTATTAAACTGAAACTATTAAAAATATTTTTCCAAGCATAGAAATTTCAAAAAAATTTTAAATTTAAGCGTTCACCTGGAGTATCAATCGAATCAATCTTGAAAAGTTGTTTTGTTTTGCAATGCAAAATTAACTATATTAAGTTTATATTTAGAAATGTTAAAAATCCCAAAAAATACTCTTTAAGTGATGTTGCTAACTATATACAATGTAATCTTTTAAGTATAGAGATTTAAATGTGTATGTCACTTATATATTTTTATAAATTGTGCCAAAAATAATTTAAGTACACTTTTATGTATCATTTTATTCAAAATAAAACGAAAAACTACGTTTCAGAAATCTAAATTTAATTCCAAATGCATATGCTTTTTACTCGTGTATATCGAATTTGTTTAAAATAAACAAAAAAACTAGTAAGGGTGTAACTTTTGGCCTGGCCAAAAAATAAATAGCTTTTGCTTATAAAGTAGGTGCCACGCCCTCTTGTCCGAGTTCGTCTAGTTTAAGCTTAGAAGGTGCATTTATAGTCTTTAGTATTTGAGTGAAATTTAGTTGGATTATCTCAAAAAACTTTCAGTATAGCATTTTGAAACTTTTGCTTATATGGGAGGTGTCACGCTCTCTTGTCCAAATTCGCCTTGTTTTTCTTTAGAACTTGCGCTTAAAATTCGTAGTATTTATGTGTATTTTGGTTGCATTTTCGTGAAAAATACTCCAAAAATTCCATTTTGAATATATTTTTTGTATGGGCGGTAGGCGTATCCGTTGACCGATTTCGCTCATTTTCAATCCCCCGAGCTAACTTTGACGACGGAGGCTGTGCATCAAATTTCATTGAATTATCTTGCTTAGTTTTCTCAAAAAGTGTATTTCCACACACAGCCAGTCAGCCAGCCAGCCAGACAGACGGACATGGCTATATCGACGCTGATCAAGAATATATATACTTTTCTATATCTGCCACGCTTCCTTCTGTGCGTTACAAATGGAAGGACAAAGTGAATATACCCTGGGTGTAGGGTACAACTAGTAAGGGTGTAACTTTTGGCCTGGCCAAAAAATAAATACCCTACACTGCAGTATTTTGAAAATTTTGCTTATATGGGAGGTGCCCAGCCATCTTGTCCGAGTTCACCCAGGAAGTTTCAGTCCAGGGACTACTGGACATCACATCACCTAGACTCACCAAATGAAATAAACATCTACACCAGTAGATGATTCCAAGCAAGATGATCGAGTTGGCGCTGGAGTCTTCGTAACGAACTCCAACACATGTAAATCCTACAAGCTACCTACTGATTGGAGCATCTTTCAGGCAGAGGTAGTTGCGATACAAAAAGCCGTGGAACTTTTAGTAGGAAATATCTCTTATAAAAAATAAATATCTATGTTGTTAGTCAAGCAACTTTTAATGCGCTTAAAAGCAACACCACTAATTCTAAAACGGTCTCGAACTATTACAACTCCTTGCAAAGTCTGAGCAATAGCAACTCGGTGCGATTACTGTGAGTGCCTGGGCATTGCAATATTGTGGGTAATGAAAGGGCTGACGAGCTTGCTAAGCAAGTTGTTCAATCATGGGATGACCCCTTAATTGTGGAAGCACCACTAATGTTTTATTATGCGTGAAAAAAAAACAAGCAAATATTAACCCTAGCGGAGAATAGATGGGCCTGATATGATATGATGAGATAAATGTACAATCGAACTAAAGCTAATTTAACGAGGATTCCAAAAAAAATTATAAAAGCTAATGCTAATACAACCTTTTTCATACTAAATTAGCAGCCAAAGTCAAAAATTAAAAAAAAAATATAAAAAATTTGAAATATCAATTTTGATGGTCCAGAACTTTTTGAAATCCTTTTAAACCCCATAAACCAAATACATTTTTAAAAAGCTCATACAATTAACTGAAACTTTCATAGAAAAAATTTTCTCTAAAATGCTAGGGTGATTCAAGAAATTTTTTTTTTCTAAAGCAAACTTGGTAACCAAACCAATGCAAAAAAAAAAAAAAAAAAAACAAAGCTAAAAGATTTGCGTTCGCATGGGTTCGCTTGGTTTTATTTTTCTGACAGTTGGTTTTTTGGTAACCAAATCACACCATTCGTATCTTTTCAACTTATATTTTTGAATAATTTGTTGTTCTAATTTACTATTATTGAATTATTACGATGTTTATTTCAGCTTCAATTTATTTGTTTTGTTTTATTTGGACATATGGGTGATTCTTAGATAACTGTGCTTTTTCGAGTTGTAAAATTGGCAGATAATTTTTTTGGATTTTTGCAAGTTTCTTCATGCTATCCAGTGTAAACACACTCTTAAAACTCACCTTTTAAGTAGATCAACTACTAGTGTAAATTTACGGCTTTGAGGTCGAAATTAATAAATTTTGCTGCCACGTTTGTGACCAAAATGCCACGTTTGTGACCAAAATGCCACGTTTGTGACATTTTAGCCACAGTATGGAAAAATGATGGTTTTGAAACATTTTGATGAGAGATATATTGCATATAATGACAAATTTACACTTCAAGAATAATTTTGCAACAGTGTCATGTCTCCGGTGGTCCATTTTTTTTATACCCTACCGCCCTAAAGATCAACTATAGTTTCCTGTCCTCTGTTTTTATAGCCATTTATGGTGGATTAGGATTTCCTAATTACGAATCTGATCTTGATTTTTTTCTATTACATCAGTATCCTTAGTTATCCTTGCTCAAAAGTGAAAAAATCACAGTTTTAACATCTACTTAATAAAAACAGCAACAAGTAAAATTAATTTTTGTCAATGGATTCAGACAGCCAAATTTATTAACCAAAAGACATAATTTACCGTTTTTCAATTGGATTCCTAGTTTCCGAGTTATTAGCCTTTAAAAAAAGGATACCTCTCAATAACACACAAAGGATTTTCTGGACCGAAAAATTAACAAAAATGGTAAGTTTTATTATTTTTGTCAAAAATATATTTTATCACGAAAATTTTAAGCCCTTGCAGAATAAATCGGATGAAAAAATAAGGCTCTATTGTAGATTTAGTGAATGCACAGATGAAATTTTGATTCTGTTATTTTGCAAAGCAGTAGTTTAGTAGGGTCATTCACTAAATCTAGCATAGAACTGTCATTTTTCATGCGATTATGGTCTGCAAGGTCTTGAAATTTTTGTAATTAAATATGTTATTGATAAAAATAATAAAACTTGATTTTTTGTAACTTTTCGGTCTCGAAAAATCCTTTGTGTGTTATCGAAAGATATCCTTACTTTAAACGCTTATAACTCGGAAGCTGGGAATCCAATTGAAAAACGGTAAATTATATCTTGTTGACAATAAATTTGGCTGTCTGAATCCATTGACAAAAATTAATTTTACTTGTTGTTGTTTTTGTTCTATAGCTTTAAGTAGATGTCAAAACAGTGATTTTTTCACTTTTGAGCAAGGATAACTCAGGATTCTGATGGTGTAGAAAAATTTTTGTATTAAAAACATAACTAGTAGCCTTCAGCTAAACATCTGTGTACTCAATTTTATATGAAAATATGTTTTTTCGCAAACTGATAAAAAGTGCCACGTTTGTGACATTTTTGGTGCGCCACGTTTGTGACATTTTCGTAGTTTATCGCACATTGTAAAGCACGCTTTTGAGTTCAAGATTTTTCCGAAAGAATTTGGGGTCATGTATGCAAATCCTACAAAAAAATTGTTTCATGCATAACATTAAATGTACTACCTGCGAGTGCCAAGTGCCACGTTTGTGACCATAATTTAAAAAAAAAACTGTTTTTGTTTATAAACTGCCCTATAAAACGCAAACAGATTTCTTTTTGTATGCGTCTGGACATGATGACCTTTGGGTGATGGATAGTGATCAAAATTAATGCATATGTATTGCAATCTATTGACTGAAACAGTAGTACCATGCAGTATTAGCATAATGCTTTCAAGAAATTTTTTTTTTCCAAAACTAGGGGACAGTTTTCAATTCAAAATTGTGCCCTCTAAAAATTATTTAAAACTGCAGATGGGCTTAGAATATTGTAGCCCTAAGTATTTACTTAATATGTGTGGGAACTTGTTTTCTGTTCCATTTCCGTTTTTTGGTCGTTTTTCATCGTTTTGTGTATAAAAAGTAGGGGTAGGACATGCCACGTTTGTGACATTTGGGGTATATTTGCAAACTTTCACAGTAGACCAATAATTATTTGGTAGTAAAATTGATCCGCTCTATTAGAAAAACATAGTTTCTAACTTATAGCGTAATTTTTTGTGAAAAAAAGCCTACTGTATAGGTGAAATCGCCAGGGGACACAAAAAGTACAGTTATCTGAGAATCACCCATATACCAGATATGTTTTAAAAAAATCTTTGTCATAATTTCCCTCTGGGATTTTTTTTTTGCAAATTCTGTGTTAAAAGCGCTAAAATATTGTTACCATGCTGATATTTTATTTGGTTTTCTATGAAAACCAACTAAAATTTCTCGTATAAATTGAAAAGCTCTTCATATGTATGGCAAACTAACTCAGTTTGCGTATAACTTAAAATTAACTAAATCGTCTTAACCAAGCAAGTGGGAATGTATCATTATTGATATTTTTCAAAAATTCTATGGTCTAAGAAATGATATTAAAAATTTCATTTAAATTTGGGACGCACAGAATGAGAAATCATAAAATTACAAGAATTTTAATTTACTGAACTCAGTAAAAATTTCTTTCGAATGCCTATGGAGTGAGTATGCCATATTCTAAGACTTTTTCCAAATGTTTTCAAAAAATTTAGGCTGAAGACTGGCTGTGGAACATGAGCTTTGTGTAGGCTAAAGGTAAGTGTAATCATAAAACCAAACAACATTATATGGTATGAAAATGTTAGTTTTTATTCCTGGAAACTGTACAGACTACTAAGTGGTATACAGAAAAAACCGAATGCTTCCAAAAATTTATTGAAAAACCAGAAGATAAATAAACGTTAGGCGCCTATTGCGTATCGAAATGCTTTCTGATTTCGTTTCTAGTCGCGAAACGAAACTGAAATTTTATTTAACATTGCGAACCGAAATTATTTTTAGTTTTTTTTTCAATAGTGTTGCCAATTCGAGATTTCCAGATCTAACTAATGTCAAATACTTTTCTCAATTTTAATGTACTCAATAAAAAAATTCAATTCAATTTTTATGTGCACAAATTGGAAAAACTTTTTCTTACAACTAAAACCAAATCAAAAATTGGTAAATTAAGTTTTAACCAATAAAAATTTGCTTCATACTTATTCAATTTGCTATTTTTGTTTTTAACAAAACACACAGTTTCGTAATCTGGCAACCAAAATAGAAACTGAAAGCTTTGGTTTCCGTAGGCAATGCGAATTTTATGATAGCAACCAATTTGGAAACGAAACCTGTAAGCGTTTCGATACGCAAAAGGGGCCTTAATAAAGCATCAAGCAATCCCTATCGTACAGTGGAGATATGATACTATTTTTCAGTCTTTACACGCTGGCCTAGGATAAGCCAGTTATTCTTTGAACTAATTAAGCCAGTAGCATCTTGGAATAGTTCTATAGTGTTCAAGGATTTAGGGCAACAAAAAACACTAAGTGCAAGTAAATTAAAATATTTACACAAGTGGAAAAGGCTGTAAATTTTATTCTCTAGCTGACACTAGAACAGTGCGGATTTATGAAACTGCAACAGCAACAGCAAAAACTAAAAATCCTTATAAAAAATAAAAGAATTTAATGCAGTATATAGTATAGATTCTATATATGAAAAAACTAAAAAACTATTATTTTCAAACAAACATTAAAATTAAAATATTACAAAAGTTAAATATTGTTTCTTTGGAATAAAAACACCAAAAATTCACATAAATTTGAAAAAAAAGAACACGAAAAAAAAATGGATTTGAAAAAAGAAATAAAATACTTTTCGCATATTTTGAAGTCATTAATGAAATGTTGAAATGTTGCAAATTCCACAGACAAACAAACAAACAATGATTCAGTTGGGAGCAATGGGTTGCTTCATGATAGTAAGGTTACGTTTTGGTTTGGACAGCAGCATGAAATGTTGCTAAACTTAAAGTTGGCTTGCAAAGGGCAAAGGGTGTCTGAAGAGGATTTTTTACTCGCATGTGAAGGCCGTCGTAGAGAGGGGAAAAAAATTAAAATAAAAAAAATTTCAATTGGCAAAGTTTTGTTAGTTCACACGCACAGCAAAATGTTAATAATAATGGTTACTCGTACGAACATTTTCGATGTTTTGATCCAAACAAAAAAAAAAAAAAAAAAAAAAAAAAATGGAAAAATGTCAATATTTATATCAAAGCACAAAATTATGTTAAAAAAATTGTAAAAAAAAAATAAAATATTGTTTTGAGAAAACCAACTTTTAAGGTTTTTCAAAAAATTGGCCGCCATTTTGTAAATTTTCAAAATTTCAAAATGGAAATCAAAATAACAAAAAATGCTACAAGAATCCAAAACAAAAATTACAAAAAATTTGTTTTTGACAAAATGTCGGAACTTAGAATAACAATTGCATCGATTTTTCACAACAAGACTATTTTGGCACCCTGAAATTCCATTGAAAAAAATTTTTTTACGCAAAACTAATAATGAGAGGTCTCTATACTGTGCACTAAGAACAGCTCTGTTAATTTTTATAAAAATCTGAGGACCTAACTGCAAATTTCGAAAAATTTGAGAATAAACGGTCATAAACACAAAAGTTTTCCTTTATTTGACCAATCAAATCAGATTTGAATCTTGCACTTATTACAAAGTTTATAAGAGCTATACCAATCAATAGTGAATTTCGCCCTGAACAACATTTCAAATATTTTCCTCCCAATTTTTCCGGGAAATTATATAAATTGGGGTTTTCCATGTGAAGTACGTAGTTAAAAATTTTGATGTTTCCGATTTTAGTTATATTTGATAATGTTATACCTACATATATTCTCGATAGAGATGAAAAAATTTATAGTATAAAGCCTGGTTAACGAGCTAGAGGACTTTAAAAAATGTAAGACCTCGAATCAAATTTTTAAAACCTTCTAACGCGTAAACCAGACTTTATATTTTAAAAATATTTTATATCTGGATCGAAGATTTATATAGGTATAACATAACTAAATATTATTAAAATCGGAAACATAAATTTTTTTACCTGGTACTTCACCGGGAAAACCTCAATTTACATAATTTCCCGGAAAAATTTGCTATGTTGTTCATGGCAAAATTCTCGATCGATTGGTATAGGTCTTATGAAGTTTGGAATTAGAGCAAGACTCATATAAAAAGCCAGTATCTAATTTGACATATATACTTAATATTCTACACTTTTCGAAGTTTATCGATTTTCTCAGTGGTTATCGATTTATCGATAAATTTCGATTCTCTCTCTCTCACTGCATGCAAAGTATTATTTATCACATCTGCGTTAATTCTGGTGCTAAGAATAATGTTACTATTTATAGGCCTATCTCTAAGTTAACAACTATCTTTAAATTATTTAAAGGAATCGCGAAAGATAAGCTTTTCCCCTTGCCAACATGGTTTTATCTCTCCTCGGTCAACTTTTTCTAACTTAACGTTATTCTCCGAACATTGTCTTTCTGGGTTTCAGAATGGATGTCAGGTTGATATCATTTATACTGATTTTTCAAAAGGCCTTTGATAAAACTCCAACTTCTATTGTAATTCGTAAATGTAATTCACTTTTACTCTAACTTTTTAAATTGTTGCGTTTGATAATGTTCAGTCTTTATCATATTTTGGGTCCTCTATCGCTTGTTATTTTTTCAAATGATATTACCTCTTTGGTTTTCTTTTAAAATTGTCTATTATGTGCTGATGATCTGAAAATCTTTTTAAAAATTAGAAATGCCTCTGATGTTGAGTTTTTGCAAAGTGATCTTGATCCAAGAATAATTTTCTGCCTCTTAACTTTAATATATGCATTTCTATGTCCTGTTCAAAATCTTTTTCACTCATTGCATCTTCATATAATATTTCTAATTTTCCTCTAGTGGCCGTTCGTGAAATTAAGGATCTTGGTGTTGTATTTTTGACCTTTTTTTCTTTTCCTGCACACTTTGACTATGTTTTCCTAAGGCATATGCTATGCTATGAAATACTTAGGTCTTCCTTGAAAGACCCATATACATTAAAGGTTTTATATATTAGTCTGGTACGTTCCAGGTTAGAGTATGTGTCTGTCATTTGGAGCCCCTACTTCGAATCCCATAAATTTCGGTTGGAGCGTGTACAAAAGTCTTTTACTAAGTATGCATTACGTTCCCTTTTTCTTAACAATAATCAGTTTCTCCTTTCATACTCGTATCATGGCCGCTGTCTCCTGCTTGGTCTAAAGATGCTTGAAGTTAGACGAAATATCTTGTCGCTTTTATCTTTTTCTGATATTATCTAAGGTGTTGTTGACTACCCTGCCCTTCTTCGTTTAGCTCAATTTATTGTTCTCTCTAGAATACTTTGGCTTTATGCACCATTTCATTTAGATTTAGTACGCTCAAATTATGCAACAAATGCTTACATTTATAGGATTCAAAATTATTTAAAGATGTTAGTTCAAATAATGTTTCTCTCTCAGAAGATAATATGAGATTGTTTTTAAATAATCTATATACATAAAAATGAAATGGTGTCCGTATGTAGCTTATGAACGCGGAAACGACACGGCCGATTTACATAATTTTTTTTTTTAAAATTGTTTGTTATGGTCTGTAGAAGGTTTGTAAGGGGGTGAGATGCCACTGAGGGGAACGGCGGTTGCACCTCTATGATGATGAAAGTCGGTGAACTTATGCATAATGTATTTGCCATCAGCCATGCAAAATTTCAAGGGGATTGAACGAGGGGATGCTGCACCCTCCATATGAAAAAAATATAGCATTTTGTGTATCAGTGTTCCTTAATCAGCTATCATTATGTACCCTGGTTCATGGATGTTTATTGCGTCTACTATTCAGCACGCAAACCTTAAGAGGGATTGAACGAAAGGGATTTGCACCCCCCGTACAGTGAAAATACTCAAAATGCTATATTTCTGCGCCTATAGTAGCTATAATTATAAAAGTTGGTACATAAATATGTATTCGATTCACATTGAAAAACCAAAGGGGTTGATGAAACTTGGAACATATATAAAGGGAATCGGGAACGGGCGAACAAAGTTGCTACCGGGCCAGCTAGTATTTTATAATTATTATATGTTGTTTAATATAACTTTTTTTAATATCTAGTCCGTAAGAATGTTATATTCATAGACCGAATAAATGTAGGATTTGTAGGCATTCTTTCCTTCTTTAAATAAAAAACAACACTTTCTAGTTTCTATTTCTATGTCTTATGTAAACATTTCTTTTAGTTTTGAATTATTATTATATTTTACATTGTTTATATTTTTTACATTTGGCATTTAAGTTTTTCTTACTTTTAAAGTTTATCAATTTAACTTTTAATTCTGTTCTTTTCATTGTCTTCTTATTTAACTTCTTAACATGTCCGCATACAACCGTCTTACTATTTTGAGTCTTCAACAACAACTGAGTTCAACTGTCGTTTGTTCATTTATTTAAAATCTTTTCGTCATGTTTGTGTCGTTCGAGTCTCATTGGTTTTGTCAGTGCTGCCAGGTTGTCGTCCGCTCTATTCCCACATACGTAAATAAATTTCACTTCGAAACTTTCTAGTATCTCTGACTAACTTTTTCCCTGCGTATATTTAAAATGTATTTTTTTCCTTGAAATGTTTTTGTTGAAATTCCTCACTGCAAATAAATCCATTAAATGCGTTTTTATTGTATCTATGCCCGTATCTGCTGATGCTTTTTATCCACATGGAAAATAATTTCAAAATCCTCTTGACGCCTTTGAATTGTAGTATATGTAGGTACTGTGACGGACTTGGTGCCGAGTTCTTTTTGAAGCAGAGAGCAGCACACACACTGATTTCAAGTAAGAGCGTTTGCATGCAGTTTACAGTTGATGCTGAAGTCAATGTTGACTTGCTGGTCGTCGTCGTTCTAATCCAAGCGGCATGGCTGGTGCGCGGTACGCAGTATATAGGTATTGTGGTATTACAAACATTACAACTAAATCCATTTAACTTTGGCGCGAACTTTATGTGAATATATCAGAGCAGAGTGTTAAGAGAGTTGCAGCAAAAAAAAAAAAAAAACACCGGAAAAACACTGAAAGGGAGAAAATAAATAAAAATAGCTGATGGCCAAAATCGGGGGGCATAAGTGTAGGGATGTTGCTGCACAAGGCAAGAAGTTAAACATTGAAATAACATATCGAGTGCATGATATGTAACTTCTGAACTTCCGCCCAGACAGTTGCAGCGGCCAACTCAGCATAGCACAGCAGCACAATCCTGGAAAAATCAACACTGGAGATGCTGCTGTGTTTGTTGTTGTTCGTGAGTGTATGTAGTGCACCAAAGGAAGGGCTAAACATGCTGGCGGAAATTTAAAGTGTATTCTAAGGATATAAATGCAAAAACGTAGAAACTACTGATTTTAACTTTTCTGCAGTTTAGTAGCGGAAGTTGCAGCAGTTGAAGGAATATACATTTATACAGACATTCAGACAAGCAAGCCAGGAGTTATGCAGATTTTTTTTTTTCAAAACTTGGTGATAAAAAAAGACTTGCATTTAATTACATTAAATAAAAATGATTTATTCTTTATGTGTTTTTTTTTTTTTGTTACTTTATCTTTGAGGAATCGCAGTATTCATATTGGATTGAAAATGACCATCTAATGGTATTTACTTTACTTATTCTTTCTATAGTTAAATTTATTCGATTTTTTATATTTTTCGAAAATTTTCGCATTTTTGTTTTATTTAAAATTTTCAGAGCATTTTAAAGTTTTTCAACTTATTGGGCACATTTGATTGTTTCAATGTTTTTGAACATTTAAAAATATTTTCTAAACACTTTGATATTAACAGTTTTTGTATTTTTCATTACTTTCAACTCTATGTAATTTTTCGATTCCCCAGTTTTTTGAATTTCTTATAGATAGCTCAGTTTACCAGGCAAAATTGTTCATGAAAAGAGTGACGTTCATCATTGTTTACTTAAAAATAAGTGCAGACAGGTGTCTATATTGGCGATCTCAACGAGATCATAAACCAGTACCTACTTTTCAGTCTTGGTAATTTAAAGTTAGTAGGTGATTTACGTCCTTTTCGAGAATAAAATCCTTCTTCACATCGAAATTTTGCATCTTAAAAACCCAACTGCTTTGGAAAAATAAGTTTTCAAAATTTTGATTACTCGACAATAATTAGAAACTTTTCAAGACCAAGACCGAGACCAAGACTCAATGACCAAGGTCAAGACCAAGATTCAATGTTCAAGATTAATACCAAGCACAAGACTCATCACTACTTGCTGTAATGGTAGTGTATAAGGGAGCTTTCATTGTAAACAGACTCTTAGCGAATATTTCAACCCACAAATATCACTGATAAATATTCCTTTTGGTGAGGAAAGCCGCTCTAGTTCCAAAAAAACATGACTTGCGTTAATTTTTGACAATAATGGGAAAACCGCGCTACTTCAGTGCAGCAAATTTTTGTAATATCTGTGAAGATTGGTATCATGCTATGTCTCAAAACATTTTCACAATCCCTTGTAGAAAATTGAACCAATACCTACTCATTATTTCGTGATTTTGATATGTCAACCCTCCTTCTCCCGAAATAACCTATCTACGACGCTGTTATAAGGTAAGTATATTATTTAATATAATTATACCCTACATCCAGGGTACATTCACTTTGTCCTTCCGTTTGTAACGCAGAGAAGGAGGCGTGGCAGATATAGAAAAGTATACATTTTCTTGATCAGTGTCACCTCCTGAGTTGATATAGCCAACTCCGTCTGTCTGTCTGGCCGGCTGGGAGCGCATGAAAATACATTTTCTGGGAAAGCTGAGCAAGATAATTCAATCAAATTTGCCTCCGTTGTCAAAGCTAGCTTGTGCGATTGAAAATTAGTGAAATCGGTCAACAGACACGCCTACCGCCCATACAAAAAATATATTCAAAATGCAAATTAAGGAGTTTTTTTCACGACAATGCAACCAAAATACTCATAAATACTACAAATTGTAAGCGTAAGCTCTTAAAAAAAAAAAACTGAGCGAATTCGGATAAGAGGGCGTGGCACCTCCCACATAATCAATAGCTTTAAATTGCTATTTGTAAAATATCTGATATGCTTTCATTCAAATCTATTGATTTATATGAGGGAAACAATTAATTGGGTATATTTCATATCTTTTCTTTTCTTTTCTTTTCTTTTCTTTTCTTTTCTTTTCTTTTCTTTTCTTTTCTTTTCTTTTCTTTTCTTTTCTTTTCTTTTCTTTTCTTTTCTTTTCTTTTCTTTTCTTTTCTTTTCTTTTCTTTTCTTTTCTTTTCTTTTCTTTTCTTTTCTTTTTTTTTCTTTTCTTTTCTTTTCTTTTCTTTTCTTTTCTTTTCTTTTCTTTTCTTTTCTTTTCTTTTCTTTTCTTTTCTTTTCTTTTCTTTCCTTTTCTTTTCTTTTTTTTTTTTTTCTTTTCGTTTTTTTCTTTTCTTTTCTTTTCTTTTCTTTCATTTTTCTTTTGTTTTCTCTCTATACCAGTACGCTCAACATATATATCTTTATCGGTGGTGGGCAAAATTCTCTCTTCTTTTTTTTTTGTCTCGTTTTATCCTATACGAAAAGATACGCAGAAAGTCCTCTCTTTGATACGAAGCGTTTTGCCCACCACCGATCTTTATCTTAAATATCTCGTTGGTATGTATCTCTTAAAATGCTCAGCATCTCAGCAGAAACTCCGAACCAATTATCATTCCCCTGTATGTGAAGTAGACTGAATTGACCTACAAAACTCGTTTGAGGCATAGATTTTGACTATTCTGATGGCGTTTTACAGTTTACTGGATAAGATCTTTTGTAAACAGTAGGTATTTCTAGACTACTTACTACTACTACAACTACTACTGTTACTACTACTGTTACTAATACTGTTACTACTACTGTTACTACTACTGTTACTACTACTGTTACTACTACTGTTACTACTACTGTTACTACTACTGTTACTACTTCTGTTACTACTACTGTTATTACTGCTGTTACTACTACTGTTACTACTACTGTTACTACTACTATTATTAAATTATAAGTAGATGAGATTGGACATGTGGGGGCATACTTCTCTTAGAAGAAAACTTATCCAGATTATTATTCAATAATGCGGATGAAAAGTGACTGAATTTATATATATTATAAATTTGTTCATTTTAGTCCACTGTGATATTCAATAATATTACGCCAATAAATAAATTTTCCAACACAAATGTCAAAGTTGAAAAGTTCAAAGTCAACAGAAATTAATTTTTATTTTTATTACCAAGTTGATAATGATTTTTTGTTCCTTTTTTTTCACAATGAACTGTTACATAACGGTGAACTTTTGCCCATCAAGTGCAAAAATTTATAATTTGTGCTATCGCTAATTTTTATGGTTGTTTCTGTGTTGTAAACTTTTGACTTTGGCGCATCCTTTTTGAAATTCTTTCGCTTGAAACTTGGCGAGGTGTTGCTGCTAATTTAGATGAAAGTTTAATTGCTGTTTTTGCAACTGTAATTTTTCAAAAGTTTTTAAAGAAAATTATTGAAGTTGGTAACTCACTCTTTGCGAGGATTTGCAACGAAATTAGCTCAAAGGTGATTGCCTTAAAACGAGCAATTTTGGGTAAAGCATTTTTGATTTAAAATAATTTTAAATCCATGCGCTTCCGCTACTTTTCATTCGAATGCATTCGCTGAATTCGAATACCATCCCCCTCCGCAACTAACTAGTGCTCATCAATATTGCATCAGCTGGCGCCATTTTTCCGCACTGATTGATATGCAATAACGTCAGTCATTGTCCTTTTGTCGTTGGTTGTTGTCGCTTGTCGCCAACTTACCGTTCATCATTGTTCGTGTCCTTAAGCGCACATTGCATTGCCCTGCTCCCCCTTTTTATCCTTAGCATATACTCCTCCACGTTGGCATAGTCCTCGTATTAATCGCTGTCGCGTTTCGACTTTATTACGAAATTCTTTGCATTCCAGCTCACGTATTTTGTGTAGAGACATCAATAAAGTTGTCGCGTCGTCATTGACTTCGTTTAGCAAAGACGGTCCTTTTTCTTTTTCTTCGTTTAGGTATTCTTCTTGATTTGACTATAGGGTTTCTGGTTCGTTATTCGTTTGTTACTTAAACGTGTCCTGCGGCTATTTGAATTTACTGAGTGTGAATGAGTGAAGGATATCAAGTTGTTCGTTGATATCTACTTTTTTTTGCTCACGATTTTTCAGTGATATTGATATGATATCCATCCACTGACAATGCAAAATCATTTTCTGGTATTTTGTGTGAGGTTTATAGAATTTTGGTTTGATTTTAAATAAAATGCTTTAGCCACCAAATGAAGCAAAGTGCATATACGAAACTATTTCTCACAAAAGTCTGACAGACAATAATTAGGGTAGCATTTGAAAAGACGATGATCCTTGTTCAGAGAAGTTTTACACTCTCAACGACAAATGCTTGAACAAAAGGGCGTGACATCTTCCATATAAGCAGAAATAGTTCATGGTACAAACCATGTGTAAACGATCAAGAAATTTGTTCATGGCATCTGATTTGGCTATAAATTGGCATAAGCAATAGTTGCATAGTGGAAAAAATTACTACCAAATATTTTTTCAAAATTTAAAAAAATGGCGGAGATATGGGACTTTGAAATTTTTAGGTTAGTTTTTTTTGAGAAGCTATAACTTCGGTTGCATTTATCCAATTTTCAAATTTAGGGTGTTAAATGATTTGTCTTAAAACAGGCTTTAAAATAAAAACTAGCAAACATTTTTTTTTTTTTATATATATAGCTTACACTGAAAAAAAAAAAATTAAATTGAGTTTCCCAAAATACGTCCTTTTTAATATTTTTTATTTTTCTTGTAAAAAAAGCTACAAGTGTAACTTACCAGTCCTCCAAAAAGTGGAGTGGGCCTGCCAGTGGTTCTCCAGAAAAACAATAAAATGTAGCATCTTCCCCAATTTTTCAGTACATTTTTTTGATTTAAAATTTTTATTAAAAAAAATTTTCAAATGCTGAAAATAGTTTATTGACTGTTTTTTTGCTTGTATAGTACTACTATAAGTACCAACGCACTTTTTTCAAATTCAAATTAACGTTTAATTAAAAATTTCAAATTCCAAAAAATTGTACTGAAAAATTGCGGCAAAAGCTACATTTTATTGTTTTTCTGGAGAACCACTGGGAGGCCCACTCCAATTTTTGGAGGACTGGTAAGTTACACTTGTAGCTTTTTTTACAAGAAAAATAAAAAATATTAAAAAGGACGTATTTTGGGAAACTCAATTTAAATTTTTTTTTTCAGTGTAAGCTATACAAAAAAAAAAAAAAAAAATGTTTGCTAATTTTTATTTTAAAGCCTGTTTTAAGACAAATCATTTAACACTATAAAATTGAAAATTGGATAAATGCAACCGAAGTTATAGCTTCTCAAAAAAAAACTAACCTAAAAATTTCAAAGTCCCATATCTCCGCCATTTTTTTAAATTTTGAAAAAATATTTGGTAGTAATTTTTTCCACTATGCAACTATTGCTTATGCCAATTTATAGCCAAATCGGAAGCCATAAAAAAAATCTTGATCGTTTTGAAATGGTTTGTACCTCATGCAAAGCTCTACATTTTGCCAAATTTTGAACCCCTTCAAAATTGCGAACTTCTTTATTTTGCTGCATGGAAAATTACATCCGTCCGCAAATATTCAAGCATATTCACCACCTAGTTGTTCAACTTTGTACAAATTCCATAATCTAATGCTTACTTACGTCCACTAGAGAACTTGCTAGCTCCTCCTCGTCTATTACATTTGTTTTTAAACATAAATGTGGGAACGTAACTAAGCGGACAACCTGGCAGCACTGACAATACAAACGAGACTTGAACGAAACAAACATGACGAAAAGATTTTGAACAAACAAAAAAACGACAGTTGAATTTGAGAATTAGAGAAGACGGACAAAAAAAGTGTAAAAAGTAAAATTGAAGAAAATGAAAAGAACAGATTTAATAATTTAATATGAAAACCTAAAATAGAAAGAAAAACTAAGATAATTATAACTGATAATAATTGAAATTAAACTGAAATAAATGTGTAAATAAAACTAGTAATGGTGTAAAATTTGGCCTGGCCAAACATTAAATACCCTACACTGCAGTATTTTTAAAATTTTGCCCATATAGGAGCTGCTACGCCCTCTTGCCCGAGTTCACACAGATTTTGTTCAGAGCTTGCATTTATAGTTTTTAGTGTCTGAGTGAAGAATTTTTTCAGTATAGCGTTTTGAAGCATTTGCTTATATAAGAGGTGCCACGCCCTCTTGTCCGGGTTCCTCTAGTTTTGGCTTAGAGCGTGCACTTATAGTCTTTAGTATTTGAGTGAAGTTTGCTTGGATTATCTCAAAAAACTCTTTAAGTATAGCATTTTGAAACTTTTGTTCATATGGGAGATGCCACGCCCCCTTGTCCAATTTCACCCAATTTTTGTTGAAAGCTTTTATTAATGATTTTTAGTGTCTGAGTCAAATTTGGTTCCAATATCTCATAAAACGCTTTCAGTATAGCGTTTTGAAGCTTTTGCTTTATGAAAGATGCCACGCCCTCTTGTCCGAATTTGCTCAGTTTTTTTTCAGAGCTTGCGCTTACAGTATATATGCGTATTTTGGTTGCATTGTCGTGAAAAATACTCTTAAAATTGCATTTTGAATATATTTTTTGTATGGGCGGTAGGCGTGTCCGTTGACCGATATCGCTCATTTTCAATTCCCCGAGCTATCTTTGACGACGGAGGCAGTATACCAAATTTCATTGAAATATCTTGCTCAGTTTTCCCAAAAAGTGTATTTCAACACACAGCCAGCCAAACACCTAGTCAGCCACCCAGCCAGCCAGACAGACGGATTTAGCTATATCGACTCAGGATGTGACGCTGATCAAGAATATATATACTTTTCTATATCTGCCACGCCTCCTTCTCTGCGTTACAAACGGAAGGACAAAGTGAATATACCCTGGTATAAAAATCCTACATATAAATGGAATGGACACTTTGTCCGACTTGACGTCCACTTTTTCTCCCAGGCTACGTATTCCGCATAAGTTTTACTTTTCCGATTTAACCCTCCCTGTCCCATTATTTCTAGAGAAATTCAGCTAAGGAATATGCTGCCTAAACCTTTTTCTGTTCCTTTAAATTATTTCAAAATCTTATAAAATCGAACTACCGAAAAGGTCTTTCCCGGAATTTATTGCCAGAATTTATGAAACACCAATCAATTGACTGCGTACAACTACTATTAAATAACAATTTAGTGATAAGCAAATCAATACCCAGACTGCTATGGATTTGGTTTTGATATTGAGTCTTGGTTTTGGTCTTTCGCATTAAGTCTTGGTCATGGCCTTGGTCTCGGTCTTGGTCTGGAAAAAATTTCTAAAGACTGCTGAGTATTCCAAATTTCCAAACTTTATTTTTCCAAAGCAGTTGCGTTTCATGGCTGCCAAATTTCAAATTGAGGACTAATTTTATGCTAGAAATGGACGTAACACACCTATTGACTATAAATTACTCGGACTGAAAAGTAATCTTGATGATAATTGTGCAGTTTTGGTCTTGGTATTGGAATAATATCAGCGTCTTAGTCTCGAAATATAACCAATACTAAGACTCAAGACCAAGATTTTGCTCATCACTAGATCTGAGCGCACTTTTGTGACCATTCCAGAGCATTTCTCATGCTGAATTGTACCGCGACTCACAGCAAAACTTTTATTTTTGGGCATTGTTCACTCATTCGTGATACTTTAACTTCTTATGTAGTTTATAAAGTGGAATTTAATCAACCTCGAGTTAGCTTGAGAGTTTGATTTAAGCTCCGTCCATAAAAGACGTCTTCCTCTAGAGTCAATCACATGTGGACAAGGCTGGATGAACACTCAAAAAAAAAAAAAAAAAAATAAATAAAGGGAATGTCATATATCTTGGTAAACATTCTTCGATGGTGGCGGACAGTATAGAATTTTAGAAATCTCAGAACTTTTACGTTCGCCTTTTACGAACAAACTCACAGCTCTTTTTGATACATGGGATGTCTAAAATTTTTTTAGAAGACCCAAGAAAAAAACAAATATTTCAATATGAAGAGAACAAAATTTTGAATAAAAGAGCTTTGAAATAATTTTCGAAATGCTAAGGAATAAATAATAGCTTCGGAAGTCATTCTGGCGTTAACCTATTCTGCTATCAAATGGCTTGCAAATAGGGACAGCTAGCCAAACAACTAAGGATGTGATTCATGCTTGATTTTTGATGCAGATAATAGTAGCCTTCATATCCTTGTCTTCACAAAGAACTTTGAGTTTTTACAATTTTATCAAAAATTCTCGATATCATTTATATGTTTGTGTTTGACTCATTTTAAGTCTTTCTCTCTCAACATCACTCCCTCCTCTCCGCTCATATAGTGCATTATACTGTCGATTTCACTATTAAAAACTCTGTACGACAAATTTTAAATTTCAATCCATTCAGTTTACAAATATTCTACTTTTATAAAGGATAAAATCGTTGAAGAGCCAGTGTGTATTCACTTGCAGTCGAAACAGGCGCTCGTGTGTATATTGGGCGGTGGCACAGCATGGGAGTTGTATGTAGCTTCATCATTGATATCTCAATACTTGGAATACTTGGTGTATCTACGTGTGCAGCTCATTAAAAATTCACAATTCATTTGAGTATGAAGCATGGCTCGTTTGGAGACTTTGGGAATATCCTTTAGTAAATTATACATCATCATAAATAAATGAAATCGTCAATGTGGGGATGTATGTGAGTAGTCAGTTTGGTTTCGCTTGGTTCGAGTTCAATACGGCGGCTTGAGCATGGAGTATGGTTACTTTTTGATGGGATGTTGAAATTTCACATCACTTGGTTTGGTTATTGCTTGACAGTAGTACGTTTAAGCAATGGGAATTACAGCAGCATAACATGCGGGAGAGTAAGAGGTAGAGATTCTTACATTTTGCGGAAGTTCCCAATCCCACTCGCATTGCTTTTCCAGCGCAATACATAGTTATTGAAAAAACTCTTTTCAACTTATGCATTCAATGAGTGAATGGTTACGCATAACTTTGATGCAGCAAATCATAATATTTTTTCTCATCAACATATTTTGAAGTGAAATGTATGCACCAGGTATGGTTTTTGATACATCATTGTAGTAATTTAAAGAAAGCAAATATTGCAGAAATGTTATAAAATCAAATATTAATATTTGGCATTAGAAAATATTTCCACAAGTCGAAATATATTATAGTTTGGTCTCTAAGGACTGAACTGGAATAACTAAACTCTTTTCGTGAACAATTACAAGCCCGGATTGTACTTAAAGTACGCTAAGTATTTGTTGCGAGAGCTCATGTCTCGAAATTTCAGGATGATTGGAATTATGAAGAGCCGTCCCAAATTCACTTCAAAGTTAAAAATGAGAAGAAAATCAAAGAAAGTGATTGTCTACACAGAAGGCCGGGTTGGTCTTCAAACAAAAAAAAAAGTTAAGAGAAACCACCCCCTATTTGAAAGCTTACTTCAGATAGTCTCACTATCTAGCTTTTTACAACGATATATAATTCTGAAACATCGGACATCATTTGCTGAAGTTGTGGCAAAAAGACTATTTTGGCTGTATTTTGAGTGTTCAAAAAAAAAAAAAAAAAAAAATCAAGGTAAACTTTCAAATAGGAGATGGTTTGTACAGGCACTAAAAAAAAAAAAAAGTTGTCTCAGCATAGTACTTCTTATATGCAGTTTTATGTACTTTGTACTTGTTGACGCTGAATCGGACTGCATCCTCAATATATATAGTATTTCGAGATATCCTTGCTTCCAGTTAGAGAAAATGCTGTTTTCAGGCTTTCGGCATAGCTACGTAACATTTTCTCCAACTTCAAGCAAGTGTATCTCAAAATCCTGTATTTATATTGGCAATTTTGAAAATGCATTCCAATTTAAAGTCGAAAAGTTCATAAGATTTCATATGAGAAGTACTCTGTTCATGCACGTTTTCTTTTATATGTGCCTGTGTTATTACTGTTCGAAGTTATATCTTATAAGGGAGCCTGCGAGTGCCAACACCATATAAGAAAACATGCTTCATGAATGTAACTAAGCTTTTTGATGGTCGAGTTAGCTTGAAAGCAATTTTTTTTTTGGAGACTTATCTAAATTATCTTTTCAGATCCCTCGAATTGCCTTCGACTAAGCTCTTATGCAAAAAATAGAACAAGAGGCCAGAGGTACAATGCTACAGATACGCAGATACAGATAATAAACAAATCCGCTGGAAAGCGTTGTTCTCCCAGAAAAAATCCTAAAGCCCAATAAAATGTCTTAAAAACAAGAAAGCTAAGGTTGCTTATAAAACAATTCGATTCTTACACCGAGATGATGAAGAAATTGTCAAAGATTTGCTTATAGAGATAATGTTTAAAATAGAAAGTAGAAAAATATCCTAGAACTTTAGAGGTACATATATCGATTCTATCAATCCCTATCCAAGAACTTGAACCAAGTGTTTCTTTGAGCAATAGATTGGTAAAGAGTTTGGTCAGAAAATTTACTTCCATATATCACTGCTATTAGAGAGAAGCAAACAGTTTATGGCTCTGCTGAACTAGCCAGTAGGCAGTGCAACAAACTGGTTGACTTCATTGGTGACTCAAGATGGGATCTTCAGCTATCGCACGTTAACACGATTAAATTGTGTGGAAAATGATGTATGTAGGCTATGTCTGGAGGATTTTGAGATAGCGGCACTTATAAAATGATAGTATGCAGCATTAGCAATCAGATATATGATAATTTTGGAACGTCCGTTTTGGGAGAAGGACGAAATTGGCTGCATTAGTTTTAGAAATATGCTTGATGTAGTTATGAGGAAACCACAAAAGAAATTTCGACAATAATCCTTGATTTGATTCGAAAAGGGATTAAATGTTTGACCATAAAAAAAAGTTATCGAATGAACACGCACCAGAATTCGAACCTAGGACCTTTCGACTGATAGACTGAAACTTATCCTCTACACCACTGAAGTATGTTATGAGCAAGTATACAATTTGTATACAGAATTTGATATTCGAATGCTTCATTGTGTATTTAATTTCAATTTAACTAACAAAAGTAAATAAATTAAAAAAAAAAAAGGAAAATAGGGAAGTGAATATGTATGAATATGTTAAATAAAAAAAAAAAATAAAATTTTAAAAAAATTACCCACAATAGGATTTGAACCCACGTCCAAGGTTGCCAAATATTTTTGTTTGCTGCAAATACTAATCACTTGGGATAAAAGATAAATCTTTGCTTGAAATAATAAGTGCTTGTTTTAAATATTCGGTAATTTGCCGCAAATACTTTCTAAACATTCTTTTTTCTGAGTGCACGCTATATATAGTCAACTAAAAAACTGGCGCCACTTATTCAAAATCAAAAGGCAGACTTTTGTCCTAAGAAATTGAGTACTGCCTATATAAATACCTTTGCATTACAGATAAACGAGTAGCAGCATGCGCAAATGAAGCATTTACACATGCAGTACAAACTTATAGACAACAGATCGGAAGAGAAATCAACGGTTTTTATTTGATATGAAAATGGTTCAATTTGTTCAAAACTTTGCTGCAAAAATCTTCAAGACATTGATGCTTTCATTTCTTGAATGAAGTACATATCCTTTTTACTCATTTTTCCATCTGATTATATAAAGTAACAATAAATTCAAAGATGTACATATACTTACTCGTACTATTTCTGCAGTAAAATCAAAGTTTAATCTTTATGACCAGCCAAAAAAAACAACAAAAATACTTATGTGAAAATAAATTCTCCAAAACATTTTTTTTTTTATTGCAATATTTAACCAAGCCACTAAAAGTTACAGAAAAAATATTGCATATCAATGTGGTACACGCCTAAAAGTATGCAAGGCAAAAGCAAATTTTGTTACAACTGAAGTGTAGTTATGTGTGCCGAAGACGAAAGAGCAATGGAAGTAGTAGAGAGGTTCACTTGAACTTTCCTTAGGAATCGGAACCAAATTGAATAATATTTGAAAAGCAGTAGGTACCAGCAACCCCAACATCAATTGTGCGATAAAGTAAAGTTGTTGCCAATTCAGCACTTAAAGCAGTACTTTTGGCCAACAACAACAACAGTCAAAACTAAGAGGCTGATGTGATTTTTAAACATACGAAGAAAAAGAAAATATATAGTTTTATAGAACAGGAAGCAAAAAATACAATAAAAAAAAATATTTAAGTGTAGAGCGCTACTTTAAGTTTAAAATTTCATATCAAATACGCACGCCGCATGGTGGTCTATATGAGAACGCTAGCCGGTCATAACTCCGAAAATTTTTGTATTAAAAGTAATATTTTTTTTTGCACAAATTTAAAGATAAATACCTACATAATATATTTCAAGTACCAGAATACCAAGAAATAATACCATTTGAGTTTGCGCGTCTTAAACTTGCTGAATTCAGGAAATTGTAATTTTTTCAAAAAATCTGTTAAAATATATGAAAGTTTAAATGAGTGTATCTCTAAAACTAAATAATCTTTCCTCCCGAAAGTTATGCTAAGAATAATCTGATATATTTTCTAAAGATTTGCGTACTTGGATGTTAGTTTTTTTAATATAAAAAGGATATCGGGATCATGACAAATAATCTCTTATATCATTTCCCAAATTTACGAATTTTGCACTCTGTGGACTATAACTAAAATGTTTTATGGAGTTGCAACGGCTAGATTATTTAAGTGTGTATGTGAACGTTTTCACTCTAATTGCATAGCCAATTTTTCGTACAAGTCATTCCACACAGTTTAAAGCTAACGCGTTGCTTCGAGCGCAACTTTGCTCATAGTGCGTGGTCGGATCGCGACCTAATGTTCGCACCCTATATACATATTGAAGGAACTTAGTTACTCATATTATTCATTTGTAAAAGTCGCTTGATATTGAGATTACAAGTTGAATATCAAATTCTTACAATTCAAAATTAATATACAAAAATTTCCTCAGGTGATTACAACTTCAATGGAGTACATACATATAAAATATCAAAATTTTCTTTAAGACTCGAACTGAATGTTAAGAAAAGATAACAAGTAACACTAATTAAAATGGCAAAATTTTTGAAATTTGCCTGCAGTAAATTGTACTTTCTATGGCAACATTGCCTTAACGCTCTCTCTGCTAAGTATATGTATGAAATAACAAAAATTTTGCTCTACAAATTAATTACAATTAAAATAATTTTTCAAACGAAGCGGCAAAATGTACTACGAGTACACTATGCCATGTCTAAGGAAGCTCAGCAACAACACCACTACTTTTACGCCTGATGTCCTGTGGAAGGAAGCAAAGATTTTAAGAAATTAAAAGTAAAAAAATTTACTTTGCTTTTTAAACAGCGCTGAGAAATTCTCTTATGTTTAATTGAAAATGATAATTTTATTTTGAAAAAGGAAAAAAAATAAGAAAAAGCAAAAATCAAATAGATCCTGAATTGTAGTATATGAAGAACGTTCTTATGCAAAGGACGCAAAAGTTGTCTCAGAGCAGAGTCTCAATTCATTTTGCATGCTCTGCCATGCAGCTGCACAGCTAACCAACAAGGACTTCATTATAAAATTTCGAAAATTTTTATTTACAAAACAAAAACAAAAATTGCATTCTACAAATAGTCCATCATCATAGAGCCGCACTGTCAGTCAGTGGTATATAACATTTCTCAATAATTTTGATTTAAAGTCTGGAGCATAACGCATTTTGCATTCATTTTCTTGATGAAATGTAAAGAAACCTTGCTCGAAGGCAAATTAAATCTTTCTTCTCTTGTCTACATCTAGCAAAAGGACATTGAGCAGGACGAAATAGTTATAATTCTTATTTATTTAAGATTCCACAGTCGTTTGCCTACAAAGTTAACGAAGTAGTTTCTTATTTAGTATCAGTGCAAAGTGTCGCAAAAACAAGGTGTGACAAAAATAATGTCATCATATGATTTGGCTGCCATTTTGTTAGAAATTAGAAAAAAATTTACTACTTTTTCAAAGATAGTTTATTTGAAGAACTTCTAAGGCGCCAATGGGCTTTTTTTGGCACTTTAAACTTTAATTGAACGATACCGGTGGTGTTCAAACAAGATATCTTAATGCGACGACGTAGGGTATCCTTTTTTTTTTGCTAAAATCAATAGGTTTTAATCTCCTGAGGCAAAATGGGTCAACAGATTGTTTTCCTAGATCTTCTAAGGAATGTAAAAAAAGAAGAAAAACAAACCAAAATTCAAATAGCCATTTTTTATGTATTTGCTGATGCTTATTCCGAATCCAGTCTCAAAATTTCTATAACTTTTATGGTTATTGAGATATCCTTACTTAAAAGTTGTAAGAACACCGTTTTTCGTTAGTTTTGAACGTGATATGGTGGTTAAAATTTTCAGTTTTTCTCTTCAAAACTCAAATTTAAATAAAATATCGAAAATCTGTGTTCTTAACACCTTTAAGTTAGGATATCCCGAAAACCTTATATAGGGGGTACGACGCCCACTTGTCCGAACTTGATAATTTTTCTACCAGACCTTTCAAACCTATACTATTGGTAGTTAGTGTATGAAATTTGGTGCGATTATCTCAGATAGTACCCTCAGTATAGAGTTTTTAAGATTTTGCTTGTATGGGAGGTGCGACGCCCTCTTTTTCAAACTCGGCCAAATTTTGTTGAGAGCTTTAGTAATCTATTTGTAGTATAAGTATATGCGTATATGTCACTTAGTTGCAGTGCGCTGCTCCGTTTATTTGATGCCACATACGAGAGCTTATTGTATGCGTCGCCCCATTAAAATATCTTGTTTGAGCACTGTGTACCACTTCACAAAATTTTCCATAACTAGGATTTTTCTTTACCGACTTTTATGTATATTCATTTTAGTATGACAGTGAATCGGGCAATAAGAACAAGTTTAATCTTTTGCAATACTTGCTGCTTTCGTAGCATTCAAATATGAACAAATTTAATTCTTTAAAAATTTAATTCAGTTTCGCGAAAGACTTCATAGTAGGTTTCGTTGGGATTTAAAAAAAAAAAAAACTAGTAAGGGTATTACCTTTGGCCTTGCCAAACCTTAAAAACCCTACATTGCAGTGTTTCGAAAATTTTGTTTGGGTGAAATTTAGTTGCTTTACCTCAAAAAACCTTTTCGGTATAACATTTTGAAACTTTTGTTTATATGGGAGGTGCCACGCCCTCTTATGCGATTTTGTCCTATTGTTGGGAGCCTGTATTTACTGTTTTTAGTATCTGAGTGAAATTTGGTTGGATTATCACAAAAAACAAATTCAGTATGGCATTTTGATACTTTTGCATATTTGGGAGGTGCCACGCCCTCTTGACCGAATTCACCTAGTTTTTGCTCAGAGCTTGCGCTTATCATTTCTAATAATTATGTGTATTTTGGTTGCATTCTCATTAAAAATACTCCTAAAGTTGCAAGATATTTTTTGTATGGGCGGTAGGCGTATCTGTTGACCAATTTCACTCATTTTCAATCCATCGAGCTAGCTTTGACGACGGAGGCAGAGTACCAAATTTCATTGAATTAACTTACTCAGTTTTCTCAAAAAATGTATTTTCACGCACAACCAGACAGCCAGCCAGCCAGCCAGCCAGCCAGCCAGCCAGCCAGCCAGCCACCCAGCCAGCCACCCAGCCTGCCGGACAGACGGACATGGCTATATCGACCCAAGAAGTGACAATGATCAAGAATATATATACTTTTCTATATCTGCCATGCATCCTTTTCTGCGTTACAAACGGAAGGATAAATATACCCTGGGTGTAGAATATGACAAAAAAACCGATAGATAGTGGTTAATATTTGATACAATTATATGGTGCGTATATCAAAATTTTGTGTGAATACGAAGAAGAGTGAACAGGTTTTTTATTCGGTATACATCAACTAGGAAAAATGGCACGCAATTACTTAGGGTAAAATGTTTTGGGTGCTATTTCACACTTTGCATGTTCTAAGATATTTGGGCTTACGAATATGTAACGCTTGAACGTACAGTCTCTCCAGAATCGCATAATTTTAATCAGGTAGCACCTTTAATAATACCTTTTTCATTTTTCCTGATTAATTTCAGATTTTTGCAAATCTTCTAGAAAACTCTATGGAAACCGTGAGTACAAGTGAAATTGCGCCAGAATAGGCATTAAGTGAAAACTCGCCTGTACCAGCAGAAAAAGAAAAACAGAAAGCGGAAAATGCAACGTATGGTCGTTCCAAAAAAGATGACTTTAAACAAAAGTTGGTTAGCAGTTATACTCCTTCCGAGTTAGCTACAGAAAATTTTTACTTCTTGCATGAATTTGATGGTTGCATGCATTGGATGTGGAGAAGACTATGCATAAACCACTTACCCAGACGATTGCAATACGTAATGTGATCACATAAAACATGTACATCCTATACGAAACCATGCAACAATTCTGGCCAGAAAAACTTTAAAGCGACTTAGGGTGCCATTTTCTCGGGAAATTTGGCACTTTATTGATTTTTTTTTTTTTAAATTAAATTAAATTTTCAAAATTTTTTTTTTAAATTATGTTACGCATAAATTTGCTTTTAGTAGCCTTAAAAATCATTTTTAATTTCGTTTTTACAGCAATTCAACATAAAAGGTGCCATATCGAGCAGTTTTTCCCAATATTTAATACTTTTTTTAGTACTATGATAAATAAAACCGCTGCGTGTATTGTACTAATTTTGAGAACGAATTGAGCATTTTCATCAAATTTTCCAAAAAATATATCAAAATTATTTTGCTGTATCATAATTTCATTGATTTTGGAGTCCTATGGACAAACAGAACAAAATTTTGAGAGGGTCAAGACAAATCATATTATGCTAGGCATGAATTTTTACTAACAAGTCTTTTGAGTATATTCCGAAGGGGAAAAATTTCAAGTGCTTCTAAGCTAAGCACTTTTAAAGCGCTTGTTCCTATAGACACTTGAGTAGAAGCACTCACGCAATGATTTTGTGTAAAGCTGTAGGAAAACATTCGAATATCAAATTCCATTTAGAGAGACATGTTTGTTTCGATATTCGAGTAGTATTTTTAAAAAAGAGTTTATCCCTCTCAAAATATATAAAAAAATATGTTTAATATACAAATTCTACACACATGTTATACAAATTTGCCATGGACATGGGTTCGATCCCCAGCGCGGTTGATTTTTTTTATATTTTTTAAATTTTTAATTTTTTTTATTATAATTTTTTTTTTTCACTTTTCTATTTTCCTTTCTGTAATTTATTTTTTTTTTTTTTTGAAGTTGAATTGAAATTAAATACACAATGAGTCTTTGTAAGTTTGTAAGAAGCATTCAAATATCATAATCTGTTTGGAGAGACATTTTCTTAATGTACAAATTTCATACCTCTTCATAATGTTGGTCAATGGTCTAGAGGTTTAAAAAGTCTGTAATTTTAAGTAAAAATAATATATTTCTATCTATCACATGGACGGTCTTTGGTTCAAATCCTAGTGCGGTCAGCTTATTGCTTTTTTTTTGTTTGTTTTATTGAATGAACTCTTACCGCCGCATTACAAATAAGCGGTTCAAAAAAACTTTTTCGTAAGGCTGCGGTAAGCGCCAGAATGCTGACATCCTAGCACATGCAATATTAAAGCGGAATTGCTTATTGCTGAAAAAGAAGCACTTCAGAAAGTTTCCTTAAGTTTTTTGAAGCTTTTTAAAGTGTTTTTTTTTTCTGCTTAGACTTTTCGTCTTTTATTTAACTTATTTGAGCGCTAGGTATTGATAATAGCAGATATTCAAATGTTGAATTGTAACTAAAGACCATTTTTCCTTACTCTCAAAGAACCGATAGAGTCAAAAAACTTATGTATAAATAAACAAAGGCTTATGCGATACACACATACGCTCACACCTATTGTCTGACATATGCAAAAGATAAACCCATAATACAATAAAAAAAAACCAAGGGAAACAAAAATCCAACCACTTTAATATTCAAATTGGGTTGTGCACTTTGCCAAACGTCTGGCATCATTTTCAAAATGCTTCAATGCCAGCAGCCGTCGTCATTTCTTTAGCCACAAATGCGCGCTTCCGGTTCCGCTATTCAAAAATCACACACACACTCACACAAACAAACAACTAAACGTGCAAATATGCAGCAGACTAGCTCGCACTACTAACAAATCTGCATAAAATGCATTTTGTGCAGTGCGCGCTAGCGAAAAGTTCAATTTACACTTGAATTTGAAATGCCAAAACCAAGTGCGTGCTTGAGTGGAGCCAAGCAGCAGCGACAGCGGCTCCTATGTAGTATATCTTTTAAACATAACCGTGACGCGTGATGCAGCCGCCGCAGTGACACGCGAAATTCGAAAAAACTTAAAAAAAAAAAACAATTTCGCAAAGATATGGCAGCTCCACTGTGAAATGAAAAATAAAAATCCGCATCAATTTAAAGCGCGTCCGCATATTAATTGGAAAATTTCGCACTTAAGCGCCTACAAATAGGCAACAGTTTTTTTTTCTTGCACAAGAACAAACACAAGAATTTGATAACCAAACGAAAAAATGTACGTACACCATCAACAGCAAGCCCACTTTACCCAGACCCCCTTTAACATTTGCTTTGCGTAAATAAAAATGTCACGTTCTTTGTCTGCATTGACCGTCTTCATTACGCTCGGTGTGCACACTCCAGCTCTATGGCACTGGCTGGCTGTGCTTATCAACATTTAAACTCTGACATATGCTAATTTAAGCAAAAAAAAAAACAGAAAAAAAAAATACACAAATGAACGTATAAAAAAAAAAAAATTATTCCCTTATTTTCATTTCACTATGTTGCACACGGCAACACTGGACACCACATTGTGTTGGCTAAAGTGTGTGCTGGTGTTTTTTTTATCGTTCACTTGCATTTTAGCGTGTGTGCGTTGATGTGTGTGTAGGTGTATGTAAGTGGTGGACCAACTTTGACTGTTGTCCACATGCCAGAGACTTGGCACACAAGGTTAATTGAGATGTCCTTGAGGTGGCAAACACAGGACAAAGAAATGACAACAAACTGTTTGAAAAAAAAAAGAATAAGGCATCAAAAAAACATGAAGTAGATAAATAGATTGCAAAATGACGAATACAAAAAAAAAAAAAAAAATGTTGTAAGTTTAAGAGAAAAGAAATTTAAATAAGTATTTAAATGCAATGTTCTTACATCTTATAATTTTCTTCAGATTCTGAATCTACAATGCTTACAGATAATAAAAAGTAAAAAATCCAAATCCGGCACTATCGACTTTCAATCTTTTTGCGCCATTAAGCCCGCGCAAATTGACAATTATTTTTTCCTATTTTTGGTCTGAATCGCTTATGAGGGAGCTCCTCTTAACGAATCAAGAATTGGTTTCTTTTTCTAACTTATCAAGGTCCTCGCTTAAAAGTGCAGAAAATGCTATTTTCAGGTACTTGGCGATTTTCCAGGAAATTTTATAATTAATTTTTGCCACTGGCATCGGAGAGACGAAATCTTTCTTATTAAGCTTCACTCTCAAATATTTTCTAAAGGAAACACATTAAAATAAAGACACATGAACTCCTTAGTCCTTGGAAAATAATGAGCGATACCTCGAAAAGAAAGCATTCAATTGTATAAGTTCAAAGCTAAAGTTTGATTAGGATGCTTATAGGTATCGAATGTCATTACTAAAAATTAAGATGCATACAAGGCCAAAATTGTCGATAAGGTCAAAAGGTACCCGAGTAAAAAAAAACAATTTTTAAATTACGGCTGTACAAAGGCTGTACAAGGGCCAAATTTCATTACTTTTTTTGGGCTGTACAAGGGCCAAACATGGTGTTTTTGCAGGACATTTGGGCCGTTCACGATGCTTCATATGGGCTGAACGTGGGCTGTACATGGGCTGTACAATTTATTTTTTATTTGTGAAATGGGCTGTACATGGGCTGTACAATTGAATTTTACTATTGAATTGGGCTGAACATGGGCTGTACATCGGCCGTACAATTTATTGTTCTATTGAAATTTATTTTATATGATTTTGGCCGAAGAAAAAAAATTCAAGTGTGGCTGACATCGTTAAGCTGTGCGACTCAGAACATTGATAGCCTGGGTTCGAAACCCAAGGATGGCGGAAGAAATTTTTTTTATTTATTTTTTATTTCTTTTTTTCTGCCATACAAAATTGTACTGGTGCTTGTTCTTTTTTAAAATGAAATAACAATTTTTTTTTTTTAATTTAACTTTGCATTTCAAAGAATTTTCTTTTTCGGCTTTTTACCTTTCAGGAATTGAACCTGGGAATCTCAAGTGTTTTGCGATACGCACGTTAACGAAATCAGCCAAAGCCATCATTATTGAGTAGCTGGCTGAAAATTTATTATATCATATTTATTCTGTCATTCAATTTTATATGATAAAAAAAAATAAAAAAAAAATTGTATTTTGACGTCAATAGAAAAAATAAATTGTACAGCCCATATACAGCCCATGTACAGCCCACGTACAGCCCATTTCAAAAATAAAAAATAAATTGTACGGCCGATGTACAGCCCATGCTCAGCCCAATTCAATAGAAAAATTCAATTGTACAGCCCATGTACGGCCCATGTACAGCCCACGTACAGCCCATGTACAGCCCATGTTCAGCCCAATTCAATAGAAAAATTCAATTGTACAGCCCATGTACGCCCCATGTACAGCCCGCGTACAGCCCATGTACAGCCCATGTTCAGCCCAATTCAATAGAAAAATTCAATTGTACAGCCCATTTCAAAAATAAAAAATAAATTGTACGGCCGATGTACAGCCCATGTTCAGCCCAATTCAATAGAAAAATTCAATTGTACAACCCATGTACGGCCCATGTACAGCCCATGTTCAGCCCAATTCAATAGAAAAATTCAATTGTACAGCCCATGTACGGCCCACGTACAGCCCATGTACAGCCCATGTTCAGCCCATTTGTTTTCTACACAAATTTTTTTTGTGCAAAAAAGCCCACGTTCAGCCCTTTATCATTTTTACTCGGGTAAATGTTGACAAAATCAAAAAATGTTGAAACGCTTAAATACTATCTACTGGAAAAGTTAGACGTTGCTAAGACCCAAAAAATGTTGATAAAGCACACAAAAAAAAAAAAAAAAAAAAATAAAATTTGACATAGTCAAAAAATACTCGAAAATTGAAAGCAAATGTTGCTAACGCCAAAAAATGTTGATAAAGTCAAAAAATGTTCATAATGTAGAAACTCAAAAAAATTTTGCTGATTTCGAAAAATGTTGATAAAGAAAAAAATACAATTTATAAAGTCAAAAAGTTCAAAAATTGTTAATAACATAAAAAAATTTTAAAAGACAGAAATGTTATTAAAGCTAAAAAATGTTGCAAAATGTTGGAAAATTAAAAAAGAGTTGCTAAGATCAACAAATGTTGATAAAATAAGAAAATCTTAATATGTTATTGAACAATATTGGAAATTTCAAAAATATATTGCTAAGATCGAATAATGTTGATTAAGTCAAAAAATGTTTGTAAAGTAAAAAAAAAAAAATGTCGACAATGCCAAAGATTTTTATGAGGTCGAAAAATATTGTTATATTTCAAAAGATGTTGCTAAAATCGAAAAATGTTGATAAAGTCACAACATGTTTGCGAAGTCAAAAAGATGTTGATAAGGTCAAAAATGTTGATAAAGTCAAAATGAAGTCGAATAAATTGGTGAATTCAAGAAGATGTTGCTAAAGTCGAAAATTGCTCTTGAAATCAAAAAATGTTTATGTAGTCAAATAGATGTTGATAAAGTGAAACATGGTTATATGGTCGAAAAATGCTGGGAAATTCAAAAATATGTTGCAAAGTTCGAAAAATGTTTATAAAGTCAAAAAATATTTATAAGTAAGGCGTAAATAAGGTGAAAAGTGGTACATAATATCGAATTTAAAAAATGTTGATAATGTGATAATATGTTGATATGGTTGAAAAATATTGGAAAACTCAAATAGATGTTGCTACGTTCAAAGAATGTTGATAAAGTCAAAAAATGTTTATAAAGTCAAAAAGATGTTGATAAGGTCAAAATAATGTTGGAAGGTCGAAAAATATTTTAGTACTCAAAAAGATGTTGCTAAGTTTGAAGACTGTTCATAAAGTCAAAGAGATATTGTTAAGGCTAAAAAACAGCTGACGATGTTGAAAAGTTTTGATAGGATCAAACTTTTGTTGATAAGTTTGGAAAATATTGGAAAACTCAAAAAAGTAGTTGACAGAGATGATAAGATTGAAAAATGTTGAAAAATTCAAAAAGATGTTGATAAGGTCAAAAAAATTTTTATAAAATCAAAAATGTTTATAAAATCAAAAAGATGTTTATACGGTCAAAAAATTTTCAAAAAGGCATAAATGTTGATGATGCAAAAAAAAAAAAAAAATTTCATAGTCAAAAAATACTCGAAAATTCAAAAGGATGTTGCTTGGTTAAAAAAATGTTGATAAATTCAAAATATGTTCATGAAGTCAAAAAGAAATTTATTTTATCCAAAATTGTAGATAAAATCAAAAAAGAATGTTTACAGTGGCATAATATGTTGATAAGATTGAAAAATATAAAATCAAAAATGTTTATAAAGTCAAAAAGATGTTGCTAAGGTCATATCGAATAATATTGGAAAACTCAGAAGCATGTTGCCAAGTTTGAAAAATGTTGATAAAGTCAAATAGATGTTGATAAGGGTAAAATTTTTTCATAAAATCAAAAATTGTGGAAAATATCAAGCAAATGTTTATGATGTTGAAAAATATTGATATTGTCAAAATATTGTTACGAAATTTCCTGTCTCTATGACGATAATTTCAATCTCTTACTGTTTTCTGAGTTCGATCACTGGATTGTGTAGCAATCAAAAACACACACTTAATTTAGTTATAAAATGGTTTATTTAAATCACAAATGTTTATTTTCACACAGTACAATTGTTTATTTCACTATTTGTTACATTCAAAATCTAATATCACAATTAGCACTTTATTAACTTTCACTGGCACTGTTTGTACAACTCTTTCACTTTATTGCTTAAAATCAACTGTGTTGCAACTCTCATGAACAGCTCCTTTTATACCCGGATGAACGTTCTAGAATTGCATTAGCGAAACATCTGGCAACATCTCGTTGATTCCTTGGGCTAATAGTTTCTTGACAAAACTTGGCATCACTGTCAAATACTTTCGTGACGTCACTGGTTTTATTGACATCTCGAATTGTCGTGAAGTTTCTTTCCATGTGTTGTTATTTTTCGTCACAATATGTTGACAAGACTGAAAAATATAGGAAAAGTAAAAAAAAGTAGTTAAAGTCAAAAAATGTTTATGAGGTTGTAAAATATTGGAAAATTCTAAAATGCTGAGATCGAAAAATATTTATTATAAAATCAGAAAATTTTTATAAAGTCAAAAGACGTAGATAAGGTGTAAAATGTTGAACAAAAAATGTTGATAAACTTAAAAATGTTGATAAAATTAAAATATGTTTATCATAACATATGGTGCACAAGGTTGAAAAAAATTTGTAAAGTTAAAGAGATGTTTGTAACATCAAAACAGTTGATGAAATAAAAAAATGTTCAAAAGGTTTAGATAAATCGGAGCAGTCAAAGAGATTTTGATAAAATCAAAAAATGTTGATAAAGTCAAAAATGTTGATAAGAATGCAAGATATTACTGCACAATGCTTGCTTTAAACTACTTGGGTACATGACTATAGACGACTTCACCGAATTCGACTGATTCTGCATTGACAAAAACTCCTGAACTCTGAAGTCAAAATCGCCACTCTTCAAAGGTCTAAAAAATGGAAAAATTCTAAAGTTGTTGACTAGCTTAAAACATGTTGAAAAACTACAAAGAAATAAAAAACCATAGTAAATTCGTTAACCACCATTTTCATAAATTTTTAGTTCCATGCCAATTGGCAACAGCTGTTTCAGTGTTGCCGTATACACAGACACACATTTTCAATTACATGACGCGCTCTCGTAAAGCACTTGAAAATTTACAATTGACGACACTTGCGCCTACGGATTAAGCAAACGGCGGCATTAGGCTGTCTGTCAGTGAATCAACATAACAATGACAACTAGTCCCAATGCAGCTGCTTCAAATGCAATTTTCGACAAATCAAAAAAAAAAAAAAAAAAAAAAAACTTCAACAAAACATCAACGTAAACATTTTAGTCACTTGAACGCATTTTGGTTGGTAAAGAAAATTCAAATTTTTCCTATAGGAAACGCCATTTTGACTGTCAGTATTAGTTGGATTTACAGTTGCAAAGATGTTCAGATGTTCTGGTTTTTTTGCTGCCTCTTCTTCAATTGCTGACACTCGGCGTCACATATGCGTCTTTTTCTACCACTCGCACATTCACTCCATTCACTTGATAAATCACAGACATTTCAGTGCATAACAAATCAAGTCAAACAGTTGTCAGTGTTGCCAAGCTAAAGAAAAAGAAAAGAGTAAAAGAGCTACTACTACAACACTACGCAAATTGTACTGTTACACCATATTCATGTTACGGTTGCACTGACAATCAGTGTAGTGTGATTTGGTTTTTTTCTTCTTTTTTTTTTTTGAGTTATGTCAATGTTGTTATTGTTGGTTACAATTTTCATGTCAATATTGCATTCGATGTTTATTTAAGTAATATGTCTTAAATTTGATGAGTGGTAGGTGAAATGTGGCCATCTTATGTTGCAATAAATCTTTAAACTAACGTGCTCTGTGTTGTGATACACATACACCGAATCTCTTTAAATCTTTTCATTTCAAAACACTAACCCTAAACTGCACTTCAATCAAACTATAAGCTTCCTAATGGTTTTAGCAACAGCTTCTTAGAATGTATACGAACCTTACTCCGCGGTGTAGGTGGTTGCTTTTGCTTGTGTCTCGCTATTGTTTTGAACGGTACTGTGGCAGTTTCATTACCAGAAATAGTTGCATACTTCTGGGCAATTTTTTTCACCGCAATGCACTGCATTCTAAATTCACCTCACTTTATTTGGTTTTTTTTTTCACCAGGTGCTTTCAAGTCTTTATAAATTTTTTTTTTTTATCAACATTTTTCAAAGTTAGTAATATTTTTTTGAATTTTCCACTATATTTCTATATATAATTTTTTAACTTTATCAAAATTTTTAGGCGTAAGCAACATCTTTTCGAATTTTCCAATACTTTGCAGCCTTATCAACATTTTTTGGCTTTATCGACCTTTTACGACTTTATCAATATTGTTATTTTCACCTTTTGTCCCTTTTTTGTGATTTTTCGAAATAAGCTAAATTTTGTTGAGTTTCCTACTATTTATATTCCTACATTTTGAAAATTTTTCGGTGTTGGCAATATTTTTTTTGTATATTCCAGTATTTTTCGACCTTATTAACTTGTTTTGGCTTTATCAACATTTTTCGGCGTTTTTCGAAATGCTCAACAACAATATTTCTACAATATGAAAATTTTGGTGACTTCATCAACATTTGTCGGCGTTAGCAACATCTTTTTGAATATACCAGTATTTTTCGACCTTATTAATATGTTTTGCTTTTGTTAACATTTTTCAGTTTTAGCAACATCTTTTAGAATTTTCTAATACTTTGCAATCTTATCAACCTTTTTTGACTTTATCAAAAATTTTTGAGAGTATGAAGAATTTTTGACCTTTTGACTTTTTTTGTGATTTTTCGAAATGAGCAACATTTTTTGCTTTTATTAACATTTTTTAGTCTTAGCAACATCTTTTTGAAAGCTCCAATACTTTGCAACATTTTCAACATTTTTTAGCTTTATCCAATATTTCTGACTTTATCAACATTTTTGAGGTTATTTACGATTTTTCACCTGTTGACTTTTTTTGTGATTTTTCGAAATGATCAAAATTTTTTGAGTTTCCCACTATATTTCTACATTATGAACATTTTTTTGACTTTATCAACATTTTTCGGTGTTAGCAACTTCTTTTTGAATATTCCAATATTTTTCGACTTTATAAACATTTTTCTGTTTTAGCAACATCTTTTTGAATTTTCCAATACTTTACAACGTTATCAACATTTTTTAGTTTTATCAACCTTTTTCGACTTTATCAAAATATTTTGATGTTATTAAGAATTTGTGACCTTTTGACTTTAATCTTGTGATTTTTCGTAATGCCCAAAATTTTTTTGAGTTTCCCACTATATTTCTACATTATGAACATATTTTTGATTTTATCAAACTTATTTAACATTTTTCAGTCTTCCAAACATCTTTTTGACCCTTTTTTATGTTTTTTTGAAATGAGCAACATTTCTTTTGTGTTTCTCACTATATTTCTACATTACGAATATTTCTTGACTTTATCAAAATTTTCGGCGTTTGCAACATCTTTTTGAATGTTCCAATATTTTTCATTCTTATTGACATTTTTTGCTTTTATTAACATTTTTCAGTCTTAGCAACATTTTTTGGCTTTATCAAACTGATTTGACTTTGTAAACATTTATTGAGGTTTTGAGTTTCTCACTATATTTCTGCAATTCGAAATTTTTTTTTGATTGTAAACATCTCTTTGAATTTTCCAATATGTGCAACATTATGAACATTTTTTGGCTTCATCAACATTTTAATAACAGCAGATTTTTGTTTAATACCTCCACGCTTTTTAAAAATATAACACTCAAACTAGAAACTATTTCTGCTGGCAATCATTTTTACACTTTAATCAAGTTGTAAAAAATTGTTACCATCAAAAAAATGCACTAAAAAGTTTTTAATTTTATATATATTTTTTTTCTTTTTTTTTTCAATATAATTTGATGCACACATGCATAAAAAATGCACGCTTATTAAGTTTGTAGAGCGATAGAAAAAATGCATATGCTGATCCAGCATATGATAAATCCCCACATAATACAATAAACTGAATAACTGAATAGTCGAAAAGAAGGCCAATAAAAAGGAAACCTTTTTGGGAGAATATTAATAATAAAAAGTTGGAAAAAATTGCTGAAATAAAATTAAATGCACAAAGATAACTATACATATACATACACGTATAGTGAGCGTTTTGTATGTATTTACATTAAAAATAAAAATAAAATAAAAATGACAATAAAAGCATAAATGCTTTTTATAAATTCATCATCTGAGAAATGCATGCTAAAAATTTAAATGGCACAGTTGAATTGATAAATTAAGTGATTTAAGTTCCTTATATGGTAAACAGAGGACAGCGCTAATCTGCATCAGCAGTTGTAATCCGAATTTACTTATGCATAATCGCCATTTCAATACGCATTGACTCTAACTCGAATTTGGTGACCACTCTCAATTCCATATATTTAAAATATTAAAGTACCTGAAAAATTTAATTTCAGTCTCAAAATCGAATATATAACAATTTCCTTATACTTTTAAGAGCACACATTTTTCAGTAACAAAGTTTTTACTAAAAAAATATAAAAAAATTTACATTAACAACAATGTTACAACACAACACAACATAGCAAACATTACGTTGTGCTCGTTAATATTCATATTGTATCATTTTTTCATCTCTTGTATCTTCAAAGTTATGTATTGTTGCATCTATCAGTTAACAAAACATACTATCAAATATTTGCATTTATTCGATATACGCATACAGAAGGAAATATTTTTTTGGTATTCATATATGTTAGACCGGGTCGAAATTTAGATTCATCCCCAAACTGACTCATAAGTAAGAGAGACTCTTAAAAACGATGGAGCACTTTTGATTCTTCTGAAGGCCTATTTTGGCTAAAAAACATGTTTTTTGGTCATAACTTTTTTTTCATTAGAAAATGGATATCTAAGAGTACTTTAGAAAGACTATGTTCTTACCAAAGTTTTGGTATAATATTCGGTTCCAAACAGTGATTTTTTTACGTTTTTCAATAACGAGGTCGGGAAAACGATTTATTACTCACGAAAAATTCAGATTTCAGAAATTTTTAAGTAAAAAAATAAAAAAATTCTGAAAAAATTCACACCTACTTTTTGAAGGATTCTAAGCATTTTACATCATATGAAACTTTTTCGCAGGTGCCTTGGTTTTAAGCATTTTGCTGACAAACGTGAAACTCAATTTGCTTAATTTTTTGAAGAAATAATAAAATAATTCTGACGTATTCTTTGAACAATTCTAAGCATTTTTTGCTTTAGACAATTTTTTCGTTAGATACTTTGCTATTGAGTAAAAAATAATTTTTTTAACCAGGTAAATGAAAAATGTAAAAAAACGATTTTGGGATGCGAATATTATCTGTTCCTTCAAAAAAAATTTTATAAATTTCAAACGCCATTTTATAAGAACATAATCTTTATTTCTAAAGCACCTTGGGCATCCATTTTGTAATGAAAAGAAGTTATGACCAAAAAACATGTTTTTTTAGCCAAAATGGGTCTTCAGTAGAATCAAAAGTGCTTCAATGATTTTTCTTAGAATGGAAAAAAAATTATGCAGATATCTTTTTTAAGAGTTCCTCTAACTTCTGGGTCGGTTTGGGGATGATTTTATTTTGCTTCATACAAAATCGACCTGGTCTAATGTAGGTATGTATACAAATACATACAAGTAAAAATATACTATGAAATAACATGATCAAACAACAACATTGCAGGACCACGGACTATTCCAAAACTTGTTTGCAAACTACTCCGTACAAAATTTGAGTAACTGGGTATTAATAATAAATTTGTCCTACTTTTTATGCTATGTTAGAAATGAAGCACGACTTTGAATTATACATCATTAGAAAGGTATTTTTGCGTAAATGTGCACAAAGGTAAAATTAAATACAAATTTTACAATATTTACAACGACAAAATACGCGGTCATACAGAGCAGAAAAGCGGATGCAGAACAAAGAGAAAGACAAAAAAGCTGGCTCTCACTGACTTCGTGTTTTTTCTTTTCTTTTTGTTCCATATTTAATATTGTACCAGGGATGATAAATGAGTTGTTCTATTTTGTACCCAATGGCACAAAAATTACTAAGAAAGTCCAACAAGTACCAATATTATTTAATACGTTTGTGGTCAAATTTTGACCACAACAAAATCGGCTCAGTTCCTGTTTCTATGCAGAAATCTCACCATGTTTGCAAAATTTTTTTTTCTTGTTGAAAAACCTTTGAAGATTAGCTGTGTTTATTATTTTTTTTTTAAGTGATTGGTGCCATGCCCCAGAATGGGAAAAACGTTCTCATGGCTAAATTGCTACATCAATTTTTATGAAATTTAGTATGGAGATAGTGTTAATATAATTAATTGTATAAACATATAATTGTACTTATAAGCATTTAAGTCTATTCTCATGAAATTCGTAATTTAAAAGCAATCTTTGTAGCAATTCGCTAGCCGAAAATTATTTTCACAATTCAATTATTTTAAAGCCTCCAACATATGCAGCTCCATCTCTCACCATCAACAACACTACCATCAACATCATCATCATACCAATCATTATCACAACTACAATGCTATGTAAACAACAATTTGTCGCCATCTTTTACTTTCAATGGCGGCGTTCTAAGAAAGAATTTTTTCTCTCTTCCGATAATTTTTCACATGACAAGGCGGGCGGGCGGTTGTTTCTTGAGTTGCACAAATTATTACGAATTCATGCAATCATTTACTTAAACGAAAATTTTAATATTCATGAAGAAATATCACATTTTGTCTGCCAAAACGGATGCTTCAAATACGCCATTTTCCGTTTACCGTTAATGTCGTCAGTTTCGAAGTAGTGGTGTTAGTGACAAAGCAGCGTAGGTGGAGCGCATCCAACCAGCCATCATTACCCGGAGTATCATTTCAAGTGCGGTGAGGGGGGGTGCATCTTCGAAGGTGTCGTTTGGCTCATCGATTCAATGGTGTTTGCTGAAAATTGCTGAAATTTTTACATTTTACGTGTGGCACGTGAAAATTTCTTACACCCAAAAAAGCAGCAACATCAATAGGCGGGAGGGGGGAAGATTTTTTCTTTTTTACCCCAAAGAGCAAAATGCTACTTTTTTTCTTTCTTCAGCAACTTTTATGCAACACTGGCAGCAAGAAAGTATGGAGTGTCGTCGTTGTTGTTGTCAACGCGCGCGCAATCTGTAAAAATACAGTATGCGCCACAAGTGCGCAGTTTGTGGCGCACCTGATGCACTTGGAATTGACATTAAGAAGGATAAAGCGCAGTGAAGCAGTGGAAGCAGCAGCAAAATGCAAGTCAAAGGTAATAAAATGGGATGATGGTGCTATGCAGAGTGAAACTTTAAGTTGCTGCAATAATTTTTTAGATATTTCTTGCAAGGCAGGAAAGTTTTAAATTTAATAACCTTAAAATATAACATAAGCATATAGTTACCGTAAGAGAAATGTGTAAGGTGTAAGCGATAAGGTTACAAAGCTTTTGGGAGTTGGTAGAGGAGGCATAGACCAAAAAAAAAAAAAAATCAGATCTGTGGGGTCTAAAATGTACCCCAGAGGAATAATAGTGAAAAAACTGATTTTCCGACTTATTTTACAAAAACAAACCTTTATGTTTTAGAAAAAACTTTCTCAACGAAAACTATAAGCTACTTGTATAAGCTTTTTAAAAGTTGTAATTGGCTTATAGTGTTTGAAAGAATTTTGCAAAGTTAATTTTCCTTTAATTTGGTAGTACATTTGTTAAACTAATTTTGTAATTTAAGGTCAGAAAAAAATACTTTTCAAGAACCAAACCAAGTGCATCATAATCATATGCGCAACGCGCGCGAGTAATGTGTTTGTTTTTGCAAATAGTATTTTTTTGGACATCACATTAAAAAATTTGGTATGACAAATGCACAATTCAATTAAAGAAAATTTAATAAGAATTTCAAAAAAAATTATTAAAAGGTATGTTATTAATAAGACCTTTTTCATACTAAAATGGCCGCCGAAGTCAAAAATAAGGGAAAAATTAAAAAAAGAAAAAACAATAACGAAGGTCCATAACTTTGCGAAATTCTTTTACGCTCCATAAGCCAAATACATTCTTCGAAAGCTCATATAATTAGCTTAAAGTTTTTTGTGAAAAAGTTTTTCCAAAACGTCACAGTGATCCAAAAAATTTTGTTTTGTAAAACAAGTCAGAATTTAATTTTTTTTTTAATTCTTAACAATTAACATTATGACATTATGTACTTTTTCTCCACCTTGTATTACGAGTTGAAGAACATCATATTCATTGTACTTACATGAGCATAAATATGCAAAACTGTAAAAGTTGTTGAAAAATCAAGCCATCCCGAAAAATAACAATAGTTTACGTTTCAAGCACAAAAAAAAAAAAAAAATATTTCTGAAAAAACAAAACTTCTAAAAAATATGCTAAAAGGTAACCATCTTCATTGGAAAGATACTACATCAAATATAAAAAATACAACATAACAATAACTACTACAAACCAAAAAATACACACACACCCACATAAAATCAGTACATGTATGCACAAGTATTAAACTATGCATGACCCATAACTTTTGGCCAAATGTTTACATTTGGGAATTTCCTTGCAATACTTCGAGAGAGTTTTATTTTTCATTGTAAATTTTTAAATTTTAATGGGGCATTCTTTTGAAAACCGAATGAAAATCGGGGGAAAAAAATTTTCCATTTTTGCATGGATTTATTTTTCAATGTTTTGTTTTAAAAATCAATGAAATTTTAGTTTCGTTGAAATATCGGGTATTAGTAGGACGTTTCTACAGTTCTTGATAAACTCCTTTCTTTTGCTGTTTTATCAGAGATTAGGTGATCAGAGCCAATAGTATGCTAGAATATCGATGTATTATGTGTTTGAAGAAAATATCTGAACCCGATTGTAAACGTCTGGGACGATGGGGTGCTAAGATATAGGAGTATAAGGCATTCGATAAAGATGTTTGTATTCTAGGTCAGAGGAAAATATGGCTATACACGAAGATGTATAGTTCCTAATGAAACATCTGGGAGTAGAGAATGTTAAGATGTAGAAATATTAGGCAAAGGTTTCTAACCCAAATAGCAGCCTAAACAAACAAAGTGACAATGAGACATTAGGCGATCAACGGAAACATCACAGAACGATTTGAGACAATGAAATTCTAGGCTACGTGTGATATTAGACGTCTGAACTGTAATGCGACAAATTAAGCCTTAAGATTATGCGATCGATGAGAATGAAAAAAAAAAAAACAAAGGTAACGAATAGAGGCTTTAACGGCTTAAGGCCTTAACGCTTAAAATCTTAAATGCTTAAAGGCTTTTACGCATAAACGCTTTAATGCTTAAGCGCTTTAACCCTTAAACGCCTTAATGCCTAAACGCTTCAACGCATAAACGCTTAAAGGTTTAACGCATAAATGCTTAAACGCTTAAACGCTTTAACGCTTTAATGCTTTGACGCTTAAACGATTCAAGGCTTTAGCGCTGAAACGTTTTGGCGCTTTAACGCTTTGACGCTTTAAAGCATTAACGCTTCAACGCTTTAACGCTTAAGCACTTTAACGCTTAAGTGCTTTAGCGCTTAAACGCTTTAACGCTTAAACACTTTATAGGTTTAAAATCTCAATGGGGAAAGTGTTGCTGTATCCTAGTCGAATACGAAATTTGTTTATGTCCTTTAGGACTTAAGTTCAATTCTCTTTTGAAGCGTTAAAGAAAAAGTTATATAGTTTTTTTAGTTCTTTATTTGAAAGAATTTGTTTATATCAATAAGACCCGTTGATTATGAAAATAGTCTAAAAAAAGGCAAAAGTAATGTCATAATATGAATTGACTGATATTTTGTTAAAAATTAACAAAATTGATCTTTGTTTACACAAAAACTTTACTTGATAATGTGGAATTGATAGTATTAAGATAAAACTAATAAGGGTGTAACTTTCGGCCCGGCCAAAAAATAAATACCCCACACGAGGTCACCCAGTTTTTGCTCAGAGCTCGCATTTATAGTCTTAAGTATTTGAGTGAAATTTAGTTGGATTATACCACAAACTCTTTCAGTATAGCATTTGAAACGTATGCTTATAAGGGAGGTGCCACGCCCTCTTGTCCGAATTTGCCCAGTTTATTCTCAGAGCTTGCGCTTACAATTCATAGTACTTATATGTATTTTGGATGAATTGTCGTGAAAAATACTATTAAAGTTGCATTTTGAATATATTTTTCGTATGGGCGGTAGGCGTGTCTTTTGATCCCACGAGCCAACTTTGACAACGAAGGCAGTGTATCAAACTTCATTGAATTATCTTGCTCAATTTTCCCAAAGAATGTATTTCCACACACAGCCAGCCAGACAGACAGACATGGCTATATTGACTCAAGAGGTGACGCTGATCAAGAATATATATACTTTTCTATATATGCCACTCCTCCTTCTCTGTGTTACAAACGGAAGGGAAAAGTGAATATACCCTTGGTGTAGGTTATAAAAATGATATTGGTCAAATAACTTATCATTATCATAATGGGCTTGACATTACTTTTGCCTTGTTTTGAACTTGCCCTACTTTCATTATAAACGGCTCACATATTTTTAGATAAATTTTCCTTGTAGAGTATTTAGTTTTTCGAACAGATCAAAAATAAATTCCAAAATTGACTTTCTTACTCATCGCACTTTTGGTTGATTTGGATTTTTTCTATTTTGCGCAATTTTTTCATTTCGTTTAAAATTTACTGTGAAAATTCTAGCACGAGAATATCGTCGAGTTCGAGGTCACATGCATACGAAAAAGTAACTTACGACGACACCACAACGACATCTAGTGAACAAACATAAAACTAAAGCATGGAAAACTTGACTCAACTACTAAAATAAGCAAATAAAAGTGCATTGCATGAACTGCGGAGAAAAGAAAGAGTTAAGTACATAGGAAAAAAAAAGAAAGGAAATGGCGTAAAAATAGTAGAACTAAACTCGAGTTAAAGTATCGTTAAAGATGAGCTACACAAACATACTCATGGGCACGACACATACACACACACACACACATACAAGCAACACATGCATGCGAGGTGCACTTGCTGGCGCAATCATGCACTTTGTGTGTGTGCGAAATCATTTTAAAAACACAAAAATTCTTAAATGTCACACTACAAAGAATAAGAAAAATTGTTAGAAAATGTTAAATTATGCCATGCATAATGCAACAGCTATGCACAGTGGTGTGCACATTGGGTAAAGTTTGAAGAATTTATTGGACAAAAGTTAATGCGTCATTAAAGCACATAAAAGGCTAGACAGACGATAGTTAAAATCTAGATTATAGATATAATAATGCGAATATTTTCATTGCATGATTTTAGGCATTTTTAAAATACATATTTCATAGATATCGACTAAAAGAAAAATTTCCACTTCAGGCGCCAAAAATTCTAAAACATCAAAAACAATATTAATTGTGAGTTTAGCATCAGAAGAGCAAATTAGAATTTTTTGGATCCTGAATTGGGAAATTTGCTTTTAGTCAATGTCTATGAAATATGTATTTAAAAAATGCCTAAAATCATGCAATATAAAGATTCGCATTATAACGTCTATGATCCGAATTTAAGCTGTCGTCTGTCTGGCCTATAAGACACATAATTTTATTGCTGAAATATTATTCGAAGTCACATTCTTATTTAGAGCCAAATGTAACGTTAGCATGTGAATGTGCCGTAATTTTTGCAAATGGCGTCAAATATCATTATGCTTTGACAGTTATATTAGAGATAAGTAGAGAATTATAGGGTTAACAGACGACAGCTTTAATCCGGATTTTAAACGGAAAAATTTAATTGAAAATTTTACCCTGACAGACGGCTTTGTCTAAATTTTTAACCATCTTTTTGACTTATCCGATATTTTTCATTCTTATCAGCATGCTTCGACTTTGTAAAATTTTCTCTGCTTTTTTCAAACGTTTTTCATCTTTATCAACATATGTCGACCTTATCAACAATTTTTAACCTTATCATAATTTTTTTGACTTTTCCTATATTTTTAATACTTATCAACATATATCGACTTTGTCAACTATTTATTTTTTTGACTTTCTCAAACGTTTTTCATCCTTATATACATACTTACTTCGAACTTACAAACATTTCTTGATTTTGTGAACAAATTTTAGCCCTTTTCTCAAAAAGGTACAAAAATTACACCTAAAACAGGAGAATATTGAGTCAGTATGTACAATAGAAATATTCGCTATAAAATTTCACTACAGTTGCTGAACACTAAAAAAGCAAATTTAATCCCGAAAGCAAAAATATCGTTTAAATCAGTAAGCACTTCTAACAATCAATATTTTCCAAATTTCACCCCACTGTAAATCTCTAAAAAAAAATTATGGACAAAACTCGTTCTCGCAAGATCATAACGAAATCACGCAAGAATCATTTTCCAAGAACACTTTACCCCGTTATATCCTGTTTTAATGGGTTTTTTTGGCCTCTTTTTCTAAAACTGGGCTACAATGGGTTACAGAATTTTGCAAAAATATCCTACAAAAAATTTCACTAATAGTTAGCAAGGACGAAAAATTCTTTAAACTTAAGGTAAGCTCGTTAGGGATGTAATTAATATGCAATGTGAAAAGTCCTAATTGATTTTAACGATTTATTTGGTTTCGACCTTTACGTGCTTAGAAACTATTGTGAAATTTTATAGCAAATATTTCTGTAGTACATACTGACTCAATATTTCCCTGTTTTGGATGTCATTTTTTTACCTTTTTAAGAAAAGGGCAAAAATGACCCACATGTGGGGGTTAAACAGGGTTAAAACCATATACAAAAATATTTCCCGCAATATCTTGCATAAGTTTGCTGAACACATGATACACCTCAGATTTAAGGATCATATAGTTAAATTCATCGATTTAACACAAGAATTCGGTATTTTTAGTTTTTTCATGTACAGTGGATAAAAATACTTCAAAAATCGATTGAAAAAAATGTGACGTGCTGAAGAAAAACCACGATACACGGGTATTTTTTTTTTAACGACTACTTTAAGAATTTTTTGGATTTTCTAATGTGTTTTACAAAAAGTTCGAAATTGTCGAACAGTATAATCACTGTGCAGCATGCTGCATAGAACAAAAAATAACCCCGCTATAGCATGTGCAGCAGCAGCACTTTTCCAACACTATGTTTTTTAGCTTTAAAGGCACAGCTTAAATTTAACTGCTCAATATAAAATAACCTAAAGAAATATATAAAATAGTAAAAATTACGAACTTTTCGGAAGTTGAAGTGAACTTTAAAAAAAAGAGAGTTCCTTCATCCTTTTTAATAGCAAAAAGAAAAAGAAAAAAACCAAAAATTCTAAATATGACTATCAACTAAGTTTCGTACAAGTTTTTTTGAAAATTCGGTTTTATTTTATAAGTTGTTGTTGTTGTTTCTGTTCTAGTCCTTTCTTTTTTGTTGCATTCAATAACGTTTGCCTGCGTTTGACACAACTACATGAAGTGTTGCATTTTATGTGTTTTTTCATTAACCCTACACTTCACATTTGCACATAGTGCTTGCGTGTGTGTGTTTGTATGCATGTCCTTTCCATGCAGTTTTCTATAAAATTTAATACAAAAAGCTTCATGGTTTTGTGTTTTTTTTTCCTGATTTTTAGCTTTAGTTTTACAGTTTACTTATGTGTGAGTTTGGAATTTTTGTTTTAGATTTTAATAGAATTTTGTGTTGTACTAAAATGGATTAAGCATTGTTGCTGCTGCTTCAGCTTTGAAGTTTAATCCTTGTCTATGTTCTAGTGAATACATGTGCTGATTTTCTTAAATTGCTTTCATATCTTATGGATTAAGTTTTAAATTGAATTTAAGCTCTTATAGTGCATGAAATGTTGATACACGTTAGTTTATAAAAAGGTTGAAAAAACTGGAAAATGTTGATAAAGCCGAAAATTTTTAAAGTTCAATGAAATGTTGATAAGTTGAAAAAATTGTCTTGAAATTGGAAAATGTTGATAAGATCAACAAAATCTGATTTATAGGAAAGCTGTTGAGAAACTAGAAAAAATGCTAATGTCAAATAATGCCGAAAACTATCAAAAAGTGGAAAACTGATTGTAAAGAATAAAAAAGTTTTGATTTTAGGAAAATAATTCCTGTTTGGTTAGAGAGAATGGTTCACAGACACTCGAACGTATCACACAATTAACACTTATACCCAAGAGGAAAAATTTCTAGCGCTTCTGATCCAAGCACTTCAAAAGTGCTTGTCCCCATAGAAATTTAGAAGCACTATCACAATGATTTTTTATAAGGCTGCAGTAAGAACAACGTGAGTTCGAACTCAGCCCGGGAGATTTTTTTTTTACTTTTTTTTGCTTTATTTTTTTTTTTTATTAAAATATTTGTTATTCAACATCTTTTATTTCACTTTTCTATTTTCCTTTCTCTTATTAATTTACTTTCGTTTAACTGAATTTAAATTGATTACACAATGATTCCATATAAGGCTGCAGTAAGAACAACGTGAGTTCGAACCCAGCCCGGGTGATTTTTTTTTTCTTTTTTTTATTTGTTTTTGCTTTATTTTTTTTTTTTTATTAAAATATTTTTTATTCAACTTTTTTTTATTTCACTTTCTATTTTCCTTTCTCTCTTTTATTTACTTTTGCTTACTAGAATTGAAACTGATTGCACAATGATTCTATGTAATGCTGCAGGAGCATTTGCATGTCAAATTCTGTTTGGCAACATTTGCTTAATATGCAAATTTAATACCTCTTCATATCATCAGGCATTGGTGTAGCGGTCTAAGGGGTTGGTAAATGTAAGAAAAAATAAATAGCACGCGTACGGTCGTGGACTCAAACAAATCCTGGCGCGGCCAGTTTTTTTTTTTTCTTTTTTTTAATTTTATTGAAAAAACTCTTACAGCATTACAAATAAGCGCTTTAAAAACTCTTTTTTGGTAAGGCTGTGGTAAGCTTTTGCTCACTTACATCCTATGACATGCAATGTTAAAAAGAAAGTATTGTTCTTACGGAGCGGAAGCGCTTATTGGTGAAAAGGATGCACTACAGAAGGGTTTTTGAAGCACTTCTTTTCCCCTTGGGTTTGGACAACATTTGCTTTATATCTTCATATCATCGGGTGTTGGTGTAGCGGTCTGAAGGGTTGGTAAATGTAAGAAAAAATATCTAGCACGCGGAGGGTCGTGGATTCAAATCCTGGCACGGCCAGTTTTTTTTTTTTTTCTTTTTTAAATTTTATTGAAAAAACGCTTACCGCAGCATTACAAATAAGCGCTTTAAAAACTCTTTTTTGGTAAGGCTGCGGTAAGTTTTTGCACAATTACATCCTATGACATGCAATGTTAAAAAGAAAGTATTGTCCTTACGGAGCGGAAGCGCTTATTGGTGAAAAGGATGCACTTCAGAAGGGTTTTTGAGGCACTTCTTTTCCCCTTGGGTTATAATAACATACACACGTATTTATCTAAGAGTGCATATAGCCTCATCAGATGAGTTTTAGTTAAATCTTGTCGGAAACCGTTCTCGAACCCGTGACTCCGGTTTTCTAATGAAAAAAAAAAAAAAAAAAACGCGGTGCTTTAGCGATTATGCTATTGAACACGGATAAACTCTCTGTACAGGATCGCCTATATGCATAGATCATAAGGCTCACTTGCACCGTCTGCTGTGAAAAATTGCCAAATTGTTAGTTGGTAACACACTCTGGTTTTGAGACATCCTACGCTAGCTACAATCATACTTTAATTAAAATTATTGCTAGAAAATTGGAAATATTATCTTCACCTGAGCTTCTTTTATTATTCTTTCCCTTAAGAATTATATCTATTTCAATGGGTTTAACAAACTTTAGGTAATTTTCAAAAGAATCAGGGTTAACCTACTCACTAAGGACTCCCCATCTGCTGTTAGTTCGCTATTAAACCTTATGGTGGGTTCAGAGTAATCTAAATCAGAAATTTCGCTAGCGACCTGCCTTGCAAAGTTTGGGCAACCTAAACTTGAATTTATGCTGTGAATTTCTTTAATCTTATTCGCTAATAAATTGATTTTATAAAAATTTTCTACCTGAATGTTGCCCTGGGCGTCCGTTAAATCAGGCAGATCACTTTTTTTACCAAGACCACACATATCCTTGATTTTTTTGTATGTCCTGTGGTTTATTTTAATGTCCCTACAAATTTTTTCCCAGTGATTTTCCTCATGAATTTTTATGAGGTCTGAAATAATTTTATCTTAATTTTTAACTATTGCCTTGAGTGTATTTTTCGGTTGAGGATCATTTACACATCTATTAACTTTCATAATTATCAATCACACCTATATTTCTTATTTTCACCTTTGGAATGGGACATTCTAGCAAATCATTCATTTAGCCCTTGTATGCAACTGTCTACTACTAACTTGCTTACGTTTCTGTCTACAGGATTTCTTTGAAGTGAATAGTTGAAATCTCTAACACTCATTTTATTGTAATTGAAAAATTCTCGAGGCTTTATTCTATATCACAAGTTACTAAGACTAACTCAACATCTAAATGGTCTGACTCATAGCCTAATGTCTTAAAGCAGTTTGTGAAGTTATGGTGGTATTCAATACTAACAAAAGGAGAAATGAGGAAAAGATCTATGTATGAATTACAAGTGGAGACTCTTGTGGGAAATTTTGTGGAAACTATTTGTATATTGGAAAATTTGTGAGCAACTTTCAGTCATACTACACATATTTACTCTTAAGCATAGACTGGTTGCGAATCACAGCGACATAAAATTACAGCGCAAAAGCAATAATTCAAATTTTTTATTATTTTGCCGAAGAACAAATTGAAGCATTCGGCAAGCAAAATTGAATGTTCCAAGCAAAGCCGAATGAAGAGGTGTTCGTGTGCATAAATACTCAAGGAAGTCAACTGCGCAAAGTTTTCAACAAATCAACAAATAAGTTGAATTATTTAAGAACTCGCTTGATTTTCTCAAAATTTTTTATCAACAAAAGGGCGTCAACTCAAAAAAAGTTTATAAAATCAATATTAATAACAAATTCAATTTTCAACCCTAAAATTTCATGTAAAGTTGAAAATTTAAATCAAAATTTATTACCATGTACTCCGTTTTATAAACTCAATCGGCGCAAGATTCACTAAATAAGCAAATGAATTAGTATTTAGGCCCACCTTTTCAAGTTGAGATATTTTATAAGGTTCAATGGACTAACCACCGCACAATCGACAAAATTGTAGATGATGCTTTTACTGTTCCTTTTGCTAGTCAAAACCGAACTTTCTCAGAGGAGATGAGTCAGTGTTTCTTTCTTACCTTAGATTACACACTTTCAAGAAGTTTTTTTCATCAGCGGCCTGTAATAAGTTTGCTCTGATCCTAGCAGTAATTTTCAAAACAAAATTGTTGCAATTCTACACTCAGAAAAAAGATTGTTTGGAAAGTATTTGTGACAAATTACTGAATATTTAAAACAAACACTTATTATTTAAATCAAACATTTATCTTTTATCCCAAGTGATTAGTATTTGCAGCAAGCACTGGGAAAAACATTTTACTTGAAACAATTAAAAAATTAGTCATCGGAAATATTTCTGTAAGTTCGACGAACTATTTCATGAATTGTTGAACCAGGTTCTTTTTAACGCCTGTGATAAATCATAGAAATATTTGGCATCTATGGGTGCGGGTTCAAATCCTATTGTGGGAAATTTTTTTAATTTAAATTTTTTTAGTTCATTTCTCAATTTTATTTTTTTTGATTTTCTTACTTTTGTTTAGTTAAATTGAAATTAAATACCCAATGAAGCATTCGAATATCAAATTGTGTATGCAAATTGTATACCTGTTTATAACGTACATCAGTGGTGTAGAGGATAAGTTTGAGTCTTTTGAGTTTTTTGAATCAAATACTTCAGTTCAGTGTAAAATGTGCAAGTAAAAGTATGCAGGCCGCTAACATAAATACAGAAAATATTGAAATACATTTTTGTTAAAGGATTCGGATCGCCTTAGTTTTCCGTACTTTTACTTTTCATCAATTTGACTTTTTCTTTCCGAAAACGGCAAATTCAGCCGTTTATAACATCAAAAAGCAATTTTAAAAAGAAAAGTGTTTTTTGTACAACTACTATCGCTGCTTAAACATTTTTTTAATTATCAATTTAATTTTGAACTGATGGTTTTTCATTATGAAAATCAAAAGAAAATTCCACACAACAAAATGCAATAACTTAGTGTTAAAATCAGTGGATAATAAATTAATATAAATTATAAAGCAAATGCACACGAAAACAATAAAGTGTTTCATTTTTATGTTTTATTTCCGACTTCAGCCTTCGCTGCATAAGTCAACGCAAACAACAAAGCATCCTTGAAACAAAGGACCCTCCAATGTAATGCCCGTAATTATAACTTCCTTAAGAAAAGTGCGCTGATTATTTTCCTTTCTGTATTGCCGCCTGTGCCTTCCTGACTGCCTATGTGTCTGTGTGCGTGAATTCAGTTAGAAAATCGTTTAAAGTAAGCTACGCTTAAGCATTACAAAAAAAAAAAAAAAAAAAAAAAATAAGAAAAAAAAAAAATTTATAAAAACAAAAGATTAAAAAAGAAATGAACTGCAATAAAAATAAAACAAACAAAAAGATGGTGTTGCCGCCAACATCTCTAACAGCCAGGTTGGTTGGATATGTCGTAACGATACAGTGTGTTGATGTTGGCATATTTGTCATAAAATTTTTGTAGTCGACAGCTTTTCTTTTCCAATTCCACATCTAAGTATCTCAAAACTTACGTTGAATTTGCCTAAACTTCAACTCTGAATTTTCACAACGGTTATCTTTGTCTGATTCACAATCTCCACCTTAACCTAGACCAACCATTTTCTTAATTTTCCCAATCCGTGACAGGAAAAAATTCTATAATAAATGGTCTACGATTCATCCTTTATTGTCTTTAGTCTGTTAGTTTTAGTTTATGATCCATAATATACTTATGGCTTATGGTTCATAATCTTTGGTCTATGATGTGACGTTTATGGTCTTTGGTCCATAATCTATAGTCTATGATGTGTCCTTTATGGTCGATGGTCAATAAAACGTAGGTTGCCTGGCAACTGCTAGCTCTATCGTAAAGTTTGACATTTTTGAGGTTATACGTACTCCGAATATTTTGACATATGAGCGCTATTTGTGTTGTTTACAGTAACTTAAAAGATTCATCTCGCCTAAAAAATGGAATTAAATCGTGAAAATTTTCGTGCGATTATTTTTTACAACTTTCGACGTGGATTAACTCAACAGCAGTGCACTGATGAACTTAATTCAATTTTTGGCGATGAAGCTCCATCAAGGACCAGTGTTTATCGATGGTATGGTGAATTCAACCGAGGTCGTAGTTCATTCCAAGACGAATTTCGTGAAGGTCGTCCAAAATCAGTTGTTGTTCTGGAAACCATTTATGCTGTGCGCCAACTGATATTGCAAGATCGTTATGTGACCTTTCGTGAAATTGAGACAACCTTAGGCATTAGTGGGACCAGCATACATTTAATATTGCATGAACACCTGGCCGTAAAAAAGGTTTCATCTCGTTGGATACCCCATAATTTATCAATCGCTTAAACTATCAATGGAAAAATTGATTTTCTTAACTCACTGTAAACAAAACAAATAGCACTTGTATATCAAAACGTTGTGAGTACGTTTATGCTAAAAAATGCCAAACTTTATTATGGTGTTGCCGAATTTTAGCTATTGATATTAGTGTTGCCCAATCCCAAAATATAAAAGGCAACCCTCGTATATGGTCTATGGTTCATAATCATTGTCCTATGATCTGTAGTTTGTGGTCCATAAACTAAAATTGAATCCGGAATACGGGATGGTTAGTCACTTTACTTTAACTTCGATCTCCACCACGCTTTCAGTATCTTTACGAACAATCTTCAAAAGTCTAATATCTTCATTTTGAAGTTGGCGATGGAGTCAATTCACTTCTCATCCTCTCACATTACCATTCTGTTAAATTTCCTTTGTCATTATCGATATTGTTAAGTGTTTTTAGATCGTTTGAAAAATATGACCTGAAAATCTGAAAAATGGTATCAAAAAGTAAACTGAAAATTTTTTCAAGCTCATTTAGAGTTCGCTTAAGGCTGTTTCAAGCGAACTTATGGCATAATATTGTTTTTTATTTTATAACGATTTCAGAAATGATCGGCATAAATTGAGCGATATCTCAGATTTTTCATCTTGACTCAAAGTACATAAGTACTTGGAAAAATTATTTTCTTAGACTTAACACATATTTAGTTTTTTTCAGCTGGAACCATAGAAAGTAGCGTATTTTTGAAATTTTAAGTTTTTATGTTTTTATTTTGAATAAATCTTGTCGGCTAAAAGCGACAACGAAGTCTAGTGATAAGCAAAGTTGGGCTTGGTCTTGGTAATTTTTCAAGATAAATCCCAAGACAAAGACGCTGATATAATTTCAAGACCAAGATTTAGATTGCTATGATTATGGTCTTGGCCATAGTCACGATGATCATCAAGACCAAGACTACTTTGCAGTTTTAGTAATTTATAGTTAATAGGTGTGTCACACCCTTTTTAAGCATAAAATCATCTCTTTATTCGAAATGTGGAATCTTTAAAACCGAACAGTTTTGTAAAAATAAGTTTTAGTAATTTTGAATACTCAACAATCTCTAAAAATTATTTCAAAACCATGACCAAGAATCAATATCAAAATTAATACTAAGACCAAGACCTTGGTCTTGGTTTGCTCAACACTAATGAAGTCACATAGGAAACATTTAATGAGAACATCTTAATTCAAAAGCTTCGGTTTTTATGGGCTTTTTGATCTTTTTTTTTGCCAAATTGGGTTTAAATCAGCCGATTCACTTCGGAATGGGAATGAAATTTATTTTTCAGAGCTACGCATTTCGATATTTAAACCGTATCGAATTTATGTTTTGGTTAATCGATTAGGAACCATTAGAATATTAAATTTGTTGAAATAAAAATCAGATTATATTTTATTTGTTGAATTGTAGAGCCTTTGGAGTTTGCTTACTTTCTGATTCCGAAGTGAATCAGATTTCAGAATATGGTTGAATGTGTTAAAAGTATCTGTCCTGCAAAAATTTTCTCCGGAAACTTACGCTAGGATTCACTTAAGACAAGAAATCTTTAGTACGAAAGAATAGTTCTTGACACCATCTTTCAAATTTTTGCTAAGCTCGGAATCTTCAAAAACGGTTTTTTTGAATCTGTCTAATATATCGATGGCTGAAACGAAAAGAAATATGATTCATTTCTCCTACGAAAACTAGGTTGTAATTGATTCGAAAAGTAGGATGTTTCAAACATTTTGGATGAAAACTAGGACGTTTCGATGGCTTGCATGAAAATTAGGTAGATTCATTATGTATTTATTTAGTATGAAACATTCTACTTTTCGTCCAAAGATATAAAACATACTAGTTTCCGTGGGAGAAATGAAACATCCTCCTTTTCGTCTTCAAAATATCTTATGTAGTTTGCAGCACAAAACTTGATGAATGATGAAAGATCTTTAGGACTTTATCCTATTTTCCATTCTTATAGTCGCTATACTTGCTTCGCCATATTGTTCTCGGCATATGAAAGGAGATACTTCAACGAGTTCTCGCGAGAACTCGTATGATCTATTAAACTGAAACAGATTATAGATAACAAGGAGGTGGCCAAGTTTACGAGTATTATGCAGATTAGCCTTAATTTCTCAAATGCCGAATTCCTAACCATATGCTATGAAATTTGTATCTCAAATTAGACTTCGAAGATGCATTTAGATGGGTCATACAAGTAGTGGTGAGCAAACCAAGCCCTGGACCATACCAGTATTGTTCTCGGTCTTTGTCTTGGATATTGAGTCTTGGTTTTGATATTAAGTCTTGGTCTTGGGCTTTAAGTTTTGGTATCGTTCTCGGTTTGATCACGCTTTTGGCCTTAGAAATCAAATATTATTGAAAAAATTTCTAATAGTATTGAGTATGCCTCATTTTCGCAAAGCTGTTAAGTGTTTAAGATGCCAAATTCCATGTTGAGAGATAATCTTCTATTCGAAAGGGATGTGACAATCTTACTTATTCGCTATTAATAACCAAGACTAGCAGTCTTTGTCTTGATTATCATATTGGCTAAGATCAAGACTAACTGAAAAAATTGAGTTGAAGATTTGTGCTGGAAAGACGGCCTTGCTTCAAGAACTCCAATCTCATTGAAAATTCCTATTGCACTAAGCATAACATCTCCTACTTAGATCAGCAAAGTTATGTATAAAGTTTTTAACGTCTAGAACATACAGCTCAGCAATTGCTCCACTGTCCATGTGCCTACACTTAAGAAAATTTATTTTATGAAACGATGCAGTGGGTGACTTCATGACTCTTCTCAGAAGGAAAACAACACAAAAATTACTACCGGAAAGACGATTGCAGGTTAGGCCGCTGCTTCATTATTTGGCTTTTTATTTACCCTTACGTTGTTGGTTTTTATTGTCTCTGGCTCGCTGAAACAGCCTGGTAGCCAGCTACCGTTGTGAATCCTGCAAAAATCTTCATTTATTGCTATTAAATGAACTGGGAACTTAAACCATGAAAGGCGCGCGTACTAAAAACACTAAAATTGGAGCAGATGAAGACGACACAATATTTGGCAAAGCAAAGTTATAGAGGAGACTGGAGACACTGGTAGCATGACAAAAGCAAACAAGATAATAAAAAACAAAGAAATCGAGAGAAACAAACAAAACAATCACTAAGGTGAGTTAAAACTGTGTGTAGGATAATAAAGTCCTTTTTTGGGGAGGGGGAGGATACTGACACCGAAGAAAAACTGGTGGGGAATGAGCAAATACTAAATACCTTTACTATGCCTTGTTGACTACTCTGAAGTCAAAGCTTTTGTTAACAACTGCTTGTAAAAGTAGTAGCTTATAAGCATAAAAAATAGTAGTAGGAGTAACGGCAAAGGTGTGGGTAAAGCGTACTTTTTCTTGGCGCCAAAAGTATGTATGAAAGTACTCAGTGTAAGAGCTTTGCTTTAGTGGCGCGCGATAAAATTTTACGCAGCGTTAGGCAAAGAAATTATTAGCGTAATTTCTTGAATAATTTCAACTATGAAGGTACATTCAGTGTAGATTTTTTCATAAAAGATATAGCATAGTAATGCTTTTCAAAGCACCATCATAGCGTACTTTCAAATTTTATTACTTTTTGTTCAACAAATGCAACCAATTCATTGCCCGTTTTTGTATCCGTCCTTCCGTGCTTTTGTATCTAGTTATTTTTGTCAAGTTTTAAGAGAATTATTGCATTTTTGGACAGTTCCTGCTATGTTTGAATGCAGCGAAAGTTGTTATTTATAATTAGCACAAAACTTTTTGAGTTTACTCTACAAAAAAATCAAGCCTTAACCGCCAAAAAGACTTAACCGACACGATTTCAGAATTTTGTTTTTTTGATAGAAATCGGTAGCTCGTGTGGACACGCATCTATCGCTCAATTATCATAACTGTAAAAAGTACTATATCGAAGTTATAGCGAAAGCTTCTACTTTCTCGAATTTTGGCACAATTTTTGACAATGGCTTAACAATAGCAGGACCAAAAACCGCAAACAAGAAACAAACGACCAAGGATCAAAGACCAAAAATCAGAGGCTAATGATCAAAAACCGATGGACAAAGCCCAAAGACTGAAGAAAAAAAAAGAAGATATAGCGCAAGGATCAAGTGCCAAGGAACAAAGACCAAAACCAAAGGCACTAAATCATAGACCAAACACCAACAATCAAAAATCAAAGACAAAAGCACAAAAACTAAAGACGAAAGACCAACAACCAAAGGTATGAGATTAAAGATCAAAGACCATAAACTATAAAATGGAAAGACCAAAAACCAAAGCCCTAAAGAATACAAGCCCGAAATCAAAGATCAAAGACAAAAGGTCCAAGAACAAAAATTTAAGATCAATGATCCAAGACCAAAAACCAAAGATCGAAGAACAAAAACTTAATCCAAAAACTTAATCCAAAAACTAAATGCCAAAAGACTTAAACCAAAGACCACGGACCAAATACCAAGAGCCAAAGTTTAAAACCAAAGAGCAAAGACCTAAAACCAAATACCGAAGACCAGAGACAAAAGACGCAAAACCAAAAATCAAAGACCAAAGACAAAAGACCCAAGACCAAAAATTAAATATCAATGATCAAAGACCAAAGAACAAATACCATATACCAAAGACCAAAAAACAAAGGGTCAAAAGCCAAAAACCAGAGGCCATTGATGAAATGATAAATTACAGAAACCATCCAAAAGATCAACGACCAAAGATGGAAGATTAAAGATAAAGACCAAACAAATAAAAGAAGGATAAAAAATCATAACCCAAAGGCAAAACCAAAGACCAGAGACATAAGACCCAAAACGAAAAACCCAAGTTAAATTATAAAAAGACCAAAAACCAAGCGCCAAAGACTAAAAATCAAAGATGAAATACCAAAGTCCAGAGACAAAAACCTAAAGGCCAAAAACGAAAGATCAAAGACCACAGACTAAACACCAAAGGTCAAAAACTAAAAACCACATACTTACCAGATGGCAAGGACCAGTGACAAGAAACCCAAAACCAGAAACCAAAGATCAATTATCAAAGACCAAACAACCAAGCGTTTTATTTTGATTAACTAAGCGCCATACAAAATTTGGTCCATTTCAGAAAACATCTGACGGATCCCAAACCATTGTAAAAACTGAAAAGAAATTTAATCTGTTCAACAACTTTTAAGCCGCAAAATTTGAATCTGCTATTGATTTCTCTGTAAGACCTGTAATTTTGAAAATATTGGCCATTCTATTTCTTATCTAAATTTCTCACCTTGAATGGGCTATATCTTCAAAATAACATGCCTTACGGAGAAATAAATTGCAAATTTGAATTTAGCGGCTTGAATTCTATAGTAAAAGTTGAATAGTTTAAATTTTAAAACAAAATTTTTTGCATATTTAGAGGCACTTTTCGGTTTTTAAAATAGTTTATTGACAATACATGGAAACTTTTGGAGCTCTACGAATGAAATTCCGCTCACTTTTAGTTTTTAAGCCACCCTAACAACGAAAAATTTCAAAGCATATATTGCAATGGTCTTGGTCTTTGTTTTGGTTACTTCATCACTAAGCTCAATCAAGAAAACTGTTTCTTTAGGAATACAACCCTGATAACCAGTAAATCTACAGCTGAACTAAACAGAGTAAAAATCAAGCTCGTGTTGATAAGACGGCAACTGAAAATTTGTCATTTTAACCAGGCACTTTGTTATTTTAACCATAAGGCTTGTTGATATAAGTATGATGAATTTATATTATTATGTTATTTTATCATGAAGAAAATCTGATTTCTTGTAGCCAATGCTAATGTAACAGTTGAATATTTAGTTTCAACTGTCTATAAAGTTGCTATTTTTCCACCATTTCCCTTAAGTTCGAAGTTCGGAGTTCGAGCACAGTGGCAAATGAATCAAAGTATTTCATTAACAAAATTTCAATAAGTGCGAACGCTTAGTGTGCTAGTGTTGCCAACCACAAATTTAAACCATTTAAAAAAAAGTGTTTGCAATAATATTTAATGTTTTATGGGATTTTTTTTTGCTTTGTTCTAACAACCGGGTATTATCTTATCTCATCGCGTTGTAATTTGAAAGGAATCGCAATTAGTTAGGGAGGTGAGCAAGACAACGTGCGCTACTCTGCTGCGGCGCACTAATACGTACAAGGATAATTAGTCATTATCCTTTAAGTCTTTCGAAACTGCAGTTTTGATTGAAGTTTTCATACTCATACCTTTAGCTGGGGGGACCGAAGTAGTTTTTTATTTCGTTACAAAGCAAAACCAAGTTTTTGTTGTTGTTGCTGCAAACTTTTTTAGCATTTTATACCTTTTGTTGTAATTGTTGTTGTTGTTGTTTTTTTTAGTTGCTGAAGGTTGTTAACAATGAAGAAAGTTTGGCTGGCGCGCGGTAAAATTTAACTACGTATTAGTGTGTTAGTTAAATGGTTTAGTTGGGTATTAAATCATCGGTTTGGCCCCATCATACAACTACAATGCATAAGGTTGAAAAGGACGACGGACCCATGGCGAATTTACAGTTGAAAATAACAACGTGGTATTAACAGCATTGCACTACTACTACTACCTCTACCACCACCACTACAACATTAATGATAGCGTGCTCAATTTGGTTTGGTTCAAATTCGGTTTCCTGTGCCAAGTTGAGTGCTGATTGTTGAATGAGTTTATTTGGGTTAAATGCTGTTGTTAAACTTTATGAACTGTTAAATATCCAATTAGCGGTAGGGATGAAAAATAAAAACCTAAAAAGTAAAAAAAAAAAAAAAAATTAAAAGCAAAAAATGTAGGAGCTACTGGAGGCTTAAAAGCTTGAGAATATTTCGTTTTGTATAGATATCGAAGTCAGCTAATGAATTGAATAGTAATATTTCAAGAATATTGTATTTTCATTACTTGATGTGTGGCCTAGCCAGGGTTTTTGCCCATTTTGAAAGTTTTAACTTTGTGCACATTTACATACAAATGCCTCTCTAATGGTGTATAATTCAAAGTCGTGCTCCATTTCCAACATAGTAAAAAAGGTAGGACAAATTTCTGTCTTGCTTATTAATATATAGGTAAGTATTTTTTTGGTTTTTCATTTTTGAAATATTAATAATTCTCAATTCCGAATTCGATGGAATCAATTTTAAGATGCTCTGTGTTTCGATATTGAACATCACATCGGTATTGCGTTGAAAACATGCCTGAAAATCTCTCTTTGGTCTGCTTTATGTGATATTTGGAGTTAACAACATTTCAGTGTACTTAAGACTGTATCAACTTAAAGGATAAAAAAAAGAGGTGCATTAAGTGAGCTATGCAGGTGTGACGAATTTCGATGTTTTTTGATTGGGAATTTCGAGCTATTTTCGAGCTTTTCAACAGTAATTTCGAGCTGTCTGGGAAATTTTCCATTTTCCGGAAAAGCGGAAAAACTTTTCTGCATAGCTTAGTTTATTTTTTCAGCCAGATGAATCCGCGGGAAGAGTAAGCGATAAAATCTTTTAACGCAGGAATTTCGAGCTACTTTCGAGCTAGTTTTGAGCTAGAAACATTTTCCGGAAAACTCCCAATTTTCCGGAAAATCCCCAAAAAACTTTTTTTATGGCTAACTTTATTTTTTTCAGCTAAACGAATTCGCGGGAATGGTAAGCGATGAAATCTTTAAACACAGGAATTTCGAGCTACTTTCGAGCTGACCTTGAATGAAGTGTTTTCCTTAAATTTCCCCGGAAAATTCCAAAAATTTAAAAAAAATTTTTTTTTCCCCCATATTATGTGGGGATTATGTCTTAAAGTTTTTTGCGGATCAGCCAACACCTTCGGCCGCGGATCAGTCGGTAATATATCCAATAATTTGCGGACATAGCACCTATTTACGAAATGGGGATTATATCCGTGGGGATTATGTCATGGCACCGCCATATAAAAAGGTTTTTTGAGATTTTCCGGGAAAGTTTGGGGTTTTCCGGAAAACACTTTTCGTTTTTAATGAGCTCGAAACTAGCTCCAAATTCGTGTGTCAAATGATATGATCGCCAAATAATCTCATGGGTTCGTCTGGTTGACAAAATAAAGCAGGCTCTTAAAAAACTTTTTGGGATTTACCGGAGAAATTTAAGGAAAACACTTCATTCAAGGTCAGCTCGAAAGTAACTCGAAGTTCCTGCATTAAAAGATTTCATCGCTTACTATTCCCGCGGATTCGTCTGGCTGAAAAAAAAAAGTTAGCCATATAAAAAGTTTTTTGGGATTTTCCGGGAAAATTGGGAGTTTTCCGGTAAATGCTCACTTACTCTTCCCGCGGATTCGTCTATCTGAAAAAATAAACTCAGCTATGCAGAACAATATTTCCGCTTTTCCGGAAAATGGAAAATTTCCCAGACAGCTCGAAATTACTGTTGAAAAGCTCGAAAATAGCTCGAAATTCCCAACAAAAAAACATGGAAATTCGTCACACCTGCATAGCTCACTTTATCGACCTAAAAAAAAGTCCACCGTGCACCATCAAATCCGAAGCATTTAGGCATGGTGATTTAAAAAAAAAAACAAAAAATTGCCTTGTGGGCAAATACTTGTATGGGGCACTTGGTGTCAATGACCTCTGGAGCAAAAAAAAAAAAAAAAAAAAAAAAAATAGGTCTCTTTGACACATCCAGATTGATATATCCCACTCTGTAAATACCGAAGATATGACGAAAAGTGTTAATGAACGACCCCAACGTTTGGCCAAAATAATTGAAAAAAAAAAAAAATTCCGAAATCGCCTGGTGGACTTTTTTCTGGTAGGGTATAAGATCTTACGTTCAGAAAGGAGTTGAAAATATTGTTTTAAATAGTTCTAAAGGATAAGTTTAATGATTTTTTGTGAGCTTTAATTTTCTGACATCAGGAAAATTTTTTTTTTTTTTCCAAAAGCGCCTTACAAAAATACATAGGATTCGTTAGTGTGGACTTTTTCTTTCTGATACAGTCTGTTGTACTTGTTATCCTCCTATTCTCTAATAAAGATGTTTTTATAGCAGAGTGGTGAGATATGCAAGTATTCATCACTGTCATGATTCTCATGATTTAACGGAGAGAACTTTGAATTGAAAACTTTGAACTGGAAACATTGAACTTTGTTTTCAATCCCAAACCAATTAATTTTGGGTGTGATTCTCAGCTTAGCCATAATATTTTTGATATCAAGTCCTAATGTAATTGCTTATCAAAAAAGTGTATATGACCGTTTGCGCTCAAATTTAAGCCCAAAATGTTATATCATTATCAAAACTCAATGCACCAAAATGTCTATAACGACATCCAGTAAACCGTAACATCCCACTATGGGATGTCAATAGAAAGTACTCTACCACAAATACCCAACGTGTCTTTCGAGCAAGAATCATTTAAGCAATAATTGACATAAGCATATTGAGAATCATAACCACACACATGGGAATTTCTATTTTTTGAAAGGCCCAAAAGGCCTTTACGTCAAGCACAAAAGAGAATATGTTTTTTTTTTTTTTTTTTTGATAAATAGTTGGCCCTAATTATCAAAATTTAATTTGTGCATATTTTTATTATTATTATAATAGAGCTAGCTAGCTTTGATTATATTATAGTAGCCATTCAAGATTTTAGCGTCGTTTGGCTATCTAAGAAATATCGATACATATTTTCTAGCTCATAATACTAATGAGTGGAACTCAGCCTGAAAAAAAGAACCGGTTTTCCTATTACACACATTTTTCAAACACTCAAAATAATACCATAAGATTTCGGAAAGCTGTGTGCCTTATCTTCTTTAGAACTTAATGTCTCCAAATGTGGACACAAGTTTTCATATTAAAATATTAGCAAAATTGGTGCAATAGAAAGAAAAAAAAAACATTTATGTTTAGTACACATTTAGTCTATGTATTTCGTTTATCATTTTTGGCACGGAGGAGGTTAAACTTAAAAGCGGCGCATTCCTTAAAATCAATGTGACCGGTTTCGTAGCGCTGTTATAGTATATTGCTGTTATAGCCTAGAAACACTAGGCGTGATGCCTGTTTCTGGCTTAGCAATACACTTTCCAAATACCTAAGTTATTCACATTTATTAATATTTTCTTCACCGCCACTTATTTCTCTGAAGTTTTTCCAGAATAGTATCCAAATTTTGCAAGCAAATCATATGAAAATTTGCTATATCCTTTTTTTTTAATTCCTCAACAATAAGTTTAATCGAAAGCCATTAAAGAAAAAGAGAAATACAATCAGCCTGCTAACACTGCAAGTTCAAACATTTTTTACACAATAGCCTGTGCTTATCCCTTTTAAATATTTAATGTGCTGTTTAAAAACAGCTTTAATTACCGCTTAACTACTAAATAACTACGGCTATGGAAGTACATACCAGACTGCAACGCCACCACCACCACTTGTGCCGCCAACTGAACAATTTCAACCTACGCCGCCGCCACTTGAACCAACCGACCGACGACGACCAACTTCTTTGGCACTGGAGTTAAGAGCAGAATAAAACTCCTACACTTTTCCGTGTGCTACTTAAACTTATGCTAATTTCATGCTTCCTTTCTTTCACTTACTCCGCAGCAGCGATGTTTAGCTTCCTTCCAGCAGCAAGCGATATTTTTCACTCATAATAATAATCTTTGTTCTTATGCTTTTTCTACTTGGTCTCGTCTTAAATTTCTGCTCTTGTCTGCTCTTGTCTATCATCATCAGCAACAGCATCATCATCATCCATAGTAAGGCTTCTTACGTGCGCTGCCTTGAGTCCTGTTGGTTGCTGTTGCCGCATGGAAAGTCATTTTTCTACGTTTCTATGCATTTTTCAAATTTGCCTTCCTGCGTTACTTTCAACGCCTCCATTTGGCCATTTTTTTGTTGTTTTTTCTACTATGAGTTTTCTTTTCTTATTTTCTTTTCTTTATTTCATCTTCTTGTTTCTCTGCAGCAGCGCATTTTTGAAGTTTTCCGTTCGGTTTCATTTTAATTGTAATTAAACGATTATTAAAATTCTTTTGGAATGCATTTTTTTTTCCTTGGTGAAACTTTACAATTGTTATCTTTTTAATGGTTTGCTATCTTCTATCTACTATGCAGTGTTTCTGAGCCTATTCTTTGAAGTTCTTTGGAAATTTCCATCTTTTCTTTCTTAGTTTGGCTATGGTGGTAGTTATATCGTGAATTGTTAGCCAACGCTGCATTCAAACCTCTTGTTATTTAACCCATATTGGCCTAGAGGGATAATTTTCTATCGCTAAGCTTAAATAGGGAGTTCTATGAAACTATAAACTCTAAAAACTATTTGCTGATACATATCTGATCCTTAGAGTGTTGGCTATCATTCATGTATCACGATGACTTGGGCCAATGTGTATAGACTTTTCGGATAATTTTGACGTTTTTTGAAAGCGGCGCCATATTTTGTGAGTAAGATAAGTATGTTCTGATTCCGAGTTCTGCATGTTTTTGAGATGCTTAAAATGATTCCGTAACCAGTTTTGTTATATCACGTCAAAATTTTAAGATATTCTTGTTTTAAAGTGAAAAGTAGCTGAGTATAGCAATTTGGTCACCTGGTCATGGATGGCTGAAACATGAATGGATTCTGATGAAATTAATTGCGATCCATAGATTATAAAATAGTGTTTGAAATATCAGTTCGGTGTACATTCTTCTTCCTAAAGCAAGAATTTTGTCCTTGAAACTAAGGACTTTTCATACTTACTACCCAATATGACCACTTGGTCCCCTGACCATGGACCACTGGAACATGAATGGGTTGCAATAAAGCCAAAACCCTTTGAGATATCCAAAAATTTCAAAGGATTTTTCTTGATCAGGCCCAAAATAGCCAGTGTTCTAAAATTCACAAAAAAATTTCAACGGGATCGGATACCAGGCCGATGTGGGTTAAAGCCTCGTATACTATTCTCTCGAGAAGAACTCCATTGTACTCTATTTCCACCAGTTATTATTGTTTTAATATAAGAGCAACTTCTATTTTCATTCGAGATTAACTTCTTTAAGTTAAGCGACAAGAATCATCGTCTAACGGACCCACCTTCCTTAAGTAGTATTTCAAACTAAAGAATCTTGATATCATCTCAATCTACTTGCTGAAAATTCATATGTGATACTGAATTTCCACATTCTCACTGTGGTTACAATACCAGTCAAACCGGTTTTGACATAAAAGTTCAAGTGCATAATAATCTGTATAACTGGTTTTAGCGTCAGCAGTGAACACCGTTACCTGCACTTTAATAGCAAGCTTAGTCAGTCAAACGTGATCAGTCTTTGTTAAGCTCTCAAAGGTTTGTTTTTGTTTAATCGTCAATTCGGAGATCAGTTTGGCGAGCGCCATTAAACAGAGATTTCGAGTGAGGGAATTGCAAGTTAATAAAAACACAAACCATCAAATTGTCACAGGATCAACAAAATCAGAGCGAAGCTGACTTTAAACAGTGTGCCGAGAAGCACAACGTGCTACAGATTATCAGTAAAAGCATGCTCCAGATAGATAATTAGCGTAGTTAGTAGAATCGTTGGTTCAAGCTTCACAGGAATGCGTGACCCTTAAAAGCCTTTTCGAGCCTGTGAGGACCTTTTCAAACGAAATAGTTTAAACCTAAGACAGTAAAGTTAGAAAGTAGAGCCATTGGACCAAGCTACACAGGAATGCGTGACCCTTAGAAGTCTTTCCGTGCCTGTTAGGACTTTGTCAAGCGAAGTAGTTTAAACCTTAGACAGTTAAGTTAGGAAGTATAGCCTTTGAACCAAGCTTCACAGCAATTTGTGACCCTTAAAAGCCTTTCCGAGCCTATGTGGACCTTGTCAAACGGAGTAATTAGAGTTTAAGCAAAGGTTCGGGCAAGTTTTCTCCTTAGAAATGTCAAGGTTAAGTTAAGGAAACAGAATAAGCTGGAGATATAGAATCTGCTAGGGATTTGAAATAAGTATTTTGTAAGGCGCCAAGAAAAAAATCGGTAAAAAAACTAAGTAAAACTGAAACTTCTGAGTTCTTATTTCCAAGAACCTTTGACACCAACGAGTGTAATCTTGGGCATAAGCAAGGACTGTTACAAGAGTATTCAAATACTTACCTACCATTATTAAGAATCTCTATACAACAATTAAAATTATAGATGGGGCATATGACCAAATAGAAAAGTTTCCATTAAAACGATCCTTTGCGATGACATATATGTATATCTTTCCATGACTTTTCCGATTATTGAATTTTCCTCTCCAATGACCTTTGTTCAACTAAGCACTCCACTGCCATGTTAATTCCGCTAATGTACTTGGGGACAAACTTCGCTGTGTGATTTCTGAAGAGTAATCCAATTTGCGTACCTTTCTCTTTAGCTATTGTCACCTGCTTAAATTTTAGTTGTAATTCGGCAAATAAGATGATGCAATGCAACCAAACATTCCCGATTCTTCGATTTTCTTCTCCAGTGACAATTTCCAGATGATTTTTGGTGCGCATTTTCTAATGTCTTGCGGATTCCACTTACGCGGCATACTTTGCTATATAGTTTCTGCATGTCCTGTCAGTTTACTATAACAGTGCTTGGTAATCATTTTCACTTTTGGATAAAGGACAACGTCTTGGAGATCGGGGTCCACATTGGGACTACATTCGTGTTTGTAGAGAAAATCATATAGAGTTTGCTGGAGTCTTCTACTAAAGCAATAGATGTAGGTTGCGCAGTGCAAACTTAAGCTAGTAGCTAGAAAAAAACGAAGCACTATACTGAGCACTAGAGTTGTATGTGTGATTAGAGTCTTGAGTTTTGTATGTTTAACTTCTGTAAGTTTTTCAAAAAATAAGAAAGAGAGAGTGTTTGCATGGTAGTTTTTGTCGAGATGATGATAAATACTTCAACTTCAATAAGGTAACTCTCCAGGAAGTTTGGTAACTCTCCAGGAAGTTTGAAGAATTTCTTATCTTTTTCAGTCTGTCAGTTATAACTTACAACTCACTGTTAGGTAAAGTTCTCCATGCACTTATATCATCATTTTCCATTCATTCCATCTATGTATATGATTTTCATTCACTTTTGTCTTGGTCAAATCATGTAGATATGTTAAAATTTCGACCAAAGTGATTGGTTTTATAGAAATTTTTGCATAATAATTAATTAAATTTAATTTACCCTATGACATGTTTATACCCATGCTCTGATACATATCATAAATTTTAAATGCCACATTATCATGTCCATTAACACTTCCTTAAACTCAAGTCATAATGCTTGTTGTTGTTGTTATTCCTGTTGTTATTATTGTCACCAAGTCTCTACACTAATATCTCCCCAATGATTTGCATTTCCGTTTACCGGCATTGCTCCACGTTACACATTACAAGCAATGCACGCTACGCAATCGCCACCTGGCCAAAAGGGTCACATTACCGCATCATTATGTCGGCTCCTCAGAGATCAACTGCGTTTAGCTGTGAATGTTGGCTGCTTTAGGTACAAAAACACAGTTGCGCGTCATTAAGTCAATTTGGAGCAAAGCAAAGTAAAAAACGTGTACTGAACTTTAGAGTAGACAGAGTCCAATAACTTAAGGTAGAAACCAGAGTTCTATAGCAGTCGAACTAAAATTTGGACAATTCATTGTGTACTCTGTGTGCTCCTTAAGTATTGCTGCTGTTACCATAAAGACAAAACATGGTATTACTTGATTTTGCATCACTATAACTTATAGACTGACTGTGGTCTTTTGCGGTCACTTTTGGTCTATTTTGGTCAATTCATTTCTGTGTATGATGACGATGTTGCTATTGCTGTTGCTGTAACTGTTGTTGATGTTGATGACGCTTGGGGAATTGACGCACTCTTACGTACTGCTGCATTTACTATGCAAAAGCGTCAAAGTGACCAAAAAACAACAACAACAACAACGACTAAATGCCTCTGATGAGCTGTCATTATACAGTAAAACAGTAGCATGTATGTATGTGGACGCGGCGAGAAACAGAGACATTCAAGCAATCGACTCATAAAGTTCCATGTATGCCAGGAATTTATATGATAGGTGACCAGTTGATGCCACAGATTGACATCCCGAATGTGCGAAACATATATGGTTATAAATATACTATTTTATGACTACATTTAGTTTTAAGAACAATTCTGTAATTGGGAATATATTTAGTTTTTAGTCAAATTTTGTATAAATACTCTGTAAGTTAGAAAATAAATTGTGATCACTATTGATAGTTAAAGTTGGTAGTTGGTTTCATTTTACATTTGGTCCTTCGAGTTGGATCATTTTACATTTGGTTCTTCGAGCCGGAACATTTTGCATTTGGTCCTTCAAACCGGAACATTTTACAACCGTCGAGCTCAATCCCAGTCATAACCACTAAATGCCTCTGATGAGCTGTCTCGAAGTGAAAATCTTTTGAAAGCTGTTGAGCCGGGAAATGGAGAGATTGGTCCGTGAAGTTTCTGATTTCTCGTAAGCTAGGAGTAAGTACTTAGTTGGTTTTATGAAGTTCTATGGAAAAAATTTTGTATACTGAGAATTAATCTTGCAGCTTTGTCGGCGATATCAATGAAGAAAGTCAAAGATGTTTGCCAACTTCCCATTTGCTTAAATGAAAGTCTTTGTAGGGCTTATTGAAATCGCTTCAAGTTTTTAAAGTTGGTTTTCAAAAGGTTAAAGCAAAAAATACAACTCAGATAGGCATTATCCTGCAGGTTAATTCTAAGTGGGGTCAATTACAGAAGGCCACAGCTGTTTGAGAAAACACTCTCAGGGAGTTTAATCCAAAACAATCGGAACTACCCCAATACTGCTATGATGTACTCGACATCGAAGCAACGCATTATGGATGGAATTGAAGCGATAACCGAATGATGGAATATTCGAACTGATGAAACTAGCTCATGAAGTTATCTGGAGCACATAGCATCATAATATCTATAAAAAATTGTTACATACCCTATGTTTCGACTGTATGCAAGAGGAGACAACATCTGCTACTCCAATTACCTTCATCTTACATCACTAAACTCTGTCGACTACCTCCGAGTTAGTTTTTTAGGTTTCGACCTAAAGTACTACACTGGGTCTTGCAAGCATTAAATAGCATTAAAATATGTCTTGTAGCTCCAAGGTAGTGTTTGGAGTCCCATCCCATATGATTATTAGATTTGGTCCAATATAGGCAAAACATATAGTCCAAAGATCAAGAAGTGTGAAGTATTTCTTACACTGTTTCGACATCTGTCCACTTCAGATCATATTGAATCGAAGAGTTTCTAATCTGGGACAATCAATTTGTCTTGGTCTTGTCAACGTTAAATTTAACCCGATTAGCATGACCATACTCACGCCTTTTTATTTCAATCTTCAGGGCACTTCGACTCTTTTTGTAGCAAGAAGAATTACAACAATGCTGTCGTTCACAAAGGAATAGACTGGATTATTGGTGATTGCCATAGAGTCATCATTAAAATAAGAGAAATCGATAAGGTTACAACAGAACCCTGGGGATCTCCAGCATTAATGAAGTATTCATGACGATCACCCTCCAGAAATATTCAAAGTTATCACCTGTCCACCTCGGTTAAAATTGAATCAAAATGCATAAAACTTCAAAAGTTGGTACTTAGCCTCCAAATGTTCATACCAGCGATATTAAAAGGTGTGAGTCAACAGAAAACGCGAGCATTGAATTTGACCTGATTAGTACAATCCAACTTGGGACTGTTTCGATGTCATTTAAGAGTAGTTCATTCCTATACCGTCTGTTTGTCTCAATCGCCACAAAGAATTTGAATGCTTTCTGAAGCAATAATACTGAGTATATTGCAGTCGTCCGCAAGGAAATTGATTGGAATCAGGATCGATGGCAGAAGATTAACGTAAAACACTGAAAAGAGACGGAGATAGAACAAAACTCTTGGGAATTCCAAAATAAATGGAGTATTCTGTATTCTCTATGGCGAATTCCAAACTTTCCATTCTTTTGTGTCTTCAGTATTTCTACAGGGTTATCATGCATATATGTATTTGTGTGTGCTAACGGCACCATAATGCGCTTTGCGGTCCGCCTCAAGTGCATTTTCAGTTTGACAGCCCCCACCATTTATACACTCAGCAGAAGAAGCACGTTTTTATAGCCGCGCCGCCTTCCTACTTACCAGTCATTCAGTCAGCCAGCCAGTTAGCCAGCCAACTGCTTTATTCATGCGGAAATGATGTTCAAGCGGTGTGATGATAAGTCTGTTGCTAGTTTAAGGGTGTGGCACCACTATCCTGTTATTGCATCTACGCTGCAGCTGCTATTTGGTTCATAGGTCACAAAGTTAAGTGAAGATATGACTGTGAGTTTTGTGCTCTCGTACGTAATGATGGTCACTTATTTCTAAGAGTTTAAAGTTGTTCATGTGTGTGCGTTACACACATCCATGCAATTTTATTTGATGCATGTGTGTGTGCAAATGCATTTTGCTTTCAAATGCGGTTGCAAGTTTCTCCAGTCGTCGTATTTTTTTTTGTCATTCTCCCTGTTTGATTATCATATCAACTGTAAAAGCTTCCGAAGTTTTCAGAATTTTTAATAAATTTTGCTGAGGGCGAATTTTGCGTTGTGTATTCTTTGATAATTTCTTTAGGTTGATTGTGAAAAGTTAAAGTTTTATTTAAAAGAAATTACAAAAAATATCAGAGAAACTAATACTCGTATGTAACTTAAGGAAAACCGAAGATAAAGTGAGTGGTTTTACACACTCATTGACCATTGTCTTTTTGGCAACTTTCTAGGCGCTTGAATATTCCTTAATATGGACTTTTGCAGAAGTTGTTGCTGTGCAGAGCAGCTGAAGTATGTGGACCACCTCATCTGCAATAATGCTATTTTTTGAAGCGTTTCCATCTCTTTTTGGCCAAAAAAACAGCATAAATTGACCATTTGACAGGTTTGACAGGTTTTCATACAAAGCGACAGGTTGGATATCTAAAAAAGAAAAAAAATTAAAATACGCATCTATGCAACGTGTCCGTATCTTTTTAACCAAACAAATAAAAAAAAGAAGGAAACTGAGCAAAAGTTACAACTTGACATGTTTGGCAGGTTTTTATACAAACAAATTTTTTTGAAAGCTTATTATTTGGTGAATGTCCGTCTCTTTTTTTCATCAAAAACAGGTTTTTATCAAATAATGGTTTTTGACAGGATATTAAAAAGAACGCAGTCATCTCCCTCTAGCAAAAAAAAAAAAAACAGGAAATATTGACAAAAAAATTACCATTCGACAGGTTTTCATAAGAACAGATTTTTGACAGGATGTTAATTTAAAAGACAAACAGTTAAAATATGAATTTTTGTAACATTTTCATATTTTTTAGATAATAAAAACAGGAAATTTTTTACAAAAATTACCATTTGACAGGTTTGACAGGTTTTTATAAAAAGCTCATTTTTTACCAGATGGTTATTTAATGAAAAAATAAATTAAATTTGCATCTATGTAACGTCCTTATTATTTTTTGTCCAAAATTTAAAAAATGTACCAAAAATTACCATTTGACAGGTTTGACAGGTTTTCGTGAAAAAACAGATTTTTGACAGAAATGTTGTTTCACAGAAAGATACAAAGTATGCGCCCATATAACGTGCCCATCTCTTTTAAAGCAAAAAACGGGACAAATTTACCAAAAATTAGCATTTGACCGGTTTTCATAGAAAAACATATTTTTGACAGGATTGTTATTTAAAAACTAAGATAATAAAAATATGTGTCCATTTAACGTGTCCATTTCGTGTTGGCCATAAAAAAAAGGAAAAATGTACCAAAATTACCATATGACAGGTTTGGCAGGTTTTCATAAAAAAAACAGATTCTTGACAGGATTGCTATTTAAAAGAAGAAAAAAAATTCACTTTTGTAACATGCCCATCTCTTTCTGATAAAAAAACAGTTAAATTGCCCCAAAATTACTATTTAACAGATTTTTTTTTTTAAAAAAACCCAACAAAAAATAGATTTTTAGCAGGATGGTTATTTAAAAGAAAAAAAAAAAATCAAATTCGAGTTTTAAATGTGGACATTTTAAAGGCAAAAAAGCCAAATTTTCACACGAAAACGCAGGTGGCAAGTTTCGATATCATAAAGCAGGAATATACCGCCAAAAGCAGGACATATGAGCACTTACCGTGGGGGGTTATTTATTCGATGAACTGTTTGACTTTGTCTTGGCCTTAAGGAGGAATTCTAAAAAAAACTCTATGTCTCGCATGGAATTGAACTCATATTCTTATATCAGAATAAAAAATGTTCATTTAAATTTTTGAGGCATTCTTCAATAATTTCTCTAACTCGTACAGATTGTAATTGAATTTTATGTCTTAAGCTCTTTCTCTCTAATATTTAATTTAAGTTAAATTGAATTTATCATTGTTTTATATGCCTGAAAATAACCTGTACATTCTGAACATCATCGACATCATTGTCCATGACTACCAATGTCATTTGCTTTCACACATTGATGACATTATTGTTACACATTACGGGACGAAAACTTCCAATACCTGGCTAACAACAATCGAACTTTGGTATTTTTTTTTTCTAAAATCTTGTTGCTGTTGCTATTGTTGTTGTTAAACAATTTAAAATTTTCAATATTTGTGGTGTCATTTTATACATTTTGTCCATTTTGCTCATTTTGTCATCGTTGTCGTCCCAACTGTCAATCTATCCATCTATTCAACATGTCCTGTGGCGGCGGCAGGCAGTAGCTGTTCCTTTTTGCCTCCTCTCTTCTGTAGTGTAGTGTTTCTGGAATTCACTTTCGCTCATCTCATCGTCCTTATCTTGCATGCTTTATATCTCGTACATTTTTTATGCTATCCATCCGATGCTATTGGTTTGGACATTTTGCAAATTGCTTATTTAGTAGTGCGTAAAATCCAATGGACTTGGCATGTTGGTTTTTACCCAATTTTACCTTTAACAGTTGAAGCAGACTGTGCAGACTCTTGTGCAGAGTTTGGCGGAATGGAATTTAAATGAAATTTCATTGCTAATGTATTGTGTTTTTATCTGTGGTCTGCGATGCGAGTTATCAGTAGCTGGCAAGAGCAGGACAAGTGTCTTGATAGGAAAAGTTGTTTAAAGGCACCCATTATTTATTCTTCTCCAACACTTTTGTCGAATATACCTACCCCATATTTTCATCTCCTAAGGGAACTCTCAAACGAAATTAAGGTTTCCCTATCAGGACATTTTGGATATGGTTAATGAAAACGTTAAGGAGGCTTAGGTGATGAATGTTTTTACAGTAAAAATTTTAGTTTAATTTGAAAATCAAAATGTATATATATGCAACAATGTATTAATTTTAAACTATTTTGGAATAAATTTCATACTTTTCTGGTATAAATTTCAAACTTTGTTGGAATAAAATCGGGATTTATTACCAAAAAAGTTTACAATCAAAAGTAAACTATAATTTTTTAGTGTGTAGGTATGTTCCACGAAAATTTTGAGAAGGAATAATTTGTGGGAGTCATTGGGAATTTGTTCACTAACAGGACGCTTTGGAGATGGTTATTTATCATACATTTCTTAGAGAGCCCACTTAAGGTATAGAAATACGGGGTAGATATGTACCTTAAAATATTGGGAGGGGAGGGAAGGGGCGAATAGTGGTCGTTGAAAATCTTTTTTACTTTTCTGGCACTTCTGCGCAACCAGCAAACTGTAGGAACATTTTCAACCATTTGTTTTTTTTTTTTAAACTTTAGAATCCGTGAGAGGCCGACTCCGAGCCCTATCAAATTTTGTCTCGCTAATATTTACAGAAGATCTCAGAAAGAATTTAAGAATTTTCACTTTAAGAGGTTCGCTATGTCATAATGATAAAGCTGAAATCCACACGTAATGAGATATTGGCATTTGGCGCTAAAAAACAGATCTCTGGTTAAAATTTATTGAATAAAGTTATATAAGAAAATTTTTCTTTAACACTTTCATTGCCAAAAGTTGCAGTTGGCCAAAGCGCAATTTTTGAAATTTTTCCTTGAAATAAAACTCGCGACCTCTTTATATTAATTTTTGGCCTGAAATTTGTATCATGTGGTTTATAAGATTCTAAAGAATCATTTTAGTAGAGCACTTGGACACCTTCGGTTTTTTTTTGTGTTACTTTACTCTACCTATTTATGTTAATTTAAGTATAAACATGTTGTGGATCATAACGCACATAAGGAAAGTGAACATTCCCTTAAATACATTTTAAACTGTGCATTTCCGGCACACTATAAGGTAAAGTTTTCTTTTACTGTGTAAGATCCGCCACACAGAGTGACGTCACTTTTCGTTTCCGTTCTAACTACAACGCTGTTATGCCCTAGTGTTACGTATGAAAAACTTTAATTGTCACAGATAAGCTTTAACTTTAACTGACTATCGTATGCTGGTGACGTTATATGCAAAAATTTGACATTGGCACTTTTCACGCATCTTAGGTGATACTTTCTTCAGAAGAAACGTACTAAGAGGCCTTATTTCAAATGGCCATATTTTCTAATTTGATGATTAACTGACAGGATTTCTGTAGTTAACGTATTCTGGCATTTATTAATAACTTTAAAATATACATTTTGTCTTAAAACTACATTACATTACATTTATTCTTTCTTAATATACACACGTATTTATCTAAGAGGTTCTTAAATAGACTTATAATTTTGTAAAAATAATACATATCTTATTTTACTACATCAAATTAATTATAAAATACATTGTTGACATAAGTTTTTATTATTCCAAAAAAAAAAAAAAAACTTTTGTGTGATCAAGTTTGCTTTACTTATACTCAGTTTAGTATAAACTTTTTGCGAATTATAGCACACGTAAGTAAAATTAATATTTTTCTGCTTTGTGTGCACCGTTGAATACACATTAAAGTTTTCTTCAACTACTATGTAAGTTTGCATCCGTTGTCGTTGCTTTTTGTTGGCTCTCAATGTTTTTGTCAGCAACATTGTTTTTGCTCTTATTATGTTGCTGTTTTTGTTGTTATTTTTGCTCAGGTGACGAGCTATGGCGACAATTTAAAGCAGCAGGTCGAAACAGAATGGCCTGAACTGTACCGGAACATTACGCCGACCGACCGTAGTAGAGATGTCATTCAATTTGTCTGCTGATTTGGCTGTGCGGTCGATTGCCTTCACTCGTTGTTGTTGTTGCGGGTAGTTTGAGAAGGACATAGCAATTGAAGTGGTACGCTGCAAGTGGTGGATATGAAAGAAACCAAATTAATTTAAGAAAATGTTGCCTAATTTAAAATTTTCTCAATTTATCAATGTTAACGGAGAATAAGTTGTGTGCTGTGCTGTGTGCATTGTGCCTTCGATCAAAATATGTTTGCAATGCCATGTTCTGCTCAGTGCCATGTCATTTTGGTCTAACCACATATCGTGTATGTGAATGCTGTTGTTGGCCTTCTGCTTCCTCACAAATCAGTCAGCCGTATTCTCAGTTGTCTCTAAAGTTAGTGTTCGCTTTGTGGGGGGGGGGGTGCAGGATGTTGAACATTTGACACAATTTACAAATAAAAAAATATTGCATACTTTTAGGCCGCTTTGAAAAATTAATCAAATTGTCTAGAAGTTCTCAATGTTTTGTCCCACTCATTTAAAATTTTCAACAGTGTACACCTACAGAATTTTATGTATTTTTTCAAAGACAACTCAAACCCCCGCACATGTTTAGGCACCCATTTTGCCCGCAGTCACTACCACTGTGTTTTCAATTCCTCCCTGTACCGCCCGCATCATCCACTATCATTTTACCACATCCTACGTTTGCGGTTCTACAAATTTCATCCAAACATTTCCGTTTGTGGTTTCATCAACTGCAACTTTGCATGAAAATTTCAATCAAGCAGCTTTTCATGCAACATTTCTATACCGGGGGTTTTCGGTTTTTTCTTTTTGGATTTCTTTTGGTTTGCCATATATGAGTTTTTTCAAGTTGGATCGGTTTTTCCTTTATAGGGTTTTTTTTTGGCTTACTTTTTTTATATATATGTACTATATCTACATATCTTACTTCAACAATTTTCTTTGATAGTTTTTTACCCGCATATCCTTGTTATCCTTGATGATGATGTGTAGGTGTTGTACTGTGAGCAGTTTTAAATGTTTGGTTTTTGCATTTATCTGGTCTGGTCTTGTCTTGTCTGGTATTTTCTGTGTGTTATTCTTTTGGTCGACATATGTATGTACAACAGAATGTTGCAGAAACAACATTGGTAACAGCAGCAGCAGCAGAAGCAGCAAAAGGTGAAAATCAACATAAAGTCTTAAAAAAATTGAGGAAACAAAAAAGTAATTTTTTTTTTTTCGTAAAAATAACAAATTTTCTGCTACATCAAGTGATGTGATGGATGCAAAAAATAAGATCTTCAAGGTATTAAATTGTATAGGATCTTATGGGTTGGAAATATGTTAATCTTAAGCTAAATATTTGTGGATTTCAAAGTTCATATGCAACAGCAGACTGAAATAAAAGAAATGGCAATTGATTATAACTCAAAAATGCTTTCCCATTATTATAAACATATTGTCCAATGCTCCTTATTTCCGTCCATATATTGAGAGGAAGAAAGTTGGTGGAGCCGCGTTTTCTTCCTACAAATCATCGCTCGTAATACTATAATTTATATCATTTTTTTTTTTCTATCAATTTATGATTAATTTGTATTATTATTGATCAAACTAACTTTATAAGTATAAATTAAGTACTTATTTCAAAAGAGATAACCATAAAATTAGTTTAGGATAAAATCTCCACCACATTAACAAAAGAGACGCAAATGGCAACACTGCGCAACAGCTGTTTTTTGACACACAGCTGCTAGTCGATTTGTTTTGTGACAAAGAAACAGCAAATAAATAAAGACACACCACAGTGAATCGGGACAGTGTTTGCGTGCACGGCGATCAGCGAACATCACTATTTGCAGCAGTAGCAGACAAGGCGGTAAGCATCAGCCGAGGAGGAAACAAGGTATTACTTGAGTTAAAGTAGTTGTAGTAGTAGTAGTGGGGCGTAGTAGCACTAAGCAAATCAGTTGCCTGCGCCGGGCGGAAACGAGTAGCCTTATAAAATATCAATTATTCGTGGGTACGACCTAGTCTCGCATTGAGTCGTGTATGCAAATAGCAGCGTAGCAAATAGAAGAGCAGTGTAGTCAATAGTGTGAGCGTAGTATAGTTTGATAGTGCTCGGTGGCGGTAAGAGAACCAACACATTAGACGTAGGTAGCCTGATAATAAATCAGCTGCTCACGGCTAAGGTGTTAGCGGGAGGGACAGCCTTACGATCATACCCGATAATAAATCAGATTATCGCAGACTTGCTTTCTCTCTCTGAAGTACAAAGGAGATGCAGAAAGATAGACAATAACGTAGGGTGGAGTAGCCCTATAATATATTATCAGCTCACCACCCAAATTTTAAGTTTCAAGAAAACTAGTACTTTACTCAACTAGTCCATAGCTATCGGCGAAGAGAACAATTCATAAGAGCTGAGAGTGTTGGGGAGAAGGAAGACGTGTTTTATTTGTCATAATTTTTATAAGTACGTTGAGAGAAACCGAATATAGAAATAAAAATTAATTAAATTATTAAAACTTACACCAGTGACTTTGAATTAAACCAAGAGGCCGTCTTTTTCTTTTATAAATTTTTGTAGTCGAACCACAACCAAAGAATTTTGCAAGATTGAGTCGCTAAGCAGCTCTTTAGCTCTTAATATCCACAAAAAAAATTTATCTTTGAAACTTCACCCTATTGTAAGACTCTAAATGACTTAGCATACAAAAATAAATCTATTTCTGACGAGATTTATTTTAAATATATGCTTCACTGTTCTAGAATAATCTAAAAATGATGCTATTTTAAAACCACCGTTGCCTGAGCATTTTTTTTAATATTTAAATATAACTTAAATATAGATGGCGCTAAACATAACATTAGGTCATAACTACATTGCAATTGCTTAAAACAGTAAATGAAAATATAGTGCAACAGTATCTTAAAGTAAATATGTTATATGTACAATAAAAATTTATATATTACAAAGTTATAAAATACAACTTGCAAATGCATATTTCCTTTTTTTCAGAATTTCCAAAATGTTCCCACTTGCTATACAAGATTATGACATAGCTGCTACATTCTTTGAAACCTGTTTCAATACTGCATATTCCATGAAAAAAAATTGTTATAACTGCCAAACAAGAACCGATGTTATGAGATCTTTCCTAAACCCGTATTTTTTTAAGCTCGTAAGCCCAATACATTTTGTCATATGGCTCACAGGTCAAGAAAAACGGTCTCGGTCAAAATGAAAAAATACGTGCTTAGTCAAATCGAATTAAGTATCATGTCTAAAAGTTTAAGCACGATCGGTGATGGTCGACCTAAAACTTGGTTCGTTTTCTCGCGTTTATACGCATTAATTGCTAATATTGGGTGTACAACTTAAAAACCGGAATTTTTTAGCGAAATTTGATGCTTTATTGTGGAAAAATGTTACAATATATTTTATTCAAAGTATTGTCCATTGGAAGCTACAACATTTCCCCATCTTTCAGGCAATTTATGAATTCCATCCCAAAAAAATTGCGCCGGCTTGGCGGCCAAAAATGAATCGAGCCAATTTTCGATATCTTGAACTTAAGTGAAGCGTATTCCTGATGGGGCATTCTGCATCGAACGGAACAAATGGTAGTCTGATGGTGCAAGGTCTGGGCTATAAAGCGGGTGAGGCAAAATTTCCCATCCGTTGTTTTCCGTTGTTTTCCAGGTGATTTTTGACTGGGGCAGCAATATGTGGCCGAGCGTTATCGTGGTGGAAAATGATTAACTCATGTCTGGTCGCATACGTTGGCCGCTCTGCCTGGATTTCTGCTTCAATTGGATCAATTGTTAACGATAGAATTGAGCATTAATGGTTTGGCCACCTGGCAACAGCTCATAATGGATCACACCTAGCTGATCCTGACCAGGACGTTCTTTGTCTTCGACATCAAAATAACCACTTTTAAACCACTCACGACAGCTTGATTCAGCTGGAGCATAGTCCCCATAAACTTTTGCAAGAATGCGATGACTTTCGGCAGCTGTTTTCTTTGCAAAAAAATGACCCACCGCAAATACTGTCTTTTTCTCCAATTTTCGAAGTTATTCATCGTGAAAAATAATAATGATGCACACAAGATAAAATTGTTTTGTTGACTGATTTTGACAGCTGTCAAATGTACCTTCAAAATGACATATATATAAAGTTCGAGCTTTCACGATATTTTTAGTACGGACATCCACCGTCAAATTCCGGTTTTTAAGTTGTACATCCAATAATTATATTCTTAATTTATTTTGAAGGTTATTTGCGATGTTTACTCTCGTTTGGGGTGTTTTAGAACCCCTTTGCCGGCTATGTTCTTGGCTTACAATAAACATTACAATTCAATATTATCCAAATTTCTCAGAACTACAACACCCATGTTTTTATTCAAAATGCCAAATATCATTTTTTCAACTTTATGTCATCAATTTACAACTCTCATTTAAACTTTGTCCCGCTTTATTGAAAACCAAATAAGTTGTTAGCATGGTCATGCATTGATTGCAACCCTGAATTTAAAAAAAAATTAAATTAAATATTAATTTTGGTATCGGAGGAAAAGTACAAAATTAATGAGTTTATGCTGATCATGACACTCGCCACATTACCACATGCAAAAGCACACACACACACTTATAATGGAAAAGGACTGAAATGCTATGAAAAAAATATTAAGGAAAAATAATATTGTTTAATATGTCCTGAAGATGAAATTAATATGAATATATATTTAATGACGGTATAAAAAATGCGTATATTTAAGTTTTTTTTTTTTTGCCAAATTAATTTAAATGTGGCCGCAAATGTGTTTTTTTTTACACATTGTCATTTGTTGAACGTAAGTCATTAACACGTTGTTGTAACACAATGGCAACACTGCCAGTAGCATGGAGAAAATGCACTGTAGTGTAATGCGAAATTTAACAATACATTTGGAAAACATGGTTTACACTTGTGCTATTCCATTGAACTACCAAATTATAATCATCAGATGGAACTATTCACCATCTTTCATATTGAAAGCGATGTTGAGAGTTTTATTGGCATCTATTCGATAGAAATTGTTGACTTTTCTTTTTAGATTTTATACGAGTCTTTTACGCAACTTCGAACTTTATATAATTTAAATTAAGGAACTAAATAAAGGGCGCACAAACTTATTAAGATCAGTGGATTTCTGCAGATTTCACGAGAATGTCATAGCGTTTTGTTAGAAAGAAATGTGGCCAATATAAAAGTAGATGTGCTTAAAAGGTGCAACCAATTCAAGTTTCTATTTTTGCTTGTCAATATCTGGTCCGAAGTGTTCGTATGTTACAGCGCAAAATAATAAGAGAAACTTCTGTACCTTTATGTAGGGTAAACTGGGGTACCTTAGACACCGGGGTACATTTGACCTTGCCATGTTTACCTAAGTAGTTTGAGAATTCTAGAGTTATTTTTCGACTTCTAGCCAGAATAGGGCGAAACTAGGACTTTGAAATACTGTGAGACGCCATATTGCATTTGCTATCATGGATTTAAGAATTCTCAAATTCTGACTTTAGATCCATTGATCCCTAAAGCCTCCGAGTGGTAAAATCGGCTTTAAAACAAGCAATATTTTGCAATCAAATAATTTTTGGCGACAAAGTAGTGCGGTTTGACGTGAAATGCCCCATTTTTATTATTTTTGGTTTTTTTAAGAAAATTTTAAATGTGCCATTTCTTAGCTTGGACATACCATAGTGAAGCATTGTACTAAATCTTATAACTTGCATCAAATGATTTGAGAAATATGACGGATTTTTATTTTTATAGGGCCCACTTTTTTACTAAAAATAATTTCTCCTTATGCCCTTTACATATTAGGTGCCAAAATTTATCTATCTGCGTTAAGCATTTTTAGGCGTGGTACCGCCCATTTCTTCAGTGAGGAGTATTTGTCCTAAGTGTTCTTACTTACGTACCAAATTATATCCATCTGAGTCAAATATTTTCAGAGATATAATGAATTTGTTTTTTTCTTGAGAGCCTGTCACCACCCACTTGTTTAGTGAACATTATTTCTCCAAATGATTTTTTAATTTTTACTAAATTTCATCTATTTGCGGCAAATAATTTTAGAGACATTATTAATTCGTTTTTGGGAGAAAAGCCGCCGCCCACTTTTTTAGCCCTTGCCTTAGTCTTTTTTTATACTAACACAACACCATACCCCGAGAACAGAGTTTTCTCCAACTTTAAGCAAGGATATCTCGAAATCCTACAGGTTTATTGACAATTCTTCGGATGCAGTCTGATTTGGTGTCGAAAATTTTATAAAACTGCATATAAAAAGTATTGGGCCTTATGCAAACAAATATTCTCAAGAATTTATTCACTAGGTATCTCCCTGGATTGCAATCGAAAAAAAAAAAAAAAATTTGGTCGAAGGGGAATTTTCGCTGGAAAAATAAGGCTATCGCAAATAACTTGGGGTGAGTTTTTTCACGTTAATTGGAAAAATTTACGCCCCAACTTTTTGCCAGAGAATAAAAATGTATAAATTAATAATTATAAATAACACAGGCCGAAAAAACTTTTTTTTATTTCTGAAGCTTCAGTTTTGTGAGTAAATTCAGAGTTACCAAGGTCTTACGATATCTAGAGTATAATTTAAGCATATGTCAGGATTGACTCTATTTCTACAGATATCCTTGCTAAAAAGTGCAAAAATAGCTGTTTTGAGGCATATTTGAAGAAGTATGAAACCCAAAGCAAATATTTTAATTAGTTTTTGTGAACATTTTAGTTTTGTAACAAGTCATAACCTTTCTCATTAAACCTTAGCTTTGAACTTTTCCAATTTGATACTTACTTTCGGAGTTTTCACCCATTTCAACACCATACAAACAAAATAGCTATTTATGCTCTTTTGAGCAAGGATTTCTAAGGAACTAGAGTTAATTCGGACAAAAAAACCATACCCTAAGTATAAAGTCACTTCAGTGAATCTGAATTAATTCAAAATAGCCCTTTATATGGAGTTGAAATATCATTACTTCATGGGTTGATTACTCAGAAAATAAGGATCTAATCGAAAAAGTTTAAAATAATATTTAATAAGAATGATTATGCCTCTTCCGACTTCATTAACAAAAATATATTACACTGTCTACTGTAAGTGTTATGCAACTTCAAATATGCCTCAAAACAGCTATTTTTGCACTTTAAAATAAGGATGTCTGGAGAACTAGAGTCAATTGGGTATTCAGTAAGTCATAATTATTCGAAATCGACTCCGAAACTTTATGCCGCAAAATCAGTGTTGCCCTGTGTAATGTTTGATTATATAATTAACAACTTTAGCAAAACAATTTTATAGCTTATTGAAATAGCTTTCATATGACTTTAATATTTTTAATATTCATCCAAGCGTTTCCAACTTACTACTTTGATCAAAAAGTTCGTGTAATCGTCACCATGTAGTGCTCTCAGTCAGCCAATTTGGTTTTTCTCAGTAGCCGACAGACACACGATAAACAGATGTACTCAACACGGCGCCTGTTTTTCTATTAAATTTCAAAAACTACTTTTTAAAACTTTAATTAATTTGAAACTTAAAACACGGCTAATTTCCTATGAAATTAAAACACGGATTTTTTTCGATTTAAAATAAGCGCGGAGAGAGCGACGTTTATTTGCGGATGGTTGTACAAGTACAGAGCTTAGAAAATGTGTAGTAAGGAGCCAGAGGGGCAGCCCGCAAATAATTAACATAACAAAATTCGAAGATAGCCAAACACCACTGTACCGACAACAAAGTACAGGGTGTTTGGCTATGTTTTGGCGTAAACAGCGCCATTTACTCAAATGTCAAGCTTGATGCTGAACAAAGCATAGTATTAACTTAGTTTTCACAAATTTTATCCAGATGTAATTGCTATTGCTTGTTTATCTTTTTTTTTGAAGTAAGATGACAATATCCAGTGGAAAACGAAAAAAAGTTCAACGATATTGGGAAAACCGAGTTGCCATATGCTTTTTTCTGTGCAAAATGTCAACTGTATTGGAAAACTCTGGGTTGCAAACTGCTTATTTATGAAAATGTCAACAATATTTAAATAAAACAAAGTATGCCTACAGGTAAGGGAGTTTCCTTTCAACAAATATTCACTTATTCTAGTGCTCACTTTTGAGAGGGAGTATATAGTCCTTTTTTTTTTTGAGTGCCTTTGTAATCAATGTTTTAAAAACAGTTATGACTGTCAAGATCGTGCAATGATTTTCGAAAATGCAGATCTTTGAAAATTAGGTGTCAAAGGTAACCCAGCTTACCCTACTGAACTTGTGCAGTAAACAGTGTTGCCTAACATATTGTAAGCGCAGTTACAAATGTAAAGCATTTTTGGCACAGATTATAACAGTTAACTGTTGTTGTTTGTATTTTTTTGTTGTTGTTGTAGGCTTGTTTTTGTTGTAAATTTTGTTTTTGTTGTAAATTTTGTTTTGTTGTTGTAATTATTACCACACTCTTTTTGTTAAACGCACAGTAAAAGCAATGAGTTGTTAGCGCGTTCATAAAGGTGCGTAATTTTCCGCACAAATGAATGAAAAGACAGAAATTTCATTCAATAAAGTGAAGAGCAATATAAAAAAAAATCAATTTAAACTGAATGCCGCTAGTGTAACCGCAATATAAAATAATTTACAATTACAACAACAAAAACAAAAGTAACAACAAACTTTGCCTTGCATTTTCCAAATAAAATTGAGTGGGATCTTGGGGCAAAAATTATGAAAATTCATGCCGGCTGAAAATATAAATTGCTTTTTTGTGTAAAGCCTTAATAACGGTAATTCGACGTTAATACCTTTTGGTACAACATCAGCGACAACAACAAGAATTTCCACATGCACGTGCAGCCATGTAAAGTTTTTGGTCAGTAGTAGAATACATATATTTTTTTTTTTGCAATTGTTTGTAGAGTCTCTGGAAAATATAAAAAAACAAAAAAGGTTTCCTTTTTTTTATTAATTTTAAATTCTTTTTACGTGTTTTCGAGTGAATTACATTAATCGTATTGCATTGTGCACAATTGAATGAGTTTTCGAACGCAACATGCATGCAACACATGCATACCCTTTGCTCTGCGCGGTGTACTCATACGTACATACGTTCTCACACTAGTGGCAATTTTAATTAGACCAGTATTCAAGTAATTTGTGCTATAACTTACAGAAAATTGGCCAAAATTTAATTGTGTACAGCAGAGGAAATACAAGAACATTTAATGAACTGCAAGCAACAACAAATCTCAGCAGCAACAGATTCTGTCCATACATACAGAGTGTCTCTAAGGTCATGGAATGGTAAAATTTTTTGGAAGCTACTCGTTAAACTGTAACGAACCTTTTTGCCGCTAGCCGGGTGTAGCCGTCTGTGCCCGGGGCTTAAATATAAAAATTTATTTCGCCACCAAGGAAAGAAACACTTTTCACAATTTCTCAGGTGTTATTTCACAATTTTATTTCACTATTTATATTTTCCCTAAAAAACACTCTTAAGAAATATATAAATACAAGCTTAGATCCAGGAATCGTATCACCACTGCCTCTTTGTGAACTTGTCGCGTCGCCGGTCTGTGTTTCCGTCCAGAAGTCAGGATTCGCGTCACCGCTGCCTCCCCGTTGTCCTCTACCAACCTGTCCTTGTCTGTCTTGTTTGTATACGAGAGCCCGCGTCAACGCTACACACTCGGTTCAGGAAATTCTCCAGAAAATAAAGCCTGCGGTCTTAGTCACTGTCCACTGATTCGCATGTACTGGGTTTTGCTTAAAAGTCTTAGTTTCGTCCACGGATGGCTGAAATATTTGAAGAACACGTCTTACCTCGTTGCGGGTTGGATTACTAGAGAACGATACCATCACCGGAACTTACATTCCGCCATACCGTTTTCATTCACGATAAGATGTTTCCTTTTATTGATAAGATTTGACAGTTGACACTCACTGTTTCGGGACCAGAGTTGCTGCTGCACGCGATAATCATGTAATTCGCGTCCAAGTTTATCAAACGGTTGCATGATAGTTTGTTAAACCCGTTGGATGCGATTGTCCTTACTAAAAAGTCCATAGTTTTAAATTTATTCTAGACTTATTTAACTAGAAATTCATAACATATTTAACCTTAATCAGTTCTTAATTTTATTAATACTTTAAATACAAGTAGTTATTATAAAGCTGTTCCGATTTGTGTCCTCACAAAATGACAAAAAAAATCCTAGTGAGGGTGTTACATTTGGCCTAGCTAAAATTTTGCCACGCCTACTTGACTGAATTCACTCAACAAAGAGTAGTTCTTCAACTGTCCTCAATACAAATGTCAAAGACAATAAAATTTGACGTAAATTGCTAAGTTATGCCGCATTAGCAATTGAATGTGTCATTTTTAAAAAGGGATATTTGACAAAATTTCAACTTGTGGCAAGTTTAAGAAAAACCCTCATAAGTTTGGTAAATCTTATTTTAATGCAATTTTTGATAGGGGTTAGCTAACAGTGATATTAAGCAGTAATCTGCGTACTTGGAATATATAAAGACCAACTAGTGCCATTGCCACAAGGGAAAAGAAGAAATAAAACAATTCTCAGCCGAGCGACACATATCCCCTTTTAAAAATAACAGATTCAATTTGTTTATTTCTTGTTAAACTAAATTTGACATAACCTTTGCTTGATATAAAATTTCTTATACCAAACAAAAAGCTCATTATATGGTAAACTAACTCGGTTTGTTCACAACTAAGTATATACTAAATGAACGCTTCATACGAAGTTAGCTTTTTTATATATATTTTTTATTTAATCTTTTTACTATCACTATTTGAAGTGTTCAATTTTTATGACAACACAAGCGACAAAGTGTGCTTTTATATGACATCACTTAACATCATGATGTTGCAATGTTTTATGTTGATATTAAATCAAAAATTCTTACAATGTAAACGACCCTTTTTTTCCTTAATGAAAAATTACAATTTTACAACATTTTAGTTGTTTTTTAAACATAATTTCGCTATAATCTGTCAATCCCTGTTCAATCATAAGAGCAGCCCTCGAAAAAAGAAGAAATCTTTACTGTTTATTGTGTCCTTTGGATACACTAAGAAATTATTTTTACTTAAAACAATTGATTACTTGGTTTAGCATTGAAACTTAAGAACAAATAACTATATTTAATATTCATACTTCAAGCAGAAATAACATACTTTTTTGGTTGAGCAATAGCAACCATCTCGTCGAATCGGTCAGTTACATTTATCTTTTTGCTGAAATCATTTTTGTTTATTTGTTTCTCTTTAGCTTCACTGTACTGTACTTTGTACTGTACTCTATAACTAAGCATGTGCTATTTACTCTATTTCTGTTACCGAGATAATTTATTCTATACTAGTTAGATAACGCTGGGAGGGAGTACTGAATTATGCTTTTGCAAAAGTCAAAAATGCTATAAAGGTCAAAAAATGCTGCAGAGGTCAAAAATGTAGCTAAGTCAAAAATTGTAGAATTCAGAAAAATGTTTCAAAAATTGTGACAGAAGTAAAAAAAAGTTGGTACAAATTTTGTGAAAGTTAATTTTGAAAAAAAGCAAAAATATGTTGCAAAAGTCAAAAAAGTTTCAAAGGTCAAAAAATTTAGTTTTAGTCAAATAATATTGCAAATCAAAAAAATTTAAAGTTCAAAAAATGTTTCAAAAGTAAAAAAAAAAAAATTAAAAGTACAAAAATGTTTCAATATATGTTGCTGGAGTCAAAAAATATGGTAGAAGTAATAAAAAGAGAAAAGCTTTTCTGAAAGTCGAAAAATATTGAAAAAAGTTCAAAATGTGTCTTAAAAGTCATAAAATGTGGCAGTGAAAATATGTTACAAAAGTAAAAAAATGTTGCCAAAAACAACAAATGTTGAAAAAGTCAAAAAAATGTATACCTTGGTAAAAAATAAACAAGTTTCCAAAAAATTTAAAAGTTACAAAATGTTGCTTATAACAAAAAATTCTCCAAAAGTCAAAAATGTTGCAAAAGTTAAAAATGTTGCAAGAGTTAAAAAAATTTATATAAGTAAGAAAAATATTTCAAAAGTAAAAAAATTTTGCCAAAGTCAAAAAACTTTAGCAAAGACAAAAAATGTATACCTTAGTAAAAATTCAAAAAGGCTGCCAAAGTCAAAAAATGTTGCAAAAGTCAAAAAAAAGTATACCTAAGTAAAAAAAATTTCAAAAAATTTAAAGGTACAAAATGTTGCTAATAACAAAAAAATGTTGCACAAGTCATACATGTTGCTAGAGTTAAAAAAATGTATAAAAGTAAAAAAAAAAAAAAATATTTCAGAAGTAAAAAAATATTGCAAGTCAAAAAATGTTTCCAAAGTCGAAAAATGTTGCCGAAGTCAAAAAAGTTGCAAAAGTCAAAAATTTTGCAAAAGTCAAAAAATGTTGATAGAGTAAACAAATGTTGCAAAAGTCAAAAAAGTTTCCAAGAAATTTAAAAGTTACAAAATGTTGCTAATAACAAAAATCCTCTGAAAGTCAAAAACGTTACAAAAGTCAAAAATGTTGCATGAGTTGAAAAATTTTTTTAAAGTAAAAAATACTTCAAATGGTAAATTATTGCAAAAGTCAAAAAATGTTACCAAAGCCAAAACATGTTGCAAAAATAAAAAAAATTTATACTTTAGTAAGAAAAGTTTCCAAAAAATTAAAAAGTCACAAAATGTTGCTAATAACAAAAAATGTTGCAAAAGTCAAAAATATTGCAAGAGTTAAAAAATTTTGTAAGAGTAAAAAAAAATATTTCGAAATTAAAAAATATTACAAAAGTCAAAAAATGTTGTTAAGTAAAAAGAGATTCCAAAAACTTTGCAAAAGTTACAAAATTTTGCAAGAGTTAAGAAAATTTGTAAAATTAAAAAAAATATTTCAAAAGTAAAAAGCATTGCAAAAGTCAAAAAATGTTGCCAAAGTCAAAAAATGTATACCTAAGTAAAAAAGTTTCCAAAAAACTTAAAAGTTATAAAATGTAGCTAATAACAAAAAATGTTCCAAAAGTCAAAAATGTTGCAAGAGTTAAAAAATCTTTTAAAAGTAAAAAAAATCTTTCAAAAGTAAAATATATTGCAAAAATCAGAAAATGTTGCCGAAGTCAAAAAATTTAGCAAAAGTCAGAAAAATGTGTACCTTAGTAAAAAAAAGTCAAAAAGGTTGCCAAAGTCAAAAAAATGTATACCTAAGTAAAAAAAAGTTCAAAAAATTTAAAGGTTCAAAAGGTTGCTAATAACAAAAAATGTTGCAAAGGTCAAAAATGTTGCTAAAGTTCAAAAATTTTCTCAAAGTAAAAAAACATTTCAAAAGTTAAAAAAATATTGCAAGTCAAAAAATGTTGCCAAAGTCAAAAAAATGTAAACCAAAGTAAAAAAAAATTCAGAAAATTTAAAGGTTCAAAATGTTGCTAATAACAAAAAATGTTGCAAAAGTCAAAAATGTTGCTAAAGTTAAAAAATGTTGTCAAAGTAAACAAAACATTTCAGAAGTTAAAAAAATATTGCAAGTCAAAAAATGTTGCCAAAGTCAAAAAATGTTGCCAAAGTCAAATAAATGTAATTTAAAAGTAACAAAATGTTGCTAATAACAAAAAATGTTGCCAAAGTCAAAAATGCTGCAAAAGTCAAAAAATGTTGCCAAAAAAACTTTTCCAAAAAATTACAAAATATTGCAAAGTCAATAATATTCATTACCAAATCATAATATATATGCGACTGCGATTGAATCGTTTTCGCAGTTTTGCTATACTAAAAGGCTAAACTCATAATTTTCATAAATATGTTAAGATAATCAGTGTACTTTTAAGTTCTTTTCCCTATTTAATAGCATATCTGTCAGTGTATCATTGTGTTTTTTTTTTTTTTTTTTAGAAATCCTTATGCTGATGTTGATGATTATTATGATGCTCAGTCACAAAATTCTTTAGAGAAAACCCCCCCCCCCCCAAAAAAAAAGAAGAAAATCCTTTAAAATTCCCTTAACGCAAAGGGACATTTTGTACGCAATTTAGAAAGCACAATCAAATAGCAACAGCAAAAGCGACAGCAATTCTCATCAACAATTTTATGACCCTTGTTTTATAACTTTTTTGTTATACTTGTTATCCCTACCTTCCCTATATATACACATATATATAAAAGAAATATGAGGTAGTGCTTTGCACTTGGCAAGAACGCACTCTTAAGTTTCTACGCTATGATCCTGTGCTATAAAATATAAATAAAATCAGAAAATCGAAAAAGAAAATTTTAATACAAATAGTTTTCTATAAACTTTACTATCATAAATTCCAATATATTGAAAAAAAGAAGAAGCCAAAAACAACAACAACAATAAAGAGGGTGGGGTAAATAAAAAACTTTGGTATCGCGTTGACAGCTGACTGCATTATGGGACTCACTTACAGAGTCGTGGCCAAGATTGTGTGCTTTTTGCATAAGTGTTGAAAATTTTCTAGAAGGATGTTGAGTTCTTTACATTAAATTGAATGTAGAAATTTAAAATTATTTTGTAAAAAAATGTGAACTTGAGTGCTTGTTACCCTTAGTAAGAAAAAAGCTCTATACCCTACCTATAAAACTTTTGCTAAAAACTTTTCAATTGTGTTCAAGAGCTATTCAGCATGAACTAAATGATATTCATAATAATAAAAAACCAGTTCAGAAGTGCTCAAGAGCTGTTCAGAGCAATCAAGTGGTATTAAGGGCCGATCAAAAGCTGGCCTAGTGCTGACCAAGAGCTTTATCAAGTGTTTGTCAGAGTCAACAAATAACCGTCCGGAACTGATCAAAAACTATTCAAATGTATTAGCTACAGTTGGTTGATGGCTTTGATCACCGAAACAAATAACATTCAATAAAAAAATGGGCGATGCCACGCCCTTCAAAAAAACTAAATTTAGTCATACCTCTAAGTTTATTTTATACAGATGGATGGAATACATACACCAGGCCAGGCAGTTATAAAACTTTATACAAAACAAGTTATAGTTATAATTTGAAGGTATAGTTTTGAGCTGAAAATATTTTCATACTAAAAATAAACTTTAAAAATTTTATAGAAATTTAAAAAACTACTAATTTACAACTAGTTTGTCCTGTCAAATTAACTGGTTTGGCCTGAAAAAATCAATTTTTACTTAAAATCCACATATAAAATATGCATAAAAAACTTTATAGAAATTTTAAAAATTATTGTTTCAGAACTACTTAGTTTCCCCTATCAAGTTTCAAATTAACTGGTTTGGCCTAGAAAAAAAAATTTTTAACTCTACTTATATACAACTGATTGTAGAAAATTCTACACAACACCGCCTACAGACTGCTTTTACGCATTATAATACTATTCTTACAAACGACTTTAAAAAGGGGTTAAGTGGGTTTGGGGGAGAGTACTCCGCCGTTGAGCGCTTTTTAAAGTGTTACAGTTGTGCGCCGCATAAATCCTATCTATTGATTGGTTTGTTTATTATATTTTATAACAAAAAAGTAGATCGAAATACAAAGAAAAAAAGGAAAAAATAAAGAAAAATTTCAAATAGTCGAAGAAATTTCATAAAAAAAAGGATACTTTTATGATTTCTCCCAAAGGTAACGCTTAAAGGATGTCTGAAAATCCTAAGGAAAGATCTGGCGCGTTAAGGAAGCAACAGCGGCATTTTTTAATAGCATACTGCTGGATGTGCGCTATTGAGTTGATATTTATGAGGCAATTATGGCGTGAGGATATTTTTTAATGGGTTATTCCGCTTATAAGGGTAGGAACAAAAAAAAGGTTTTGATTTAAAGGTTAAAGACGGTTTAATATTGAAGAATTTCAGTTAATAATTTGAATAGAAAAAAGTTATGGTACATGTCGAAAAGTTTTGCAAACAATTTTCATCATAATAAAAGCGAATCAACGAAAACATAATATTTTTCGTCAAGAGAAAAGGTCACACGCCAAGAAAGTATTTATTAATAATTAAATTTTAGTTGGAACATTAAAATTCTTCAGAATTAAAAATTCAATAGAAACAGCAAAGAATGTACCTTTTTATCATATCTTTTGTACTGCATTATTGAATTACAGTAGTTTAAACATGTCGAAGTACTTTCATAGAGTAATGTTCCGAAATATATATAAATATATATAGTGCAATTATGATGTCTCTTGCAGTCTAATGACTTCTCCTATATAGCAAATAGTTTGGGTGTAAAATTCAATATGGGAATGAATACAAATTCACACCAGACTTGGTATAAAATCTATGCTACGAATTGGTATAAAAACCGTTTATGCTTGTTTATACAAATAAAGTATTATTAGAATTTCAACTAAAAAAAAAAGAAACGACCGCAAGAGGATTCGAACCTACGATTGTCCGTGTGATAGAGAAAAACATTTTATTTTTACTTACTCGCTAGACCATTGACCGATATGATGAAGAGGTAAAAAATTTGTATATTAAGCAAACGTTGTTCAAACAGAATTTGATACTAAAATGATACAATTTTGGTATGAATTTTATAGAATTTTAACGTTTTTGCTTGAGAATAACTTTATAAAAAAAAATTTTATAAATTTTATCAAAAAATTGGAATACATAAGTTTATAAAAACAAATAGTATAAATAAGTTTATACTTTATCCTCAAACTTTTTAGTGTGTACAAAATTTTCAAGAATGTTATACCATATGTCGAAAATACTATCGTCCATTTTCCATACTTTTAGGGGACTTTCATACAAAATTTAGATAAAAAATTCGTAGTTGCCGAGAGAGGGAAAAAATAATTCACTGCCTATCATTATTTTTTCTTTTCCAACATTTCTCCCTTTATTCACTTCTTAAGGTGCTTCCCATACAACATTAACATTTTTTTCTAAATTTTGTATTGGAGCGTTACAAAAAAGGAGGAAACAATTGTAGTTGGTAAAAATTGTTCCCTCTTCCGTTTTCATAAATTGTCAGTTCCCTGTCAACAGTTTCTTCTACACTCTCTAGCCTAAATTGCTCATATCTTGTTTATATGTCTACTAATTAACCTTATGTTTCGGTATTGATTTTTTTTTTTCAATAAATGTCAGCCCCCTTCCAAGAAATTATTACACACCTCATATCATGTATTGCTCATATCATGCATATTTGTCTATTTAGTTACTTTAAGCTTTAGTATTAGGTCCTTTTTTTTTCCAAAAAACGTCAGTCCCCTGTCAATAGTTTCATCTACATTCTCCATTGTAAACTACTCGTATCATGTATATTTGGCTATTTAGTAGCGTCAAGTATCTGTATTAAGTCTTTTTTCTCAAAAAAATATCAGTCCCCTGTCAATAGTCTCACCCACACCCTCTATAGTAAGTTAGTCATTTCATGTATATTTATCAATTTAGTAACCTTAACTATCAAAATTCAGTCATATTTTTCTAAGCAGGTCATTCCCCTGTCACATAAGATTACTTTAAATTTAAACTATTGGAAGTAACTTCAACTTGGTGATAACTTTTTATAGTTTTTTAGACTTAAATTTTAATAAAATTTTTGGAGTACTAGCAAATATCAAAGTTTTTAGTAAAGGAAACGCAAGTCTGTGGCAGACACTGAAATCTATACAGCTTACAGGTGTTTCGGCAAATGATGGGATTTATTTTTGTTTCCAATTCACAAAAAAAGCGCAAAAAACAACATGACATTACTTTTTCTTAGCGACCTTGCATATTACTTAACCATAGCTTAACTCCGTAAAGTCAACAGAGTTATTGCGAATCCTTTGAGCATTTCATCCACATTTGCCTTTAGAGTTTATTTGAGCATTTGAAATTATTTTTGCCATCCTAAAATTTTCGCTTTTTAAGTTAAAATGCGAGGAAAAGGAACTTTACTTCATACAACAATAAGAACAATTTAAAAGTTGCTGTCCCTTCAGGACATATGTACGCATATCAAAACTTAAATGTGATGGTGTTTCCAACAATGAACGCCTCGAATACAAACGAACGCAACAATCTTTCACACTATCGCCGCTCAGTTTTCTTTTTTATTTTGTTCATTTTGTATAAAAAGTAGAAAAGAACAAAATCGCCGCCAAAACTTGAAAAAATAAACTATAATATGTACAAAAAGTTTCTCACGGGATTAAGTCAAGGATTTGTATTTTTATATCTATGTACGATAGTGGTGAAGTATTGAAGTTGCAAGAAAATGTAAAAGTTTTTTCTTCATTGCTTTTTTACTCCTTAAACGCGTAGCACTATGTACGTGTTATCCTTGTGCAAACGCATTGTCCTTGTCAATTTGATATTTTTGTATTGAAAAAGTTGTGCGAGAAATCTATAGACGGTTAAAGCCGTTAATTTTTGAGTGAATTTGAATAAAATGGAGCTTAAAAATTAGAGCGAAAGCAATGCAAGAAATAGCCTGTAGTTCTTAGCGTCAGTCCCTTGGCTTAAATTATCACAACATTTTATGATTCATTTTGGGAAAATATCATGAAATGTGATATTAACTTGGTTAATGTTATTTTATTCGTAAATTATGAGAATGCATCTGGGTTCGCATGGAGTCAGTCCTCTGACGAAGAGTTGCTCTTATAGACACTATCGTATTACAGTAAACTCAGGTTTCAGTATTGAGTCTACTTTTTCAAAAAGCGCCAGTCCTCTGTCAAAACATTATTCTATACCCCATATCGTATGTAACTTATATCACGTATGTAATAATTGTCTATTTAGAAACCACAAGTTGCAGTATTGAGTCTTCTTTTTCAAAACATGCCAGTCCCGTGTCAATAGTTTCTTCTACACTTCCTGCCGTGAATTGCTCATATCATATAAATTCGTCTTTTTGAAATCTTAAAGTTCAGTATTGAGTATTGCGCATATCATGTATACTTGTCTATATAGTAATCTCAACTTTCAGGTTTGACACTTCTTTTTGAAAAACGTCAGTCCCATGTCGGAAAATTATTCTACACGCCATATTGTACATTACTCATATCGTGTACATTTGTCTACGCTTATTTTTTCAATAACTTCAGTTCCCTGTCAATAGTTTTTACTACACTCCCTATCATAAATTGCTCATAACATGTATATTGGTCTATTTAAAAATCAAAGGGCTTAGTATTGAGTTTTTTCTTCAAAAAATGTCAGTCCCCTGTAAATTGTTTTTAATAGTCTCTTTCGTAAATGACTCATACCTTGTCTATTTAGTAATCTTTAGTTTCAGTATTGAAACTTCTTTTTGAAAAAACATCAGTCTCCTGTCAAGAATTTCTTCTACACGCGGCATCCTAAATTGCTCATATCATATACATACATTTGTCTATTTAGTATTACGCCTTCATTCTCCAAACACGTCAGTCCCCATTCAAAAGTTTGTTTTAAGCTCCTAATTGTGAATTAATCATGATATACATTTGTCTGTTGTCTGTAACGTAATCATAAATTTTGACATAAAGTTTTCTTTTTAAAAAAATGTCATTTCCCTGTTAGTAGTTTTTTCTACACTCCCTATCGTAAACTACTCATATCATGAATATTTGTCTATTTAGTAACTCTAAGTTCCAGTATTGAGTGCTTTTTTTCCAAAAACGTCAGTCCCCTGTCTTATAAGATAACATTAAATACTAAGACTTTTTATAGTTTTTTCATATCATTTTTAATAAAATTAATGGAGCGGAAGCACTAAAGTTTTAAGTTCAGAAAAACACAAGCGTTTGGCGGACACACAAATCCTTACAGGATGTAAGAACATTCTTAATCTAATTTTCCCTGTGCTAAAAATGTAGGGTATACAAATAACAAAAAAAAAAAAAAGATCAACTCAGATTCGAAAATAAAAGCCCTACTATCTTCCATGCGAGTGTTTTCTCCACGCTCACAATTCCTTTTATGCTGCGTAAATGTCCTTTTCAAAAAAAGCATGTCAAATCGATATTTTGTTAACTTGGGATTTGTGTGATTTTTTTTTATTGTACTCGTATGTATGTGTCTTTTTTCCTGCGATACCAGCAACTTTAAAAAGTTTAAAATTCCCTCAAGTCAGCGTGCTGTTTCATGCTGTTTAGTGTGAAAGGCGTGCGTTATCATTATCGGCGGCCTGTCAAGGATTGGAAAAACTTTTGTGCGGAGCATAAAAATGACATGAAATTTTCAAGTTAAAAAATTTCAAATGCTCTTAAATTGTTTGCTACTTTTGTGGCAGCTTAAAATAAAAAAGAAATCAAAAAGTAACATATGCAAGATTTGTATGAAATGGAAAAGTTCTGAGTTCGCTAGAAAAGAACTTTAGACGATTGAGTTTATCTGCATGTGAATATAATACCAATTAAAGGCGCATATCATAATATATATTCAATTTAAACTTTACAGACTCGTTAAGAATAAGTATTACTTAATTAAATAATTTTGGTTAAAACAACAGCAACAAACAACAATTAAATAAATAACAAAAATTCCTATCCAACATTGCAATTGCGATCAGAATTTCGTTGCAACTTTATGCGCGCGCCCACTTGTGGTGATGCCACATTCGAACATGAATTCAGGAAACCCCTAATGAACATATGAACAGCATGGCATGTGGTGTGAGTAAGAGTTATAGTTAATTCCATTTAGGAGTCGTTTAAAAAATACATCCACAGCTGGTTACTGGAGAAGGGTCGTCAAATTAAATAAAAGTGACAAAGAAAAGCAAGGTGCGGTTTAAAGGAATTCGTTTGGAAGATACTCTTTGATCACTCTGAATTTCGGCACGTCTGATTTCCTTATAATAGACTATAGTTCTATCAAGTTTAATCAAAACGCGTTAAAAATCGAGCATAGCTCTATACAAAAACGCAAAATAAAAATGAAAAGACAGAAGAAGCCCATAAAATAAAGGGTGTTTCTTTTAGAGGTTTGTTTTTCGAATAGAGATAAAACTGGCATTTTGTGGTCAAATCTGGCAATTCTAATGTCATTTATGTTCAGTTTGGTTTGCCATTTCATCATGAACAGGTTGACAAAAGAACAACGCTTGCAAATCGTGCAAATTTATTTCGAAAATAATGGTTCAATTCGCGAAGTTTACCGCAAGCTCCGTCCATTTTATGGTCGACATAATCGTCCATCAGAGCAATTAATTCGGTTAACCATGGATCGTTTTCGCACTACGTTTACTCTATGTGATAATACGCATCCGCAGAGATGTCGAACAGTGCGCACCGAAGAAACAATTGCCGCTGTAGAGCAAAATGTTGAAGAGGACCCGAATGAATCGATTCGCCATCGTGCACAGCAATTGGAGCTTTGTCCATCAACTTTATGGAAGATTTTGCGCAAAGATCTTGGCTTGCGACCTTACAAGATCCAGCTTGTGCAAGAATTAAAGCCGCGAGACCATGCAATGCGTCGTGATTTTGGTGTATGGGCCGAAAATGAGATTGATCTCGATGCTGATTTTCATCGCAAAATTTTGTTCAGTGATGAGGCTCATTTTTGGTTGAATGGCTACGTCAACAAGCGAAATTGCCGCATTTGGAGTGAAGAGAATCCACATGAGACCCTTGAGACGCCATTACATCCACAAAAACAGACTGTTTGGTGTGCTCTATGGGCTGGTGGAGTCATTGGGCCATACTTCTTCCGAAATAATGCTGGAGAGTCAGTTACCGTTAATGGAGACCGGTATAGAGCCATGATAACCGACTATTTTGTTCCCGAATTGGATGGCATGAATGTGGATGAGTTGTGGTTCCAACAAGACGGCGCTACATGTCACACAGCGCACGTCACAATCGATTTATTGAAGGAAACATTCGATGAGCGCATAATTTCGCGGAATGGACCTGTCAATTGGCCACCAAGATTGTGAGATTTGACACCATTGGATTATTTTCTTTGGGGATATGTGAAGTCGCTCGTCTACGCCAACAAACCAGAAACGTAAGGGGACTTAGAAGCCAACATTCGTGGCGTTATTGCCGACATACGGCCCCATATGCTCGAAAAAGTGGTTGAAAATTGGACCTGTAGAATTGGCTTTATTCGAGCCACCCGCGGCGGCCACATGCCCAAAACCATATTTAAACATTAATGTCATAAAATTATTCTTCCAATAAAGCCAAATTGATGGACATTAAAACGATTTTCTTGTGTTTTATTTCAATTCGAAGTTCTATACCTCTAAAAAAAACACCCTTTACAACCTAAATAAAACGAAATTGTGTTTGAGAGGTCCAACCGATTTTTACAATTTCAAGCGCCCAGGGTATATTCACTTCGTCTTTTCGTTTATAACGCTGATAAAAAGGCATGGCAGGTCACTTCCTGAATCGATATAGCCACATCCGTCTATTTGTCTATCCGTATGGCAGGCTAGCTAGCTGCCTTTTGAAACAATTTTAATATGGTGAAAATTTGTAGACTGCTTTTGTATCATAAGATCTTATAAATCGGATATAGCGGCAGGGTTTGGATTTATTTCATCTTAATATGGTTCAATTGGTATAAATGGTTTATAAACATATCCTTCTGGAGAAATATGGCCAAAAAATACCCAAATTACTCTTAGTATGAATTTTGGGTATTTCATGACGTCATCTTAGAGTGAGCAGAACTTTGCAAAGAAAATTGTAGATGACCATTCACCACTTTTTTGGAACAGGAAAAAGCAAGGTGTTCAAGTGTATTTTACGGAATAGAGCAGAAAAAATCCTTGCGATCTTGAACCTAATTTGAAAAACAGTAAAAACGTCGTTTTTTGCACTTTAAGTTTAGGATGCCTCGAAATTCTGACGAGGTAGAGGGATTCTGTGGCCAGTTTTGGAATCAGTACAACAGAATCTATTGGAATCGTTTTTTAAACTAGGAAAAATTCACGTTCCAGTTGGGCTTTCATTTGGTTCATATTTCTTGTTGGTCATGTAATCAGAACGGACGCTATAGCAGTCCTAAGCCACAAATAGCAAACATATTGACAGTTTTGCTTCTTACTGTATATGTAAAATGAATGGAGATTAAAAAAAATGCAATAATTTTTAGCTAAAAATGCCGAAAACTCATATAAATCAACCCACTGACACGCTTTCCGATGAACCAATTCAGCTGAACTTTGGCTCGATAGCTTTTTGAGCTCAAGGTATAAAATATACCTGGCCTGAATGCCAAAATTTCTACAACTTTAAATATTTACATACGATTTTGAACCACTCTAACGTATGTATAGACAAAACTTTATTTTTCTCAATTTATAGTTTTTATGACCCCTCATACACTGGTTCAAAATCATTAAAAGCTGGCCATAAGTCGAAAAAAAAAAGTTTTTTTAAAATAACTTTTTATGGACCGTATTGTCTAACAGATATTCACAGACCTCAAAAAATTTTTAAGAAAGATCCAGGTATTCCTATCTTTCCAATAGTACGTTTCTCAGACGCAAAGTTCTGTCAGTTAAAAGTAAAAATTTAGTGTTACCTGTAAAAATTGTTTGGTTACTGTAAAACTGAACCTATTTTAATGCTTGAATATGGAATGTCTTTGTAAAAGAAAATACTATCGAACCTTTGTATTCAAAACTTGGAATAATTTATACTTTTACGGTAATTTTGATTAACTTAAAATAAATTATTTCACAAAATCAGTTTGTAATGTTTATGAAAAAAGCCTAAAACTAATTTATACCACGTCATACTACCAAGATTTTTTGGATTTAAGAAGATTGAAATCTTTTCTAACACATATAAAAAAATTGAGGTGCCTTTTTTTGCCTTTTTTTGTTTGACGCGATTTTTTCTGAAGCACCCAAATTTAACTCATATTGCTTGCCAAGTGTCAATATGTGTTGCTCGCCCGAAATGATAAAATTTTTAAATTATTATTCAGCTTATACTACATGATAACGGAATCTAAAAGCCATTTTTATGTAGACCAATTTACTGTTGCACACGACTCTATCAAAGTTAAAGTTTTGAAATAAATTTTTAAATTAAAAAAAAAAAAAAATTGTGAAAGAGTGTGCTTTACTATTTCGAGTCCGCCATTTTGTTTTTTAAAAATCTAATATCAGATTCGTAATCAGTGACCCAAAAAACCCCCGACTAAATTTTTTTTCTTTTGCCATTTTGAATCCTCCATTTTCTTTTTTAAAAATCTAACATCAAATTTGATTACGATCTCAAAAATCCCCAGGTGAAAAATTTCGTCTCGAAACTTTAATGATAACGACTTTTGGTCAGCTTTTAGAGATTTTGAACCAGTGTGCCTCAGTACAATTTAAAAAAAAAAAACTGTCTAAAGTCGTGAATAGATTTTTTTTTTTAATTTTTATAATGTTCTTATAACAATATATAGATATATATGTATGTTTTAGCATAAATTTCTGCACCAGTTAACAATCCTGTGGCAGCACACATTCACGTTTGGAATTGAGCTCATAACCGCCTATGCACTGACATCCAATAATGCATTGCAGTGTACAGTAATCCTTTTTGGGAACATTACACTTCTTTGGACATGTATCACCACAAATAACAAAATGCTGATTGGCAGGACATGCTTAAAAGAAATAAGTAATAAGTAGATTGTTAAAATTAAAAAGATAAAGAATTATTTAAATGCTTTACAGTATTCATTTTCTTACCACAATTTGAAGAAGTTTTTAATGACACAATCAATCAATTGTCAAAACGGAAAAGTTTAATTTTACGTCGAAATTTCTACTATTCAGATAGTACAGTAAAGTTGTCGAAAAATGTATGAAGACCAAGAAAAAATTGCACACTGCAATTTTTTTATGCTTAATGTTTTTAGGACCTTTTTAGATGCCTAACGTCAAAAAGGTGACCTGCTCACCCTTGCGCTTAAGCCGCTATTTTGAAATATGTTTGATTCAATTTATCTCGTTTCCTGTTGGTTGTACAGAAAAAATTTTGAGCAAAAATTACGGGCAATAAAATTTTACATATTTTTGATCTCGGACGCGATATTCATAAGATGATATTTTGAGCGGTGGAGGCCGCCAAAGTTACAAAAGATTTGCTTTTTTCCATTTGCACCCACTGGGTGTTGATTTTTCAAAAAGGCGCTTGCAAAAACAAGCAAAATAATTTTTAAATGAAGTCATTGTTTCAATTGGTTCTCCAGTTATGACAAGTTAAAAATAAAATGCGTGAAAAAAATATCTTCCCAGTGTGCCAGACGGTTCAAATCTTCGCTTTTTTATCCGTTACGGATCCGGTACTGATCCGTTGGCGGGAGAGATTCCCAAAAAAAAACGAATCATTTATTTTTTTGGAATTTCTCCCGCAAACGGATCAGTAACGGATCCGTAACGGGTAAAAAAGCGAAGATATGAACCGTCTGGCACACTGGGTTATCTTACTTAATTACTCGAGAACCAATTGAGATAATCACTTCATTTAAACACTATTTTACTTGGTTTTGCAAGAGCTACAAATTATGTTATTACTACTTTTTGAAAAATCAACACCCAGTAGGTGCATTTGAAAAAACTGTAACTTTGCAGTGGGCAATTTTTTCTAGGTCATTGTACATTTTTACCATACAAAAAGAACTGTTGATAAATTCTAAAACCTGAATTATTATCTTAAGAAAGTTAGCGAAAAACTTCTCAACAAATTTTGACATTCGCGACAAAACGACCAAAATGTAATTAAAATTAAAGCACTACAAACAAAATTTGGGCGTAACACCGCCCACAAAAATTTATTGGAAATTTTTTTATATATTTTTTTGACCAATTTTTGAAAAATGATTAAGTTAATGTCTCAAAGACTTCTCTAAAAATTCGCTTGTATACCATGGACAATTCTTAGCACTTTTTACGACATACATCTTTTTCATAAGATGACTTGTTTTTGAGTAAAAATGACTTTTTCCGACCGCCTACTAAAAAAATCGATTTTTGGAAGCGAACATAATAGATGGAGAGCCAGCGCTTGGCTGATCCTCTTCATAGTATAAATGCTGTATATCGGGTTCAAAAGGTCGAGAAAAATTTTTTTGTTTTTTTTTCTCAAATATCTCGCTAACGGATATATCTACAAAAAAATTTTGTTGCACAATTTTGTAGCTCAAAAATTTCCTAAAGAAAATAGTAAAAGTTGTTTTCGTACAGTTTAGGAGATATGATCCAGTGAAATTGGGCTTTCCGATCCAACATGTAAAATCCTTATTATTCTTTTTCTTTTAGTCAGCTTATTTTGTAGTTTCAAAATATGCACTAAAATTCGGGACCGATTTTAGTCGCACAAAAAGTTATTCAGGCACAAAGGTCGAGAAAATTAGAATCTCGCTAACACGGTTATTTCTACAAAAAAATGGTGCTCCTATTTTGTAGCTCAGAAAATTTCATATCATAGAGTGGTGCAAATTGTTTTCGTACGACCCACAGTTTAGGGGATATCCTATTTTAAGGTATTTTCCGCATACAAGTGTTCATACCAATATGAATGTTGATTCTCAAATTACTATAACTATGCTTACGTGATAGTATCATGGCTGAATTTTTTTGTGGATATTTTTCTTGTAGTAAGTACTAACTTTTTTTTTTAGTCAAACTGTGAGAGGTGGTGCCTTCGTGAGATATCGGATGAGAAAGGTCAAGCTAAGGCTCATCAAACTTAAAAATGTTCCAAAAATAACATTGAAAACAATTAACTTATATTTTTTCCAAGCACACTTACGTGTTGGTTTCAATATCTCAGAAGTACTTGTACTTGTAACCGTATATGCAAAAAAGCTCAAAGCCACAAAAATCACAAAGAAAATTTTCATTTTTAAATATTAAAGTCGAACAAAAGCGTACTCTTATCTGACTTTGCCACAAGTTTGTGACTGATTTATAAACCATTTCTATTTAACGGTTATACAAAATTAATTACAAAAATTCGTTTCATATTTTCACATATGAGACGCTCAGAAGAAAAACGCGAGGTACAGCATGCGCACGCAAAAACGAAAAGTAGAATGATTTGCAGAAAAGTGCAGACTTAATTTTTTTGAAACGGACACAGTAAAAACTAAATTTGCTAAGCTGAAACTGTTTTTGGTGGTTTTATGAAGAATTTTTGATCAGAATTATTGGCTTATACTTTTTTTAAAAAAATTTTTTATTTTTTTTAAAAGTTATAAGCATGTGAATTTTAATGTATATCTTTTTTCAAATTGTGATTTCTCCATGAATATTAAGCAAAAATTAATGAAACTTTTGAGGTATGACTAAGAATTGTTCAAAATTTAGATGAAATAAACTTTTCATAAATATTTTTAAAATTTCTTATGAATAATGCTCTTTATAATAAACAAAGTTCGCTAAAACAAATCACTATTAAACAAATAAATATTCAAGCTATACCTTTACATAAATAAGAACAAAATTTTTACACAGAAATGTTCTCTGAAATCTACACAACCTTTCTATGAAAAAAAATTGTAGGAATTTATCATTAACAAAAAAGTTTCGCACGCTTTAGTGGCGCCACATCGGTGCCTTGCCTATGTGATTTTCGTATTTCACCACTGCATGCCGTTTCAAAACAACAAATCATAGTTTATGCACAAATTGAGAATGCACGTTAGAACGCGCAGTGAGCGTAAATGTATGAATCGCATAGGCAAGGCGCCTATGTAGCAGTATTGAAGTACGCGTAACTTTTTTCCTCCATTTTTTTTCATAGAAATGTTGTGCAGACTTCAGGGAACATTTTTGTGTAAAAATTTAGTTTTTATTTATGTATAGGTATAGCTTAAATATCCATTTGTTTACTACACACTGCATTATTTATAAGAAATTTAAAAAAATTTTATGAAAAGTTTATTGCATCTATATTTTGAATTATTTTTAGTCCTACCACAACGGTTTCATAAATTTTCGCTCAATATTTACGGACAAATCGCAATTTGAAAAAAGACATATATCAAATTTTACATGCTTATAACATGCTTTAGCAAAATAATTTTTACTGTGTCCGTTTCAAAAAATTTAAGTTTGCAAAGACAATTTCGTTAGCAGAAGAATACAATGTAGAATAAGCGAGCACGAAAGAGGGATGAGTGCGTTGGTTTTGTTCTTCCGCGCAAAAATTCTTCATTCTGCATTCTTCTGCTAACGAAATTGTCTTTGCACTTTTCTGCAGAACATTCTACTTTTCGTTTTTGGGTGCGCATGCTGTACCTCGCGTTTTTCTTCTGAGCGGCTCATATTTGTTATTAACAAAGCCGTTTTATAACAGACGTTATAAATCGATCATTTACCCAAAAAAACGGCACAACTCAAAAAACCAAAATTTTAAGTTAATGATGCAGAATTATTTGTTATATCGTACTTCATATATTGTACACTGACAAAAGAGTATGTTCCCCAAAAAGAAATATATTTGGTTGAATATTTTATAAAATATTTATTAATAGTTAAGAAATTTTGGTTAATAATTAATATGCCTTTAATTGGACCTTAAAATGTTGTTGATTGGGCCAAACATGGTATTTGTTTGATAGATTGTCAAATATTTGCTATAATTTAAAAAAAAACCTTGTCTGGGGTTCGAGTGCATTCAAAATTGTAAAATAATCAAAAAAAAAAAAGAACATCATGAACTATAATATACGCTAAAAAAGTAAAAAAATAAAATAATTATTAAAAAAAAAAAACACTTTCTTGGCTTGGATTCGAACCTACGACCTCGCGGATATGAGTCAAACGTCTTATACACTGTGCTAACTCCATCTACAATGATTTAAGAAAGTAATGAAAAACTCCAAGAATACATATATAGACAGAGTTAGCTGAGTGTATAAGACGTTTGACTGGTATCCGGTAGGTCGTAGGTTCGAATCCCAGACAAGAAAGTGTTCTTTTATGTATTATATGTTAGTTCCTAAAAAATAAAATAAAAAATAATAAAGGTCATTATATTCAAAGATATATTTGGTAATTATAAACAAATATACAATTGAACCAATAAAATTGCTCAAATATGCCGCTCATTAAATAATAATAAATATTTAATTCGCCTATATCAAATATATTATTTGTTAATTATTACCAAATTTTGGTATATACAATCATATTATTTTCTCAGTTTAAAAATTTCATATTAATATCTTTTACGGTCACCGTTTGAGAACGTAATAACTTTTTCAATTAAAAATATTTATTTCATTTTCTGCAAAATCGTGTTTTTTGACTTGTATCGTTCTTTTAGTAAATGCGCCATATGTAATACTTAAAAGATCAAAGTCGGTATAAATGAAAACACTGACTTTTTATTTTATATAAATATTTAAATACGTTGCTACCAGGAGCTAAAAAGAATCAAAAAATTTACGGTGCCGCTCGCCCTCCACCCCAAATCGGTCGTATCACTGGAACTAAATATTTGACTCAGGTGAATGAGATTCGGTACATACCTTTGATACTATTTGACACAGACATATATGAGGACTCTATGCGAAATTTTTTGGCGAAAAATTTTTACCCCGGAAATGTGTGCCTCAAGAGCTTCCGATGACCCATTAAAAGTTTTATTGCATTCGGTTGCGCCAAGCCCGATATATACACAAAACATTTTATTGTGTTGACAGATTTTCCCGTTTTTTCATGATTTTCATGAGTGAATAACTCGAAATGAGTGCATTTTCAAGGCATTGTAAATGGGGAGAACTTGTTTCTTGTATCCTGAAAAATATATTTTCGTCACGTATAAAAAATTTTTCCGCATGCGCAATATGGTTTTTTTTTTCACTTTTTTCTACTTTTCATATCGTGGGGTCGAAATTTTTTATCTCACCAGGTCTAAAAATGTTTGTCGAAGGATCTTTTGGTAGTCACAAAATTTTCAGAATGGAGACTTTCATATTGCCCTCAGTATATATTCATATAGAGGAATGATGTACGGGAAAAAAATTTAAAGGTAATCTGCACGCTAACCCAAACCAAAAAACACTTCGATTAACATTTTGAGACCGGGGGAGACAAACAAACCCAAATGTTTTTTATCCATGACGAAAATATTTTGCAGGATATAAGAAACAAGTTCTCGTTACTCATCATGCCTTGAAAATGCACTCATTTTAAGTTATTCACGCCTGAAAATCATGAAAAAAAGGGGAAAATCGGTTTACTCAATAACCTATCAAATGGATATATCGGGTTTAACGCAAGCGTTTGCCGTAAAAACTTGAATGGTAATCGGAAGATCTTGAAAAGCACATTACCGGGGTACACTGAGAAAACAGTATGATTATATATACCAAGATTTGGTAATAATTAACAAATAATATTTTTGATATAGGCGAATCAAATATTTGATATCATTTAATGAGCGGTATATTTGAGCAATTTTATTGGTTCAGTTGTATATTTGTGTATAATTACCAAACATATGTTTGAATTATAAAGACCTTCATTATTATTTTTTATTAAGACCTTTATTATTATTAATCTTTTCATTAATTAGGAACTTACATATATAATACATATTAAAAACACTTTCTTGTCTGGGATTCGAACATGCAGCCTCCCGGATATCAGTCAAACGTCTTATACACTCAGCTAACTATGTCTATATATTCTTGAAGTTTTTCAATACGTTCTTAAATCATTGTAGATGGAGTTAGCTTAGTGGTTAAGACGTTTGACTGATAACCTAGGGGTTGTATGTTCGATTTCCAGACAAGAAAGTGTTTTTTTTTTTAATAATTATTTTATTTTTTTACTTTTATAGCGTATATTATATTTAATGATGTTTTTTTTTTTTTGATTTTTTTATTTTTTTGAATGCACTCGAACCCCAGACAAAGTTTTTTTTAAGTTATAGCAAATATTTGACATTCCATCAAACAAATATCATGTTTGGCCCAATCAACAACATTTTAAGGTCCAATTAAAGGCATATTAATATTAACCAAAATTTGTTAACTATCAACAAATATTTTATAAAATATTCAACCAAATATATTTCTTTGAGGGAAACATACTCTTTTCTCAGTGTAAAAATCGATTTTTATTTTTCATCAAAAAACTTGCAACAAAATTTATTATTAGTACTCTTTCCCTTCATGTTTCATCCCAAATATTTCAAAACCCTGACGTGATGGGCCAATTCTAATTCAAATTTTACGCAAAAAATGCCTTCAGCAATAATCCTCAGCCGCACTGCAACAAAATCTTGCAACAAGTCGCTACGAAGCTTAGCTATGAAAGCAATTTTTTTAAAAATGTAACATGCTTGAATGGCTCCATTGCGACATATAAAAAGTATGTCATATATTTATTTATTTGGAACTCCCTGGAGAAATGTACGACACAGATATTTCCTATGACAATTTTTAACTACGAAATTTTCCCTATGTTACTGACACAATAGCAATTTTATATTTAAGTTTTATTCTTCAATAGGAATGTATCTCAGAAGTTTTTTTAGCAATGCCAAGCGATATAGCCCAGTGGCGGATCCAAGGGGGGCGATGGGGCGATCGCCCCCTCTCTCAAACCTAAATTATATGCAAAGATTTTGAAAACATTCTGTTAATATCTTGAAATGTAGTCAATCGGCCCCCCCTCTTGACAATGCTGGATCCGCCACTGATATAGCCCCATATTTCCACACTCTTCCCACTCATCATAATGATGATTGCGCTTCTAGTAAGCAATAGTTTTTTGGTAACACATTTCGACACAATACATGAACACGAAGAGTTTTTCCCCAATGCGCGGGCACTTTTTTTCCCGCCGCTACCCACATAGTCAGTGTTGTAATGCAGTTTTCCCACGCGTTGCATTTGCGGTACATTCATCCAATTAAAATGTTATCCTACAAGTAGAAAAATTCAAGGAAAAAATTGTAATACTACTAGTAGTAGAAGTTGTAGTACTAGAACGAATCGTAATGGGAATAGTAGTAGCATACTGTAAAAAAAGGGAAAAAATAGTAACGACTCAAAACATGTAAAAGAAAGAAAAAAAGTAAATAAACAGCACTACACAACAATTGTGGAGATGAAACAGGCAAAAAAAAAGGGAGAAAAAAGGAAAAAACACAAAAACATGTGCTACACACAACCCAGCGATGACGACTACTTCGACGAAGAAGCAACACTCAACAGCCAAACTGCAAAGGGAATAAAATAGAACTTAATTAGATTGTGCTTTGGGAGCTTGTTTAAAGCTTTGCGAACACATTGAAAATGTGCGGGGCGCACAAAAAGTCAAGCATAAAAACAACATTTATAAGAAATGTAAGTCAGTTAAGAAAAAGAAAAAAAAAAGGGAAAAAGTGTGCAACACTAAAAATACGAAAAGGGAGTGGAGAAAGTGCAGCAAACATGGCACAAAAGTTAAAGCAACACAAAAGCGGCAATACAAAAGTTGCGCTATTATTTGTTCTAGAGGGGGCAAAAAAGTTTCCCCATTTCTCAAATGATGTTGGCGAAATTTTTTTCCAACTTAATGAGCGAGCGTTAAGTACACATGCACATGTGTACGTGCATCGCAAAGGATAATGCGCAAATAATAATTTCAACAAATGCCAGTACGTTTTTGATGATAACTGTTGGCATTTTTTTCATTAACTTAAATGCGCTTTAATTGCACTGCTGCATTTGTGGGGCGTTTTTTTTTTCGTATTTTTCTTTGCGAAACTTTTCATTGCAACATATGATTGTGTTAATGAATGGGGATGCATTAAGGACTTGACGGGCAATATTTTTTTAGATAATGTTTACTAATTGTTTTGAATTGGGCTACTACAATTCGATAGTTGTGGAAGACAATCTGAAAAATGTTTAAGAAATTTATAAAGTAGTAAGAAAGTAATCTTGAATAAAGTCTAAAAAGTAAAAAAAAAATTGTTAACGTATAGGATACTGGAACGCTCAAACTATAAGTCGTTAAATATGCGATATCTTGAAACTTTTTATAGAGCGTATGTTCCCAAAAATAACTGTAGAGTCCGAGAAAAAACATGAATTCTACAGCATATTAAGCTCAACTCATGCCTTAGTCAGTACAAAAGATAGGATGAAGCTGTTAAGCTTCAAACCCCATAAACTCGCATAATAAGCAGCTCGTTCTTCATTCACAGACCATGACATAAGGTAAAAAGGGTGCGGAATCCCAAACTGAATATCTATACATCAGTAACACCCGACTCAATAGCCTACTCGACGTTCGTACAATGTAAAAAACTTCGGTTTCGATCATTGATATTATCCAGAATTGGGCATATGTTCGTATTAGGAACTTAATCTGCGAGGCCTGCACTATTGCCGTCTGATTTCAGAGCAAGAGAAAATTATCTTAAAGCAATTTTTTGTTCCAGTTCTTGTTTGCATGGATGATACTGGCTTTTTTGTAACGCTAAGTCAACGATTTTTGCCAGAATCATGGGTGGCATTCACAATATTATCATATCTTTGGCATAATCTTTTCGAAATCACTATTCAAGACTTTTAGGAGCTACTCTCTAGATATGCGTTCTTCTTTATAAAATTTAATATTGAACTAGAAGGGTATAATTGTATTCGGCACCGAATACTCCAACATGTTTTCTAAACTAATCAATTTTGACCTTACTCGAAAGATGAAATTCTAAGAATCCAATCGAAATTAAACAATATTTATGATAATCCGTGCAACTAGCGACAAAAATCTTTTATGATAAGCAGATCCACCATAGAAGAGTTACATAACATCTGACAGTCTACATTCGCGTGAACGAAAATGCGTCTTTGTCGATTGCAAAATCAGTTCTTTACTGCGGTTATATAACGTGGTTAATCTAGAGACCCTTAAACATCATTAGCTTACTAGTGTTTAGCAACAATAGTCTTTGACGATATCTGAAAATTCGGTAGCCAGGACTATCTCCAAAGTCTGTTAACCCGCTGCCGAAGAGACTCTAGGCATTTATAACTTCATCGTCAACATTTATGAACCATATCAAAATTTTATATGCTCCATGATAGTTCTTTCTTTATGCTTTGAGCAATGTCTTGAAAACAATCGTGGAAGTGAAAATGGAGGAGTTTTTTTGAGGAGTAAAGAATATATGAAGAAGTGACATGTGACCTCTTTTTAGAGATGTGTTCCGATGAGCTCTGAAAAATCTTTCATTCACCGGAATAGCTCTCAACAAAAAGTTCCCATTCCATACATTGCGTAAAAAGATTTGACTAGGTCCGCGGACGGACCTAGGTTCGAATGCTAGTGTGGTCAATTTGTTTTTTTTTTTTTTGTTTAAACTTTACGGAAAGGTAAATATCACTTAAATTTAAAAAAAAAAAAAAAATTGTTATACTGTAAGGTTATTTAAACAATCAGAATTAACTAAAACAGAAAGGTAAAATTTTCTAGAAATGAAATAGTACGAACTATTTTTTTTTTTCACCGTATAAATTTGTTACTAGAGATTTCGGCTTACAAACAGATAGCAACAAACTAGAAAGGGTGTTACCTTTGGGCTGGCCAAACACTAAATACCCTACACTGCAGTTTTTCGAACATTTTTCTTATACGGAGGTGCCACGCCCTCCTCTCCGAGTTCACCCATTTTCTGCTCAGAGCTTACATATATAGCCCTTAGTGTTTGGGTGAAATTCAGTTGGATTATCTCAAAAAAACTTTTTCGGTATACAGGCCCGTGCACACGGGGGTGTTTTGGGGGTTCAAACCCCCCCCCAGGAAGATATTTTACCCATATGTAACGGCACAAATCAAGTGTTTAGTATAGTGCACCCTCGTTTTTTGAAACCCCCCCAAGAGCAAATCCTTTTGCTAATATGGGAGGTGCCACGCCCTCTTGTCCGAGTTCACCTAGTTTTTGCTCAGAGCTTACATATATAGCCCTTAGTGTTTTGGGGAAATTCAGTTGGATTATCTCAAAAAAAGCCTTTCAGTATAGCATTTTCAAACTTTTGCTAATATGGGAGGTGCCACACCCTCTTGTCCGAATTGGCAGAGTTGTGCTAATTATTCCTAATATTTATATGTATTTTGGTTGCATTGTCGTGAAAAATACTCCTAAAGTTTCATTTCGAATATATTTTTTGTATAGGCGGTAGAAGTGGCCGTTGACTGATTTCGCTTATTTTTGACAACTCAGTTTTCCCAAAAAATGCATTTCCACGCACAGATAGCCAGCCAGACAGAAGGACATAGCTATATTGAGGTGACGTTGATCAAAAATATATATACTTTTTCATACCTGCCACGGCTCTTTCTCTGCGTTACAAACGGAAGAACAAAGTGAATATACCCTGGGTGTAGGGTATAAAAATTAAAGCAATTATAGAATTGAGGTTTCGTAAATTGAACTGAAATTTTAAATATTTGGAAACGTCTATATTTTCAATAATGTCCAATTGTTTTCTACAAAATTGAATTTTCAAGAAGGAAATCGTCAATTAAGGTCTACAAAATTCCCAGTTGCAATATTAGTTCGAAAGAAACTTCTGAACTAGTTCATAAATGACCAGACAGATCAGATCAAATCAATTCTTAAGATTTGTGAATTATTATGAATAAGGAATGGAGTAGCGATTTCTAAACATTTCAAAAATGTGATTGAACAAAAGTGAAACAAATTTATATAACAAAATATTCTATTTCCCACGAGATAATCCTCATTAGAATTGCTGTGCTAATACAGGGAATTTTTGGCTATTTAACGTTAGCGGGGTTTTATCATCTCTTGTAATTAAACATTTGGAAATTTTATTTTATTTTTCTTATTTCTTAAAACAAAATTTCTTAATTACCTTCAAGTGTTTGTGTTGTTGATAATAAATGTTATTGTACGTCTATTGTTCACATCAGTTGTGGCAACAGTGGCGGTGATGGTGGTGGTGTTGCATGTTTTGTTCAAACTGACAGCATTAGGGAATTTCCTATTGAAAAGACAAGCGGGCATTTATTTTGTTTATCATTGCTGTTGCAGTTGCATTGTGATAATTGTTAATTAAGTTTGATATCTGGACATTCAACACGAAATAAGTTTGAGTGAGAGCCAGAGGGAAATGTATAACATTTAAAATATCTTTTTTAAAAAAAGTATTGTCAAAGAAAAAAACCTTTAAGAAACAAATTCCTCAAGTAAAAAAATGCTTTGGAAATAAGGAAATACAATTTGCAACGGCGAAGAAAAATATACCATAAAAAACTAGAAAAATATTTACAAATTACTGTTAAAGCACAAAACCTTGACAGTTCTGGCTTATGTTTTGATGTATTGTATGTAATATTCGTATGATAAATAATATTTTCAATTAATTTACTACAAAACGAGTATTTATCGTTATAAAACATTTGATAAACAGAAATTCATAATAATTTAGTAAAATATGTATTGCATCATTGCAATTGTTTGCGTTAAGTTGACTTAGAATTTCAAATCTCATAAGTAATTGAGTTCTCACCCTACCTAAAGTATCACACTATCTACATATGTATATATACCCCACCCTAATGTCTGGCTTAAATATTTTAATTGAAATAACGAACGTCTTCTTTCAATAATCAAATAATGGAAATTTGTTTTTATATTTCACAGCTTTTATCAACATATTGATACCAAGAATTAAATAGCAAGAAGAAGAAGAAAGAAAAAAAAATAAAAAATATAAGTACACTCGCATATTTGTATATTGCGACGCAAACAAAAGACGTACTTACGTATTTATACTGAAACGTTTTCGTCGTTCTACCCTAAGAGTTCGCAAGTCCAAGCCAAGCCAAACAATTGGTTTTGCCTGTCCAGTTAAAGCCATTATGACACTTTTTTTTAACTTTTTTTAAAATGATTTCAGCGATATGGAACATTCCCCATAGATTAAGAGACAGCGGCTAGCTTACCTACGTTTTTGAGTACCAAGGCAGAACTTTTTTATAGATCTTCTTTCAATAGTGGATATGAACCTTTGTTCGGAGTAGTTAAATCTTGAGAGGTGGTGCCTTAGTGAGTTAGTGAGTGTTAAAGTTCGCAAAATTTTGTGGACCAAAATTAGTTTGTAGAAATAACCCTTTGCGAGATATTTGCAAAAAACTGATTTTCTTAACCTTTAGGTGCCGATATATCACGATGTCATCACATCTCAAGAATTTACGAGAAAAAACCCACTGGAACATATTAGTAGAACACCTACAAAAAAATTTTCTTGACTTTGTACAATAGCTTTTTGCAGACGATTTTTTTAAAGATTTTCTATACTTTTAGATTTAAGTACATAAGGGTAAATCTCCGAAAAATGTACCAAAACATGCCTTTTGTGTCCCCACCTATTTTTTTTTGTTTTTTTATTATTTGAAGGTTTAGAATATGATAATTTTAACTTCTGAAAAAAAAAAAAAAAAAATGAACATAAACTGTCACCCTTTCCACATGTTTTTTTTTTTTTAAATTTAGCTTAAACAATAAATTTATAAAATTTAAATATAATTTTAGTCTCAAAATGCTTAAATAAACTTCAGAAAAGTCCATCATAAACTTTTAGGGTTGCCATATGGTTGTTTTCGAAAATTTATTTTAAATCTTACTTTTTTTTACGTTTGAAATTGTAATTACACACCAAAAAATAATAGTTTAAATCGTTAAAAATTTATGGACTATCAAATCGTTAAAAACCCATCGAACTGAAAATTTGATTTAAGCAAAACTAATAAAAAAAAAAAAAAACTGTTTGGCAACCCTAAAATTTTTTGTGCAATTTCAAAAAAAGTTTATCTGAGGAGTTCTGAAACCAAAAACTCAGTTTAGTCAAAAATAGTAAGAATTATGTAAGATCTTTGAAAATAACCTGGTGGCAACCCTAAAAATTTATGTTAGATTTATTTATTTAAGTGTTTAAGACTAAATTTTAATTTTTATTTTTTAAATAAATAGTTTAAGCATAACCAAACAAAAAAAAAAAAAAAAAAAACAGGTGTGAGTTATTAACGGAGAATGATGAAATGTTGCACTTTTTTCAAGTTGAAACTGGTGGATAGCCCGTTTAGTTGTTTATTGGTATAATTAAGTACATAAAGATCAAATAATATGTTTAGTAATATAAAAAATTCACTTGCGTTCTTTACAAAATATTTAAACGAGCGAAACAATGAAAGTGCCTATAATATAAATCTTTTATCTGCAGCTTCGATTTCGTTTTCAGTTCTATTTCAGTTCCGACTACGAAAAATCAAATTTCAAATAGAAGGTTCCGACTTCGGTTCTAGTAAAACTACCATCGTAACTTCGTTAATCCTAAAGTTATCGACCTTTTTATTGTCATCATTGCTAGCTTTATATGTGAGTTATCTTTAAATTTTCAGTGTCGGTTGCATTGTTTTTCAATTCGGCCTTCTGCGATTCTAAGACAAAGTTTTGTTGTTTATTTTGTAGAGATTAAATAAACACATTGAACAGTTAGCCCAAACCAACAATGTCATCTGATACATGCTTGTTTGTTAGCTAATAATTTAAATCATTATCTATTCTAAAAAACTACTAACAATTACAAAATCTCACGGTTTCGTCTCACCAAATAATCTTGCAACCTCAGACGCTTTACAAGAAAAGAGAAAAACGAAAAAAAAAAAAAAATAGAACTTGTGCATTTGCCGTATTTACGTTTTGCTGTGATTCTCAAGAAATCTATGCAAAAGATTTAAAGTAGTATGCTTATCAAGTTCTTCTGGATGTCGGCATGTTCGTTTGATATTATGATTGAGGTGATAAATGGAGCTTAACGAAAACCAGCCTGTCAATAAATAAATTTTTGTTGTTTTGCTTTATGCACTTTTGATTCTATTGAAGGGCCATTTTGGCTAAAACAAACACTTTTTTTATCATAACTTTTTTATCATTACAAAATAGATACCCAAGTATGATTCAGAAATAAAGATTATGATCTACAAAAAATGCTTAGAATTGTTCAAAGGATATGTGTGTAATTTTTCAGAATTTTTTGAGATATTTGATAGTTTTTAAAAAATTTATCAAATTGAGAGTGAGTTTTCAGCTGTTAAGCTTACGTCCGTCAGCAAAATGCTAGGCTTACTCAAAACCAAGGCATCTACGAAAAAATTTCATTACACGTAAAATGCTTAGAATCCTTCAATGGATAGGTGTGAATTTTTTCAGAATTTTTGGACATTTTTTTTTTTGGTCAAGTTTTGAAAAATTATAAAACATCTCAAAAAATTCACACGCATTTGTCGGACAATTCTAAGCATTTTTTGCTTTATAGACTTTTTTTCTTTAGATGCCTTGCTTTTGAGTGAAAAATCGTTTTTTCAACCGCATAATTGTAAAGCATAAAGAAATCGATTTAGGGATGCGAATATTATCTATATCCCCAAAAAAAATTTATAATTTTTAAACGCCAAAATTTTTGTAAGAACATAATCTTTATTTCTACAGAAACCTGGGGTATCCATTTTGTAATGAAAAAAAAGTTATAACCAAAAAACACGGAATATAAAAAAATGATGTAGATATCGGTTTTAAGAAACCTTGTTACTTCTAAGTTGGTTTCGGGATGAATCTAAATTTCGACCCTATCTAATGTCCAATTATAAATAAATAAATAAACTACATTTTCAATGAACTTTTGATACCATTTGGTACTTTCTGACATACTGTTGGCAACATTTTGGTGTAAAAATGAAATGAAGAGTTTTACTTCAAGCTCATTAATTGAAAACATTTATGAAATGTTATATCGGCTTTACTAACTATAACAGAACATCTCACAATTGTATGAACATGTGGTCACACATATAAGTAAGCGATTAAATGAATTGAATTCATAGCATGGTAATGGCTGAAAGTGTCGCACACTTCATTTTTATGCTGGTAGTACGAACGGATGTTGAACGTTGTTGAGATACGGCGATCGTATGGTATATAAGCTCGAGAGTTATCTTGGCTGCTATTGTTGCTGCTGCTGCTGCTGATTATTAAATTTAATTTAAGCTGAGCTGAACAACAGCAACAGATAAATTCCATTTCATTAATTTTTCGTAATACCAAAGAAAAAAACACATGTGGCTCGGAACGAGCAAAGGGATGGGATGGGATGTCATGTAGAGAGCAAACAGCCAGATGATCATCATCATATCTACACAAGAAGTTGAGTGTGCGCTGCGATCATAAAAAATAATCGCAAACATGATGAAGTGTGGAAGTTCAACAGCAAAAACTCAAATGTAAAATTCAAATCAAAAGATAGATAGAAAGGCCAGGCCAGGCCTAAACCCCCACTATCACCACCACCACCTTAAAAAAACATGTGCACACACACATTAAAGCAACCAACTCAGCACTCAGACCAAATCACTTAGCAAACGATCGTCTCTGAACAGGAAGATAAAACAAATTCCACATTTCATATCAGCCACATTTTGCGGATCGCAATGGATTTTACGCCGCTTTGGATAGAGTGCGCGCGCATTTGGCCTACCCCGGGTGCGATCGATGGTACCGAAAATCACCATTGACTGAATGAGTAACTGACTCACACAAATGCGAACTTTATATGAACGTTTTTATTTACTTGCGAGTCGTCGTTTAGTACAGATTTTGTTGTTGTTTTCGGTTTTGATTAGGGTGAGAAAAACGGGAATTGAACTCAACGCAACAGCACAACAACCAGACTCGGTCTGAACTTAAAGTGGCTTTGTACTTATGACTCGACTGTCAGAGTACAATATGTATGCTGATATGTGGTAGCCTCTGTCTGTATGTTTCTAACTGTGGCGATAGTGTGGATTGAATGTGGCCTGGCTTTATTATATGTATGTACTACGTACTCGTATCTGCTATTTTTATTTGCTGTTATTGTTGCTGTTGTTATTGCCATCCATACACATTCACAACTGCATTCATTGTTGGCTGTGGCAACAACAAAGTTCTTAATATCAGCTACAGACATACATACTTATGTACATTAGATAGGATCGAAATTAAGATTCAACTCGACAGTGTCTCAAAAGTAAAGACTCTTAAAAACGATGTATGCATCATTTTTCTTTTTCGTTCAAAAAAAACCATTAGGCGATTTTCATTCTTTTGAAGGCCCATTTTGACAAAAAAAAAAACTAAAATGTCTTTTGCTCATAACTTTTAATGGATACCAAAATTTGCTTCAAAAAAAAAAAAAAAGATTATATTCTTGCAAAAATTTTGGCATCAAAAAATTATAAATTATAGAATGTATTAAATAATTTTGGTACTTTTTGGGCAATTTTAGTACTTTTTTCTATTTGGTACAAAATAGAAAAGCTCATTTATCATCCCTGGTACAATGACAAATGTAAACCCAAAAGAAAACAAAAAAATGAAGTCAGTTTCGGTCAGCTTTTTATCATTTTCTTTGTGCTGTATCCTTTTTTCAGCTCTGTGTGACCGCGTATTTTGTCGTTGTTAATATTGAAAAACTTGAAAAATTTGCGACCTGAAAGATTGTTTTTGTGCAGCCTCTTTCCCTATCAGAACAGTTCTAGACTATCTACAAATCTTGTCACTGCCGTTGCATTAATTTTACTTATGTCTTAACTTATCGGAGACCGAAAGACATGGTGTGTCCCAGGATACATCCAGGATTTTGCTTTTTTTAAGTTGTTGTAAATTAGATAGTCTGAGGGCCGCACAAGCTGCTTCCTTCTTAACCATAAAGTGAAGAGGAGTGAGTCCCGTAAGCATGCCTAGAGTTGCTGTCGGGCACGTCCTTAGTGCCCCGTAACACCCAAGTAGGCTATTCTGAAAATCCTGTTTAGTTCATTCTGACCCTTAACTTGGTCTACCTTTGGTCACCATGCTAATGCAGCAAAAGTGATCATTGGTACGATGATAGTTTAATAAGATCATGCCATAATTTTTGGCCGTAGTCCCCATGTTTTACCATACCCTTTGACAAACATATGTTATTCTTAAGGTTTTATTTTTTATGTATGTTGGATAACTATTCCAAGTTGGACTTTTATCTAGGATTACTCCTAAATATTTCATCTCCTCGGAAACCGTTGGCACCGTTTTCCCCAGACTTAAAGCTTTCAGGTTTAGCTTCCTCGTCCTGGTAAAGGGGACCAGCGTGGTTTTACTCGGGTAAATTTTGAGTGCTTTCTCTTGGCAACATCCTAGAGCTAAGTTGAGAGCTGGTTGCATTCGCTCAGTGATGGTAGAGTCAAACCTTCCTCTAATCATAATAATCAGATCGTCAGCAAAGCCTTGGACCTCGAGTTTGTCATCATTGAGAATTACTATTAGTTCGTCGAGGACTAGTATCCATAAGGGCGGTGACTGTACGCCTCCCTGGAGGCATCCTTTAGTTGTCCTCACAGTTAGTCTTTCTGTACCCGCTTCATAGATGACTGTCCTATTTTTAAGCATGTTGAGGACCCAATCAATGATCATTTTGGTTATTCCCTTTCTAATCAATGATTCCTCAATTGACTTAAAAGACGTGTTGTCAAAGGCTCCCTGTATGTCAATAGATGAACAGAGGGCTACTTCTTTGTCCCCCGAAGCCTTCTTGATTTTAGTCGTGAGGCTATGTATGGCGGTTTCAGTCGATTTACCCGATTGGCAAGCATATTGTTCAGGATGTAGAGGTGCAGCCACAAGGTACACACTTCTGAGATACTGATCTAAAATTTTCTCTATTGTTTTTATAGATTGTTCAAAAAGAAGTTCATAAAATTGCGCTGATCTTAACCGGTTCTTTTCATATGTATATCAAAATAACTACATTCAGTCAAATATTTTCCATTATTATTGACCACCTCTTGCTATTTTTTGGGCCACTAGGATGATCAAAATCGCTCGTTTGGTTCTTCTTGGAACAAAAAAAATAAAAAATTATGCAGTCATCGTTTTTAAGAGTACTTTTCACTTTTGAGATGGAGTCGGTATGACTTTTTAATGTTTGCATTATACAAATCAAACCAGTTTAATGTACATATGCCATATAGTACATGCATATTATGAAATTATTTTCCATAAACAGAGTATTACTGTATTTGTACTTGAAAATATTTATTCGTAGTTTGGGTATGTATAGGGTTTCCACACTAATTAAATGCATTTTAAATTGAACTTTACAATATATCTTGATCTGACATGTTCTTCGTTGCCTCAAAAAAATAGAAAAGAAAAACATAAATAAAAATTTGAATTTTTCAATATTGGAAATACAAAAACTCAGCCATTTATTGCCAAAGGTACGTCGGGAAATCAGATGAACATTTTAAGCACCTGAGTTAAAATCAGAATCACTTCATGGTTCAAAGTCAAAGTACAATATGATTTTTGCCAAGAATATAAAATTTTGTTTCGAGAGACATTTTCGTTTTAAAATTTTCTTAATATCCAAATATTATGCCTCTTCATCACATTGGTCAATGGTGTAGAGGTCTAATGAATTTATATGTAAAAATAACATGTTTCTATCTATCATGCGGACGGTCGTAGGTTCGTATCCTCCTGTGGATTAGGAATTTTTTTTTAATTGATATTTAAATTCGTGTGCCTTCAAGAAAAATATTTTGATTTATGACCAGAGTTTAAGTTTGCCCAACTTCATTTTTAATAAACTCGTTAAGGTCTTTGTTTTATACATATACGTGGGCTGCTAGATATATTTCTGGCTTAATAATGAAAATGCGAATATTTTTCATCAAAAATGGTTTTATTGATTTTCAAAATATTCTCCAGCATGATTTATACACTTTTGCATGCGCTCAAACCAATTGTCGAAGCACTTTTCCCACTCCGATTGAGACACCTCCAAAACATGGTTTTTGAACGCTTTAACAGCATCTTCTGGCGACGAAATCGTTGACCACGCATTTTTTTCTTTATGTGCGGGAATAAAAAGAAGTCATTGGGTGCCAAGTCAGGGCTGTACGGCGGACAACCCTTCAATTCGACGTTTTGACCGGTCAAAAAAGCGCTGGTTTGAGCCGATGTGTGAGAGCTCGCATTGTCATGGTGAACAATGATTCGTCTTCTCTTGCTCGTTTTTCGAATTTCTCCGAAGACTTCAGGCAAACAAATTGTGGTGTTTCACTCAGAATTGACCGCCCTACGTTGCTCAAGCGGAACAGTCGCCACATAACCAGTTTTGCCGAAGAAACAGGCGACCATTTGCTTCGAAGTGCTTCGAACAACTTTCGTTGGATTTGGCTCGTCTTCGAAGACCCACACGGTCGATTGCTGGTTTGTTTCGGGCTCATTTGCATAGATCTATGATTCGTCAGCTGTGAAAATCTTATAAACGTCTTTTGAAGCACCGCGATCGTATTTTTTCAACATTCTTTGCACCAATCGACACGAGCCTTTTTTTGAGCGATTGTCGAATTGTGCGGGATCCAACGAGAACAAACGTTTTTTACAACTAAGTGTTCATGCAAAATAGAATGTATTGAAGTGGAACAAATGCCCAAAGATGCCTCTATCTCATGGTATATCACATGACGATCTTGCATTATCAGTTCACGCATGGCATCAATGTTCTCTGGCACAACGGCCGTTTTTGGACGACCTTCACGGGATTCGTCTTTGAGCGAGCGTCGGCCACGATTGAATTCATTAAACCAGTTTTTCACAGTGCTATAAAATAGTGCTTCATTGCCATATAAAGATTTAAGTTCATCGATGCACTTTTGTCGTGATAGTCCACGTCGAAAGTTGTGAAAAATTATCGCACGAAAATGTTTACGAGTTAATTCCATTTTTTTGCCAAATTGATTTTTTCAAATCACTGTAAACAACACAAATGATGGTCGTACGTCAAAACGTTCTGAATACGTTTATGCTAAAAAATGTCAAACTTTCCAATGAAAATGTCAGATTGCACCTAGCAACACTTAATGTTGCCTAGGCCAGAAATACATCTAGCAGCCTACGTATGAAAATAATAAAAGTGATGATATTTTTCTTCATTTTTATTATTTTTTCTGCTTAGTCTATAATACTAGATTCCCATCAGTAATTTGTGGCTGAGTTAAGGCTGTATCGAGATCTAACACTAAATCTGGGCGGTAATCACATGATTTACCATACGAAAATATTTGCCGAGATTTATTTTAAATCTGCGCAAAGGAAATACAACTTTAATTTTACTGCGTATGGTAGGTTGAAACGGGTAGGATATAACGATGGGATTTACAAATCTCAGCACAGCTAAATCTCCAGTGGAAGCGTAGTATAATATATATGCATTATTTTAAGAGTACTTTTAGCTTCAATAACGCTTTTCGATACAGCACAGTTTTCATCAAAGCTTTTGATATATTCCGACATTTTTGATTTATGTTACTTAAGGACTTCTTCGATGTTTGCCAAAACTTTTTAAACTTTTAGCTATTTTTTGACTAAGGGAACTTTTTTTAAATATTAAGATTTAGGTACAAATTGGTTTTTTTTTTTTAATTTTCTCAATATCCTTCAATACTTTTCAATTTTTTTTAATGATTTGCACCTTGTCCTTAGTGTCGACATGCCATTGTACTTAAAAAATTTTGAAATTTCTGTTTGCTCCAATGTACCCATACGGTTGGCAACTCTATCATAAGCGCAAATGCGCTCTATTTAAGCGCACATTTAAGACAAGAATTTTGAATTGCGTTTAATTTCTTTTTGTTGTTGCTGTTGTTGTTAATTTTTATTTCAATTGGGGAAATATATATATAAAAAAAGAGACGATTTACGATATGAGGAGCTAAACTGATGAAGAAATACATTCTTTCTATGCTTCATAAATAAAAACCACCAACATCTTCATATATGTAGTATGTAGGTACTTGAAGTTCCATATCCCATGGATTATAAGACGTAGTTAAGTTTTGATGTATAAACTGTACTTTATTTGTACAATGAGATAACGAGGCCAATACTTTATGTATTTAGAATAGAACAGAACTTCAACAACAACAACAAAAAAGTACCACTGAACTCTGGCTTTGATAAAATCCAAGCAGAATTCATTGTGAGTCGTATTTGTGGACAAAATATACCATAGATACGAATAGTTAAGAGCGTTGGGTGAATTTGGCAAAGAATTTTAGGGGAAGATGGCATTGTGAAAGACGCATTTTTAATAAGACAACAAAAGTTTTCTATACACAAAAAGGGGGAGAAATGAAAAGCAAGTTTTTTTTTTATTTGTGGCAACTTGTCATCAATTATGAAAGGTGTCAAAAATAAAGATGTATGAGTAGAAGAAATCGTATTCTGATTATAAGAGCGGAAAACATAGAAAAATTGTCATAAAGAACTTTTCATCGAAATCATTTTAACAAGTTTTAATATGAGCAGCAGAAAAATAACATTTTTTCTTTAAAAATCTCACATTTTGTGTGAAAAAATTTACATTTGTCAGTTAGATAGTTGCATCTCTGACTTTTTTTAAATCTAAGAATTAACGGACAGATTTCTCGCTAAACTTTGCTTTAGACTGCTTAAAAATAGAACGATTTTTGTAAAATTCAAGTTTCCTAGTCAAAAAAGTATGCTGGTAGTTAGGGAGATGGTGGCAGAATAAAATAATGTGACAACATCGTTCGACAGAAGATGCTAATTGTGAAGATTGGAGCAAATCAATTAATGTAAACCATGTCTGCCAATTATTTGTTGCTAAATTTTGAAATGACGGCTCTACAAAAATGTAAAAAAAAATATTATTCTGGTATGTGATAATATCGTGTCTGGCACATATTCTAAAAAAAAGAAGTAGTTAGCTTCAAAAATAAGACAAGCAAGCGACAAATATTTTTTGTGCTTTGAATTATCAATTTTTTTTCACAATCTTTGTGACATAAAAAAAATTATACGTTTGCATCGTCAGGCAGACTACGTCTTTTGTAAAGATAAGATCATTAGGAGTGATAAATCCCATGTCTGCCATTACAATATTGCTGCAAAAAATATCAAATTTTATGAAAATTTTCAAAAATCATTAGGGGTATTCACGATCAGAAGTACCGTCCTGAGTAACAGAGTAACAGGATAACGGTGCACAATCCCAATCTCTGTTACTCTTTTATCCTTTTAGTCAAACTGTTTTCTAGTGTAAAATAATCTCACACTTTTGCCTTTTTTTACTATTTCTATTTCTGTAGAAACGTTTGAACTTGTTTATAATTGAGAGACAATTTTCGTTCATCAAAAATAAAATTTAGAATAAGAGCAAAATATTCATTTGAAATTTTTTTTTTTTTGATTTCAGTTAAAATTATTTTGATAAACAAAAAGAAAATATAGAGTAGAACGGGGTAATGTCGTGCAGGGGGTAATGTCGTGCACTGGCTGTTTTAGCCCAAAGAATTGAATGATTTACCAACTGTTCGTAAGGTAGGGACCTGCTGACCTACTGAGCTTATGCATATAATACTAGCAATTTTCACCAGTTCGTCTCTACAGAGTAACCTTTTTTTCAAAACGCACGCTTTCGGGACGATGAAAGTGTTTTTTTATCGGGTCAGAAAAATAATTTTCCTTCCGGGAAAATATACTAGGTAAGTGTTTTCTGAAACGAAATATCCTGCCAAAGAAAAGAAATATTTGGTTTTCGAAAAAAATTTTGGGCTTCACCGAGTTATCGAAGTTGACCTTTAAAACGACCATTGGGGTAATGTCGTGCACATTCACTTACACAAACACAATTTCCCGCTACACAAATGTTGTTACACATGGATGTAACCAATGAAATTATCTTTCGATCGGATGCTTACTCGTTTCATTCGCTTGAGATGTACGGCTTTACGAGCATGTCAAAACTGGGTGCACGACATTGCCCCGTTCTACTCTACACAACATATTATGTACTTCACACTTGTATAATAATTAATAAATCCATGATAATGCTAAATCTCCTCTAATAGAACCACTACCTATCATTTCTCACACATTTTGGTACCTTTACTATACTCGGAAAACAATGCACGACATTACCCCACAAATTTTGAGGGGGGTAATGTCGTGCACATTTTTTTTTTCTTCACTTACACAAACACAACTTCTCGCTACACAAATGTTGTTACACATGGATGTAACCAACGAAATTATCTTTTGATCGGATGCTTACTCGTCGCATTCGCTTGAGATGTACGGCTTTACGAGCATGTCAAAGTTGAGTGCACGACATTGCCCCGTTCTACTCTACGTACAAAAGTATAGAGTATGCTCACAATTCAGAGTAACCGAGTGCTTTTTTACACTGTGACTCAGCTCGTTACTCCAGGTCGTGAATAACTCTATTATATTAAGTAATTTTGTCGTGTCTGCAGTTAAGCATAATAGTTCTATCAAATACCCTGTGCATGATAGTACAAGCAACAGACGCTTTGCGTGCTTATTTTTTAAAGACAGATGCTTTTTAGTATTTGAACATAAGCCGGAGTATACACGGAAAGAAAAAATATATAAAAATTATCTGAAACGGGCTGTGAAATGCGTGCAAACGACAGATTTAGGTATTTTTGTGAGTCAGGTTCGAGGGCTCTTATTTTAAATATCTGGGGAAGTCAATTCACCGATATTACTTTCAATACTGATCCGAGATGAGAATCCGTCAGTCTCGTCCTACCAGCAGACTTGTTTTCTTTTATAAACAAAAAGAATTTCTAACATAAATATTATTTTCATTGCAAATTTGCAAGTTTATTGAAATCGCTCAGGGTGGTATATCAAAAATATTCAAAAATATCTCCTTGCGTAAACTCCTATTTGTTTTGGGTAAATGGGTAAACATTAGTTCACGGTGTGCCTTAACCCGTTCTAAATCGGACGTCGTAGCACATCAAATTTTTTTCCAGATTCTGTTTACTTATCGTTCAAATGATGTATAAAAAAATTTTCACTCGTGACTCCTCGACTAAATTTTGAGAAAATCGCTTTTCCAATTGGGGCATTTTCCCATACAAAAAGAAAAAAAAAAATTTTTAACTACATTAAACAAAAATTAAAATAATCACATTCGATGTGTTTTGCGATGCTAAGTGGGAATCCAATCTCAGAATTGCTCTATCGTGTATAGTTTATGAGATATTGTAACCTAAAGACCAAAAAAAAGTCGTTTTTTGCCATTTTTTGAAGCTATATAACTATGTAACATATCATTTATTCATCAAATATGGCTTAAATACGTGAAAGCCCTAATTTTTTCCTTTAAAACCTATTTTAAATTATATTTATATCTTCATGCTTCTAAGAGATATCGTAGACCGAAATATTGTCAAAACGGGTTTTTTGCACTTTTGTGTCTTTTTAGGTTAGGATATCTTTGAGGAAAAAAAAGATATCAACATAATTTAAATAAGGTTTTAAAGGCAAAGATTATGACTTTAAAGTTGTTTACCAGACTTAACGAAATTAAAATTTCTTTCACATTTTAAACATGTTCAACGAACCGACCATTTCAAAATTCGGCCGTATGCCGTACACGTAACAACACTCGGGGTGTCAAACGGCTGAATTTAGAAGTAGTCGGTTCGTTGAACATGTTTAAAATGTGAAAGAAATTTAAATTTCGTTAAGTCTGGTAAGCAACTTTAAAGTCTTAATCTTTGCCTTTAAAACCTTATTCAAATTATGTTGATATCTTTTTTTTCCTCAAAGATATCCTAACCTAAAAAGACACAAAAGTGCAAAAAACCCGTTTTGACAATATTTCGGTCTACGATATCTCTTAGAAGCATGAAGATATAAATATAATTTAAAATAGGTTTTAAAGGAAAAAATTGGGGTTTTCACGTATCTAAGCCATATTTGATGAATAAATGATATGTTACATAGTTATATAGCTTCAAAAAATGGCAAAAAACGACTTTTTTTTGGTCTTTAGGTTACAATATCTCATAAACTATACACGATAGAGCAATTCTGAGATTGGATTCCCACTTAGCATCGCAAAACACATCGAATGTGATTATTTTAATTTTTGTTTAATGTAGTTAAAAAATTTTTTTTTTCTTTTTGTATGGGAAAATGCGGCTATTGGAAAAGCGATTTTCTCAAAATTTAGTCGAGGAGTCACGAGTGAAAATTTTTTTATACATCATTTGAACGATAAGTAAACAGAATCTGTAAAAAAATTTGATGTGCTACGACGCCCGGTTTAGAACGGGTTAAGGCACACCGTGAGTTGTTAATTTCGTTTTAAGCTCCTTTAACTTGTCTTGCAGTCTTTTAGGCTTAGAATTCTAGACCCAAGATTTAACCAGACGAAATTCTTCGAAATCAAAATTGAGAACCGTCAAATATATTTTTATTTCAACGTTTGGGCCGCAGCTCAAAAGATAATGAGGCGCAAGCCGCAAGCTTGACATGGCTCAATTAAAGTAATAAACACTAAATTTCAAACATAAATTACCTTACCTTCTAGTAAAAATATTAATGTTTGGACAGACGTTTGCTTAATATACAAATTTATACCGCTTGATCATATGGATCAGTAGTGCAGAGGATACGTTTCTATATCAAATCTTAGTGCGGAAGGTTCGTTTTTATATTTTTTTTGCTTGAACTTTACAGGAATGTAGATATCACTTCAATTTAAAAAAAAAAAAAAAAAAAATACTATAGTGAATGAATTGACTAAAACAGTTAAAAAAAAAACTTGTATAGTAGACCGGGTCAATTTTGTATGAAGCAAAATGAAATCATCCCGAAACCAGCTCAAAAGTAGGAGGGACTCTTAAAAACGTTATCTGAATATATATTTTTTTTTTCATTCTGAGAAAAATCAATGAAGCATATTTGATTCTACTTAAGCCAAGACATCTTCGAAAAAATTGCTTCAGACGTAAAATAGTTAGAACCCTTCAAAAAATAGATGTGAATTTTTTCAAAATTTTTGGAATTTTTTTTTTTGACTAAGTTTTGAAAAATTATAAAATAGCTCAAAAAATTTTGAAAAAATTCTCACATATTTTTTGGACGATTCTTAGCATTTTTTGGTTTTATACACTTTTTTCTTAAGTTAACTTACTTTTGAGTAAAAAATCGTTTTTTTCTACATCGTTATTGAAAAACGTAAAAAAATCGGTTTTCGGAACTGAATACCATCAAAAAAAAGTTCATAATTTTTTGAAAGCCAAATTTTTTGTAAGAACATAGACTTTATTTCAAAAGTACCTTCTAATGAAAAAAAAAGTTGTGACCAAAAAACCTTTTTTTAGCCATAATGGGCTTTCAATAGAATCAAAAGTGCTGCAGTGGTTATTCTCGGAACGAAGAAAAAATGAGACAGATATCGTTTTTAAGAGTCCTTCATACTTACGAGTCGGTTTTGGGATGAACAAATGACTTGTTTTTCTGTGCGAAGTTATTAAAAGCGAAAGTTTGATATTATTTCAACGAATATCTAGTAGCAACGCGATAAGTAAGCATAATTTAAACATTTTTTTTAGAAAAATTAACCACTTCGTGAACATAAACTCTTTCGAGGACAAAAGTAAAATGTGAACGGTGATTCTTCTTATTTTTTTTTTCAATGGATATTATTTTTCCTGGTGTTCTTTATATATATACTGAATTCCGTACATTTGCGTTGATTAGTTTCAGAGATGTGACTACATAGTTGAGTTTCTAGAAAGCGTGACTCCGCCCATTTTTTCAATGAATATAAATTGTTCTAATGCCCTTCACATATGTACCAAACTTCATAAAACTGGTTCAAACCGTTTCAGAGGTGTGAAAAATTATGTAAAGCAGAGTGCGTGGCACCACTCATTTTCTCTAGCCCATGATCTTCCTCTATTTATTCCGGAAGGTTTTATCACAAAAAATAATTACTTTTACTTTTTTTCACACAACTACGGCAATAAGTTCAATAGCCGAATGAGCTAAAGACTTCGTAATTTATCTACATAGTAATAAGATGTTATACCCTTGGTTCGAATCTCAGCTTGGATGATTTGTTTTTTTTTTTTTCCAAATATTGTTTAAGATTAAAATTTTTTTTTTTTCGTTTTTCTCTCTCTCTTAACTTACTCCAAAATTGTTTAAAACCCTGCAGTAAAAATATGAGACAGTCTACAAAAAACTAGAAAAAAAAACTAGTTCACGGTTAGTACTAGCCTGAAACTAGTGAAGAAGGGATGCAGTGGGGGTCAGTTTGATAACAGTTTGTAGTTTGTAGAGGCAAATAAATTTGAATCGTAACGAAAGCAAATACAATTTTCGGTTTTGTCAAAATAAATTGTAAAAATCAAAATGAAATTAATAAATTCATTAATTTAATTTTTTTTTAATGTTGTTATGGATGTAATTTAACTTAATTTAATTTACTTTAAGAAAATATAAACTCAAATAAAAAAAAAAAATTTTACTATAGGTTGGCTACACAAAAAACCACTGGTTGAAGACTAGTTATTAAAAGACTAGCAACAGACTGGTGTAAACGTAATGCAGAAGGGGACATTCGAAATCTCGTAGGACATCAAAACACAAAAAAGAACAGTTGCTTGTATGCAAATGGGATTGAAGTCGGACTAGTACTGGATGATAGAGGACTCGTTGATGAACTACACTTGAACTATTCCGTTTGCCTGCAGGGAATTAAAACATTTTTTGGCATTGTTCTGTATAAATACTTTTTTGGTTTTAAATTTAAACTGAAATTTTTTTCTGTGAAGAACCTTTTTTTCTTAATCAAGGCAAAATTTTTCTTATCTCATTTCATCCCGACCTGCTTTTATTGATGATTTTGAAGTTTTGATTTGTTCTCAACTCCAATCTACAGGGTGGCTGATTCAAACTGTTACCAACTTCAGATAGACTTATCTGACAGATGGAACATGACAGCTGTCTAAAAATTGGCATGATGTTAGTTCATTCTATTGTCAACAAGTAACCAAAAGCATTTGCGCGTCAATTTATTGAAAATAAAAAATTTTCGAAATGGAATTCAAACGTTATAGTGTGATTGCTCTTTATTTGGCTGGAAAATCGCAACCAGCAATTGTTCGTGAGCTGAAACATTTAAAAGTGAATAAAATGTTTGTGTATCGGACCATAACACGTTACAATGGTACCGGCAGCGTTGCCAAACGACATGGTAGTGGTCGGAAAATAACTGCAACATCACCAGAAATGGTTCGAAAGGTGAAGGCCAGAATTGAGCGAAATCCGAGACGCAGTGGCAGACAAATGGCTGCCGAGCTGAAAATATCGCGTGAACGAATGCAACACATATTGTCAAACAAGCTCGGACTAAAGGCCCTCAAGTTCCAAAAGGCGCATGATCTCACTCCTGCTCAAAAAAAAGTTAGGCTCGATAGAGCCAAGGAGTTGTTGCGCTTGCACGCCGCCGGAAATCTGTCACAAATTGTCTTCTCTGATGAGAAAAATTACTGTATCCAGCAATATGTAAACAAACAAAATGATCGGGTTTACTTGACAGAGAGGTCCTACGAAAATTTGAATGTTCGTTTGGCCACCAGGTCGCAGGCACCACCGCATGTGATGGTTTGGGCTGCAGTGACTGCTGATGGGCGCTCACCACTCGTTTTTTTGGCCGCTGGCGTCAAAGTAAACGCCCAGGTGTATCGTGAATCAGTGTTGGAGGGTGCTTTACTACCGTGGGCACGCAAACATTTCGGTCGCAAGCCATGCAGATTCCAACAAGACTCGGCACCGTCACACAAAGCTCGTGTGAATCAAGAATGGTTAGAAAAAAACGTTCCTAGCTTCATTTCTGCTCAACAATGGCTCTCAAATTCGCCTGATGCGAATCCGCTGGATTTCTCAATCTGGGGTATGTTGGACAGGAAGGTCTTGACTAAAAAATACCAGAGTGTTGATGCGCTAAAAGTTGCCCTTCAACGAGAATGGCGCAAACTTCCACAAAATCAAATTCGTGCAGCATGCGACTCGTTCTTCGACCGTCTACGGGCCATAGTTAAGTAGATTCTTAAAATTTGAACATTTCCCAACAATTATAGCTTTTGATCAATAAAATCTGTGCATGGAAACTAAAAATATAGTCTTTTGAATTGGTAACACTTCGAATCAGCCACCCTGTATGTTACTGAAAATCAATTTCGTTTTAATGTTAATTATACAAAGCAACAAATTGAGAGAAAAAAATTTGATTAAAATCTCGCCTTTTCCTTTTTTGTTGCGGTAGCTGATTTTGAATCTGACATCCATTTTTTTCCCGCTGTTCTGTGTTTTGAATAATTCTTAATTTAAAGTTCAGAAAATGTTGTTTTCAGAAATTTGGCGCATATCCTTGATAAACCTAACCTTTTAGCTTTTCAAATTGGATCATTACTTTCCACTGGTATCTGAATTCCATATAAATTTAATTGAATCATTATTATAGAGTTGCTATACATTTGTTTCAATGGAAGATTCTGTTAAGTCAATAGTAATCTATACCATCTTCTTGTATACTAAAAATTAGAGAGTTAAAAAACAGTTTAGAACTCCATTATAACTGAAATTTGGAAAAATATTTTTCTTCTATTTCATAAAGACAAAAATTTCTACAAACTTTAATAGAAGTGGAGTTCTGAGTTGTATTTAAACCTCACCAAAAAATTATAAAAAAAGATTGGAACGTTTACAAAGATATCTCGGAAATTATGATTCAATTGGAAAAGTTAAAAAGTACACTACTCTACTACCTGAATGAGCGCCATATGCCTGAAAAAAGCGTGATCTGATTGTCAGATGTGGATTCAACAACCGCAAATTAAGAAAAAAAAGTCATCGGGAACTAATTCAAAATTCAGTGTTTTTGAATTGTAAAATTTCAGAACATAGTTGGAAACTTCTTAATCATTTTTGAATAAGAATTAAATTTGTATGTAAAAAATAGTAATATCTTTAACTTTGTTTTTGCATTTTTCAAAGGGGGGGAGGCTTAAGCTTGTGTGGTCGAAAAAAGTGTTTAAAAAACCTCTTATAACTTTTTGAATAAAAGTACCTACATATAAAAGTTTCAAAGTCTGTTTTTGACATAAATATTTGCATATTTTCGATGTTTTTTTTTAGCTGCGGCCTTAAGCATTTTTATTTTTTTTTTCAACAATTTCCAGCTTAATTGGTAGTTAAAGCTGTTTATTCTAGGCGAATGTACATGGTGTATTGATTGCTGCTTCGACGTTATTCTCCGCTACCTTAAGCGACACTTAAAATATTCTTGAATGTTGACGACAATTTTTTGACCCCTATCGTTTGGGTTGGGTCAAAATTTGAATTTTTCTCTTGTTGTTGTTGTTGTAATATGTACATTAGGTAGTCGTTTTTGTTGCGATTATTATTATTCTCAGTCGCTTTGCATTTCATTTGGTGCAGTCAACTGTTTATTGCTGGCTGGCTGGCTGGTTGGTGGTGGTGGCCTGCTTGCTACATATTGTTGTCGTCGTTCGTTGTTGGTCGATCGCTGTTGGTTTATTGCCATTAAATGATCAACAACAGCAAACAGCAACAACAACAACAATAACGGCAACTGATTGTAAAATGCTTAATTTTTTCAAGTCTTAAACGCACACATTTGGTTCCCTGATCGCTGGTGTTGTTGTTGCTGTGGTTTGTGTGTGTTTATCAGTGATCGCGTCGCTGTTTGTCGCTGGATTCTCCCGGGTTTTCAATTTTCTGCCTTGAACTGATTGTTTGTTATTGGTGTTGTTGTTGTTTTTTTTTTTAATTTCTTTTGATTTCAAATTTCGCTTGTTTTTCGCAGCTGGCCTGTGTTTTTCATCTACATAAATGGGAAATAAAAGAATTCCATTTGATTTCTTTAATTTTTTGGCTATGGCTTGAGCCCAATTGATCCGCTAAACGTTTTTTTCCCAATACATATTTTTTGGTTGAATGATTTGTTTTGTTTGCCTCGAAGTGTCACCAAAAATGTCATCATCATAAATGTGTATCGTTGTTGTTGTTGTATTATTTAAAATAAACTTTTTTTATAAGTTTTTTGTATATCATTTTATAGCCATGTCATTTCAGTTTTATATAAATTTTGTTAAATTTGGTTGTTGTTGCTGCTATTTCTGATTTTGGCCTGTGTCAATAGAGATAACACTTTTAAATTTATTTTAACCCTTTTAAATTTATCGAAGATATAATGTCTGTATGTGCGTGTTAATTATGTAAATAATGCACTAAAATGTTTGTAATGTAAAAAATAAAAAACCGCTAGCAACTCAGTACACGTGAAGGACGTGAAACTTATAGGTTTTTCGTCTTGTATATCTAGATATTCTTTGTTTTGCTTTATGTTACCTTCGGGTATTCCAGAAAACTATCAGCTAAGGCTGGTCGATAGGTCACCATGGATTTTTGTTCCTCTTGTATGCCTAGATATTCTTCGTTTTGACTATGAAGCCTTCGGGTGATCTTCGGAAACATTCGGCTGTCTCATGAAATTAGAGAATTAAAGTTTGCTGATAGTATGCCATAGATGTTATTCATCGTGTGTGCTTAGATATTTTTCGTTTTAACTCTGACGCCTTCGGTTGACCTTCGGGTATCTCAGGAAATGAATGAATTAAGGCTAGATGATAGTGCACCATAGATAGTTTACCAAAAGAAAATAACGTCCGAAATTTTTTTTTCGAAATAGCGCCAGAAAAATCTATGTTCATACAAAAATTCTGGCGTTGTTTCCATTTTATTTTCGGAACTAAAGCCAAAAACTTTTCTGTCGTTATTTGCTAATTAATTTTTGGCTTTATCTCCAAAAAAAATATAAATGGAAATGACGCCAGAATTTTGTATGTAGATTTTTCTGGCGTTTTTTTTTTTTAAAATGTTTCAGCGTTATTCCTAATTAGTTTTTGGCTTTATATCCAAAAATTAATTTTCAAAAAATTTTCTATCGTTATATCCGGGAGCCCATTTATCTTCACAACACAATTTGAACCATACCACTATCACAGAGCAACACTGATCATGAACGAAAATTATATCAGATTCGGCGAATTGATTCTACAACACCAGATATCCTTGTTTAAAAATGCAAAAGTAGTTGTTTTGAAGCATATTTAATGTAGTATAACACTTGCAGTAGACAGTGTAATAAATTTTTGTTAATAAAATCGAAAAGGCATAACCTTCTTAAATGCCATCTTTTAACTTTTCCAAAAAGATCATTACTATACTTTCAGAGTAATCAACCACTGAAGTAATGGTATTTCAACTCCTCCATGCAAAGGACTCATTTTTTATTCATTGCGGCCTTAGTTATTTAACTAAACTAGATTCTTTGCAGTTTTTAATTACTTATGGTATAACCTTTAAACTAAAGTTATGGTTTATATGTAAAAATTGGCACTGGTTCTCCAGAAACCCTTGCACAAAAGAGCAAAAATAGCTGTTTTGTTTGTATAGAGTTGAAATAAGTGATTATTCGAAAAGTAAAGATCTAATTGGAAAAGGTAAAAGGTAAGGTTGAATGAGAAAGAATATGACTTTTTGATACGGTTAGAAAAAATTTATTACACTTCTTGCTATGAGTGTTATACTTCTTCAAATATGAACCAAAACAGCTATTTTTGCACTTTTAAGCAAGGTTATATGGTCAACTAGTGTCAATTATGACAAATAAATTACACCCTAGGTATTGGATGACCTTGGTGAATCTGAATTTACGCACAAATTCATGGCCGGTGATATCTTAACTTAAACAGTGAAAAAGCACGATTTTTTATGTTATATATAGGACGCACGAAATTTTTCGGCGCCTTTCTATAAGTGCAATCCTATGATGCTCTTTTTTGTCTTCAAAATAAGCTATCAAATGATCATCTCCATGTTTTAACTATACTTTTTAAAAATCAAATCAAATACAAGAATATGCAAAATCTTGAGTTTTGGCTATTTTTGAGGTTGTATGCATTTTGGGCGAAATGCAGTACTATTCTCTATCTTCAAAATGAGTTACAAAGTGATCTTCTGTGATTGTTTTCTACAAAGTTATTTCTATTTTAAGATGACATTATGAAATTTAACATTTTACAGCAATATAGGGGAACTGATGCTATTGTGGCATAGTTTTTCAATGTGGTATGATCGCATATCTCCGTTTTGGGAAAGAACCTGCGAAAGTCACTGCTTTTCTCCTGCCAGAAAACATGAAAAACCAGGGATGGTTGCTGACATGGACCAAACAAAATTTTTCCGATGTCAGTTGAACGAAACGTAAATCGCGTGTGGTCGATGTAATTTTTCGTATTTTATGCAAAAAATTTTGATTCAATTAAGGTAAGTGTGAAATATTGCGAAGTAAGTGTTTAACTATATAAATTCACAAAGTTTCCAATTTAGTTTTTACAATTTTGTAATTTCTAAATATTGGCCAGTGTGGTATAGTCGGGCTTCGCTAATGTGGTATATGAACTTTTCTTGATATTCTTAACATTATTTGATGGCTGTTTATCTTTTAATAAGAACTATGAGTTTGAGAACCAATTTTTTCATGTTTTCTTCGCGTTTTATGTCTTTTTACGACATTTTAGTGAACAAAGTTTGTTTCACCAGGGGGACCAGTTTTTTTCGTGTTTTGAACGCATTTCATGAATTTTGACGACATTTTAGTGGAAAAATTTCATAAAATTTACTACATGTGTCGTTTATTTTAATAGTAGTGCCACTCTATGTGAGGGCAAACGTAGTGACACACTATAAATTGGCTGGGATTTCGTCAGAAATTAATAAAATTGGTTAAAAACATTAAATTATGTTAAAATATACCATAGGTTAAAAAATTGCACGTATCATTATATCAAAATAGCAGCCAATTCTAAATAACCACTGTTTGAAATCTTCTTTTTGCATTTTTCAACAATTGAAAAAATGGAGATAGGACTGTAGCGCTCTAAGGTATCGATATATACACAATACCTCCAAAACTACAGAACTTTCGCAGGATTAAGCTGCAGATTCGAAATAAGCTGTTCAAAATCCATATAAAAAATTAACACATTCAAATTTTTTTTTATGCACATTTTTCGGTTTTCAAAATAGTTTCGGGTCTACTAAATATTAACTGAAATGGACAAAATTTTACAGGGTGCTTATTTATGTACCTACATCAAAATTAAACTTTTAATGCCAGTGCATCAAAATTTCAAGAAATCTTCTATAGTACATAATTTACTCTAATTTTCAAGGAAAGCTATCAGCAAATAAGTAATTATTTCCAAGAAGAATGAAGGTTGTTTGTATTTACGTTTCATCAAAATACTAAAGTCCATCGGAATAAAGTTTATGAAAACAACAACATAAATGATTCATAATATTTTTTTCTTTGAAAATCATTAAGGTTTTAGTTTATTTCAAAGTAGGTAGGTACGTTTGCTTCAAGGTATGTAATTGCAATTGACAATGGGAATTCAAATTAGTAACAACAACAAAAACAAGGAAAGTGTCTTCTTCCCTGAATCATACATTTTTTCATTATTGAATTTTTTTAGGGTTTTTTATCGGGCGATCACCGATCGATCGGTTTACATGAGAATGACAAAAAGAAAAAATGATTGGCTACGCTTTTGTTTACTACGAGGTATTAAAACGTGCGTTACTTTGCTAAGCCAAAGCTAGGGTTGCCATTGAGAATGCATTTCACAATACATATTACTTATTTAAAGTAATACTTTACAAAATGAAAGCAACTGCATTTCAATAGTTTTACTTTGGCAAGAAGTTTTAGCAACAAAATCACTTTTTTTACAATTTAATGTGGCTCTGATATTTAAAAAAATTTTCGATCAAGAGAATTTGTCAATTTCATGTCATTGTATCTGAAAGGGATATCAATATGATATCAAAATTGTATCAGCTGCTGATATACAAATTTAGTATACCATATTGATATCATTGTGATATACGCAAAGCGTTTTATTCCGTATATTACTGTTATACCAAATTTAACTATGTCACTGACAAATTTTTGATAACATTTTGATAAAATTTTCTTGGTCGGGTTATAGTGCTTAGAATAAGTTGGCAACTCTGTTTATAAAGCTTAATGTTCATTTTATACTTTCAGTTTTCATTTACAAAACAACGCTTAATTTCAGTCAAAAATTTCAAAGAGAACAGGAGAAAAAGATCAGGAAAACAGAGAGCGAGAGAGAGAGAGTGCGAAAAAACAATTATTTGTTTGGGGTCTTTATCAATTTTGTAGCTGCTGAACACGGTGCTCTTGAACAGTCGATAGGTTTTTTGGCTATGTAAAGAAAATCTGTGAATGGGGTTTCATTTGTATTAGCTTAGTGGTCTGGAAAATGCAAACCCTGAAATCGTAGCTGATCATCCCCGCGAAATATCGCAAAAATACATATCCCATATAAAAAAAAAAAAAAAATCGGCCAAAAAAACGCAACAAACATATCTAAAAATAGTTATATTTAATGTATTTTGCAATGCTGAATCTGAATCCGGCCTTAAAATTGCTATATCTCATACAGTTTTTGAGATATTTTAGCCTAAACAAGGAAAAAAGACCGTTTTTGCTATATTTTGAAGCTATATAACTAGAATATAAAACATTCATACGCAAAATTCGATACATTATCTGAAAGTTTCAATCTTTTTCTTTAAAACCGCATTTAAATTATGTCAATAGCTTAATTTTTCTCTGAAATATCGTAGACTGAAATAATGACAAAACACGTTTTTTGCACTTTTTTAACTTTTTAGGTTAGGATATCTCCGAGAAAAATAAAGATATCGACATTATTTGAATCAGGTTTGAAAGATTGATTAAAGCTTTCCATTTCTGCATCAGAATTTATGGATATACGTCCTGTTATATAGCTCCAAAACACAACAATAAAACATTGCGTCAGCTTTTTTTCCTTGTTTAGGCTAAGATATCTCAAAAACCGTATAAGATTCGGATTCGGATTCAGCATTGCAAAATACATTAAAAACAACTATTTTTATGTTTGTTTGTTGCGTTTTTTTTTCTGAATTTTTTTATTTTATATGGGATATGCATTTTTGCGATATTTCGCGGGGATGATCAGCTACGATTTCGGGGTTTGCATTTTTCAGACCCCATTCACAGATTTTCTCCACATAGCCAAAAAACCTATCGACTGTTCAAGAGCACCGTGTGAAGGAATGTATTTTTTAGGGATATCCAACTTTTTCAATACCTTTTATAAAATTCACATTATCCAGGAATTAAGTATAACACTGCTCTACAGAAAAGATTATAATTCAAAATTGGTTCACTAATTCCGAAAGTGTCTTCTTTCCTTTAAACTTAATAGGAGTTTTGTCCTTAAAACAAGTGGGTCATCCTTAATAGTGATGAGCAAAATTAGTCTTGGTCTTGCTAATTTTGCGAGACCAAGACGCTGATATCATTGTAAGACAAAGACTGCTATGGTCTTGGTCTTGTTCTTGGTCACGATGATCATCAAGACCAAGACTGCTTTTCAGTGTTGCGAATTTATAGTTAATAGGTGTGTCAAGCAACTTTCGAGCAAAACACCATATTTCAATTCGAAACTTGGCACGTTAAAAGTTCAACTGATTTGTTAAAATCTGTGCAAAGATGGCAAAAACTGCTATTGCATGTTTTCATAATTTTTCAGGAGAGCAAATTTAAATTTTTAATTGATATGAAAAAATCACAAAATCCGGTTTATCAAGTTGTTTTTCTAAGGAACTGCAAGTCCTAGAGCAAATCTAGTTTTGGCAGCTTGAAGATCTCACTGGACTACATAACTCATTTTCACAAAAACTGCTCGATAGCAGCTTTTGGCATATTTGCACAGAAATAAGCCTTGGAAATTTTGAATACTTAACAATCTTTAGAAATTTTTTCAAGACCAAGACTTAATGATCAAGATCAAGACCAAGACATCTATGGCCTTGGTCTTGGTCCTGGTTTGCTCATTACTAATCCTTAAGAGGACGATTCTAAACACAAAACTAAAGAATTTCAAATCATAGATCTTTTCTGCAACTAGACTAATAGTTAAAAAGGATTATATTGCTAGAAACACAACTCTTAACACTTATGTTTACCTGATTCAGGATATTCGTTGCCTTAGCGATCGTTCCAAGACATCTTCTTGCCTGAAAAAAAACGACCTTTTGTTAAGGAACTTATCAATGTGCGATCTGTCCATTTCTATTTTCAACGTGTGCCTTCTACTGTTATAGTATTATCTCTACGTAATTTGGTTAACCGTACGAGAGTGGTCTTGGGCCTCAGAGTTTTCAAAATTCCTCAAAGATAATTGCTATTTTCACAGCCTTACAGAAGAACTAGGAAAAAATTAATATTAGCAGACATTACGCATATTACCTTATAAAACCAAGAGTAAGTCCAATACAAAAACAAAGACGGTGATAATCACAATGAACAATGATCAATGATCAATGAACAATGAATAGGATAAATGAATAATAAACAATGAATAATCTACAATGAACAATGGACAATGAACAATGAACAATAAAAAATTAACAATGAACAATGGACAATGAACAATAAAAAATGAACAATAAACAGTGATCAATGGACAGTAGAAAATGAACAATGAACAATTTGCAATGAATAATGAACAATAAATAATGAACAGTTAACGATGAATAATTAACAATGAACAATGAACAATTAACAGTGAACAATGAACAATGAACAATGAACAATGAACAATGAACAATGAACAATGAACAATGAACAATGAACAATGAACAATGAACAATGAACAATGAACAATGAACAATGAACAATGAACAATGAACAATGAACAATGAACAATGAACAATGAACAATAAACAATGAACAATGAACAATGAACAATGAATAATGAACAATGAACAACGAACAATGAACAACGAACAATGAACAATGAACAATGAACAGTGAACAACGAACAATGAACAATGAACAATGAAAAATTAACAATGAATAATGAACAATGAATAATGAACAATGAACAATGAACAATGAACAATGAACAATGAACAATGAACAATGAACAATGAACAATGAACAATGAACAATGAACAATGAACAATGAACAATGAACAATGAACAATGAACAGTGAACAATGAACAATGAACAATGAACAGTAAACAGTTAACAAAAAACAACGAACAATGACAACTGAACAATGACAAAGGCCGATGTTTCCAATCCTTAACTCAACACAGCTGTTAGATTCAAGACGTCAAAAGAGATAAGTGAAATTTTGGGGGGTCTGACTGAAATTAGGTAATATAGATTGCCGCGTTGGGAATCATATTAGTGACTTGGAAGATAAAATCAAATTTTTAATGATTAGTCATATTCTTATGGTTTTATGATGATTTCCTCTGATTCTTGGCTACATTTATTATGCGGCGGCGCTTTATTTTCACGTATCGCTTATTCGCCGATTTTGTTTTGTGATTTAAATTAAAATTCTTATTCTTCTTCTTCTTCTTCGTTTCTTTTTCATATTTTTTCGTTCTACTTGAATGGCGTCAAAACGTTGTCGTTGTGTTGACATTCCCGTTGTTGTTGTGTTGTGTTGTGTTGTGTTGTGTTATTGATGTTGAGTGTCGAAGTTCATTTATTATCGTTATTTGCCATGCATTGCCATGAATATCTGTTGCTGCTTTTGTTGTAATTTTGTTGTTGCTGTTGTTGTTGTTGTATGTAGTTGATATTTTTTGGTATTATCTACATCGCATTTATTGCAGTTGTTGTTAGCAGTGCTGTTGTTGTTGTTGCCATTTGCCTGTTGGTGTGCTGTTGCTGTTGAGGAAGTTGTCGAGTTGACGATTTACATGCTCGTAAATATTCATGAAGACATTTGGAGCACACATGTGCGGGATTTTTAGATTTTTTTTTTTAACCAAAGTCGCTGGATTGTTCATGTTGTTGTTGTTGTTGTTGTCGCTAGCTAATAGTCAATTTTCTGAACCTTAGAGTTTAATGTAGATAACGTCAGAAATGAACCCAAAAATGCAACGGATAATATTTTTATAATGACTAGGTATGTACTTACATTTGTTCATAAATGTAACCAAAATTTGTTGGATTTGTTGCTTTTCTTTTGAAGAAAGGATCCCAGTAGGTAAAATCATGAGAAACTGAAGTTATTAAAATGATTTTCCTTGAGAATAAAAAAAAACATTCATAGCATACCTATGCCTACTCCAATTGTACAAATGATCTATGAACCATATGTAAGAATTGCCGTGCAAAGTTTATTTTAGTTCTAATCAGAAGAAAATCTTGGGTTTCTGGAATTGATCTTCTATGCTCACGTAATTCCTGGATAAAAATAGTTCGGAATAATATTTTCAAAGCGTTGGCGGACAATTTTCTCAATTCATGTTTTCGAATCAATTTTTCGCAAAAAATAAGCTTCACAATAAATTTTGGAGGCACATATATTTCGCATATCGCCAAAAATTGTGGTTTTGTCAAAAATTTTGCGTTTTTCGTTTTTTACTCGGCATGGGGGACTTAATTTTAAAAATTATCAAAAAGACGATTTATTTGTCATCAAGGAATTTGTTTGAATTTTTTAAGAGTTTTAAGACCTGTTATGTGACAGTAATGAGCGATTTAGACTTTTTAACCCATTCCCTCATCGTGTCCCAACTACGATTTTTCTGAATTATACTTCAGAATATTTGGAGGGTGCCGCGTTAATTAAATATTTCGAATATAAAAATAATCGAATAATTCCGAAACAGTTACTTTTTAATGAATACAAATCAATATTATTTGTAGAACCTGTAATTTTCCACAAAAAAGATTCTGATACTTTTTATAGTGTGACTCTCCATTTTCATCAAAAAGCCTCCTAAGTGAAAAGTAATTGAAAGCACGCGGATTCCGGAACAGGCCTGTTAAATTTATGTTCAAAAATTTTATTTTAATTTTTTATATGGGGGAATAGTGTCGCCTGCTTGTTTGAGTCGGGTGTGGGCACCCTCCGTAACTCTTGACAGAAAACAAATACAACTGTTCTAACAAATGTTAAGCGCGTGTTATGACAGCACGAAGTTTTTGTGCATATACCGGAGAAAACAATTTTTGAATAAGTGAAAGTCAACACAAAAGTTTTTTTCAATCATTTTCCAAGTGCGATAAATCGTAGTGAATCAATCGAAAAGCTGAATGAAATCTATATTTATGTAATAAATTTATTATATTTTGTGATTCAAAACCGAATCCCACCAAAATGTTCACACAACAGAATGTGATTGTGGCTTTTCAAAGTGGCTGTCAAAGTCAGTTGTGGGCACCCCTCTTTTTTTATTTAATGCGTGTGGTTTACTGAAATATCATGTGGATGTCAACATAACATATTTAAATGGTGTTCTTATCCCTTTTTACGCTTTTTGTAGTGGAAAGGAAAGAACCAATAGGCTCTTTAAGAATATCGCAGAAAAAAGGTTGTTTTCATTAAGTGTGGGTGGTAAGGTGGCACCACTTTGTAAAAAAGCTTAGTATTGAGTAACCAGACAAGCGGACCGAGGAGCAGATGGCGGAAGTGGATTGGTACAAAAAAATAATGCTTGGCAAAAGAGCAACGTCGACAAGGGCAAGAAATCACATCACCTAGCCGGATTAGTCTGCATTGACACCAAAGACAATCAAGTCAAGTTTCAGGGCAAGAGGCATGATTCCATTCGACGCCAGATGCCAAACGTTTTCAGTGATGCTCATTTTGTTAAAGCTGTTGAGCAGAATTTGTTCAATTTGTGTGAGTCGATGTTTCCAAAATAAATTGATTTTGCTTTCTTCTCCGCTTGATTGGGTTTTACTTCATATTTTCCCATTTTTAGCCAATTTTCTAAGAGTGCCCACAACCGAACCAAACATTTTTGTTTTTTCTAAAATTGTCACTTTACTATTTTTTAGATATAATTTTTCCAACTGACGAAATCAATTTACTCTCTTCACCAGTAGTCAGCAAAGGTCCTCATTTTCTACCTTCAAGCAATAAAAAAATTATAAAAAAATAGGTGGGGAAAAAAAAGGCATGTTTTGGTACATTTTTTGGAGATTTACTATGTATATTTCTCAGTTTATCGTAAAGTTTAACAATTTTTGAAAACCTTTGAAGGCATCAAACATAACGTATAGAAGAAATACCAAATTAGAAAGAGTGATTTCAACATAATCAAAGACAAAGAAGCTTGAAATAAATACCCTTATTGTTAAGTGATCTCTATGAACGATGGAAATTGTCTTTTGTAAGACGTAAAAAAACGCCCCGTTTTTCCAAACAAAGCAACAACAACAACATTACTACGAAGTATGATCTCAGCTTCGTGCCGTTGTTGCTCATCATGCGATCACGCTAAGATGTGCTTACTTAACAATTTAAAGAGCCATTTCCGTTAGTAATTTAAATGCTCTGCTTCTTCTTTGTTACTGTGTGACTCAATTCTATTGAATTGAAAACGTTATATGCATTTCCGCCTACCCCTCAGTGGCACTGACTGACTGACAAAATGCGAGATACCCCGGTCTTCATTATGATCAGTGTTGGATGCTCCAACCATCTACCCTCAGAGAGTAGATTATTTTTGATAGCCCTGTTTAAAAAAGTACGCTGTATGTATGTAAGTACATATGTATGTAATGTAGTGAGCAAGACGAGAACTTTTCGAAGGAAGAGTGCGAAAAAGAGCGAGATATGTATGTACTTGCAATGAGAATGAGTACGAGCAACGATCGCATTCTTAATTAAACCAAAGTCTATTTCTTTGTTAGCCTGCTATTGCTGCCTGTTGTTTGTTGGACGTAGTAGAATTTTGTTTTTATTTACGACAACAACAACAACAACAAAAACAGACCCAACAACAACAAAAAACAGCAACACTTTGAACTGAATTTAATTGAACCAAAATGCGACTTCTTTTCAATACTCGAGGCTCGCGGGGTTCTATCAGTCGTCGCACAGTGGGGCCAAAGGAACCAAAAGTTGACATCAATTCAACAAATAATGCGAGGGAGCTCATATTTGGTATTTGACATAATTGAATGTTTGAGTAAATAATGGGTGATCCATGTGAAGCCATGTTATAGAGTTCTTCAACATCATTTTGGTAGTTATGAGAGTCCATCTAAGCGCACGATTCGTAACACCGTCACCAGATTTTGAAGCAATTTTACCCTATTTGACACTCATCATTCAACCAGAGTGCATAGAGCCAGTAATTTAGAGAAAAGTGCTGCAGTAGCAGAGAGTGTTCGTGAAAACCGCGAACAATCTATTCGTCGCCGATCTGAGGCTTTGGGCATCTCTAATGGATCATTGTGGAGTATCTTGAGGCGTGATATTGGTCTGAAAGTCTTAAGAATAAAGCTCGTATGAGAATTGAAGCCAGCTGATCTTGCTGTACGTTTTAATTTCGGTTTATGGGCCTTACATCAATTTCAAATTGATCCATTTTTTATCGAAAAATTGTGTTTAGCGACGAAGCACATTTCTGGTTGAACGGCTGAAGCAATCCAATAGCCTCCAATGTATCCTGATAAATGTAGGTACTGTTTGGTGTGGTTTATGAGCAGGAGGCATCATCGGACCGTATTTCTTCAAAAATACGGATGTAGTCAATGGTGCTCACTACAGAGCAATGATCAATGAATTTTTGTTGCCAAAAATTCAGGATATTAATGTAGTCGACCTCTGGTTTCAATAGGATGGCACAACATGCCATACAGTTGGAGAAACATTTGCTTTATTGAGGGAAACGTTCGATGAAAACATTATCTCAAGAAATGCTCTTGTTAATTGCCCACCAAAATCATGTGATTTGACGCTATTGGATTACTTCCTTTGGGGATACGTTAAATCACTTATCTATGTCAACAAACCCAAAACTATTGATTATTTGGAAACCAACATACCTCGATTTATTGAAGGAATACCGGCCAATATGCTCGAAAGAGTTGTCGAAAATTGGACCCATATGATGCCAGCTTTTTGTGTTTTGGTCCCACTGTGCGTCGTTTCTATAGCGCGAAATTAAATTCATGCAGGCCGACTCTACTTATTGACGCGATGACAAAGACGACAACGGCTGTGTGTATTAAGTTGGTTTTTATAGCTTATGTCTCCGAACAAAAGGGCGGTTTGAGCTGGCGAGTGCTCTCCAGCGAGTTTGTGTGCACAAACATACAGTGGTGAGAGATGGTAAAAATTGCAAATAAATATTTCTTACTTACACCACCTGTTGGGCGGTGGACTTTTTTTTGTAAAGTTAATGAAGTCCAATAAACAACTGCACCAAGTTTCAAGTCCGCAGTAATTTTTTCCTTTTTCAATTGATATTATAGTTAGTTTTGCTGTACTATATAGTCATATACATAAAAGCCCATTCTCACTAGAATAAGAATGATGATATGAATGAAAAATACGATAGTTCTTTAGGGATAAGCATAAAAGTTCAAAATTTTCTTTGAGCTTAGGAACACAGTTAGCTCAAAGTAGAATAAATTCACTTAAATTATGTATTGTCACAAAAATGGTCCAAATGTAATACAGAGTCGGTAAATTATATCAAAAATGGTCCAAGTGTAATGCATAATCTGTCATTAGCACCAAAAGTGGTCCAATTGTATGTCGATTATACTCATAACATAATTGACTGCGTACTTTTTGGCAGTTCGTCGATTGTGAAGATGAGCAAGCAATAGTGTATCGGTCTAATGACTTGCGCTGCGTGGACAGGCCCGGGTTCAAATCCTCCACTCGGTGATTATCAATTCTAATTTTTAAATTTTTATTAATTTGTACACAATTTGTCTGAAGAGTCTTCGGAGCAGTAAATGAAACATATGTCCAATATAGCCGAGGTATAAAATAAAAAAAATTAATAAAAAAATTTTCATCTACACTGAGATTTGAACCCGGAACACATTGCTCGGAAATATATAACAAACTCTTAAGCACATTCGGCTATGAAACCTTTTGAAATTTTTTTGTAAAATTTAAATTTCAAATTAAATTTGTTGAAATTTATAAATAAAAAAAGAAAATTGCCATATTTCTGGTCCAAATGTAATACATAAAGTGACAATTGGTTACGCCCAATGGCAAACAATGTAAAACGTAAATAGAATTTTATATGTGATGCGACCAGAATTTGGACTAGTCGGTTTCTCCCATGGAGTAGTTTGCAAACTAGTTTTGGAATAGTCCGTGGTCCTGTAGGATAACTGCTTTTTGTCATCAATCTGTCAGTGAGAGGGAGTTGTAGCCCCCATACAAAAAAAAAAAAAAAAAAAAAAAATACACTCATAATGCTATATCTCTGGAGGTATAGCAGATTTTATTATAAAACTTTGTACGTGGATAGATGTTTTGACTACTATTCAACGTACAAAAAGTGGAGTGGAATCAGCAAGGGGATGTAGCATCCGTCATACAAAAAAATGACTTTAAATGATATATCATAAGTAAAAATTGTGTCCAAATTTGTTTAAATGATAAATCTCTACATCTACAGCAGCTTTCATTCAAATCGAACTCATCGCGCCACCTACTGAAAAAAGGCAGTACAACGATTGCTGGGACCGCTAGCAAGTTAATAAAAATTAACTTAAAAAAATGCAACGGATGCGACAAAGGAAGGTAAGCTTTCATGGTAATACTCAGTAGCCACTTTACCAATTTTTATAAAGCTATCCCAACCGTTAACGCTGGTTATTCACATAGAAAAATAATACCAACTTTTTAGCACATTGCTAAGATTCCAATTCGATTTTTTAGACGCATTTTTCCACTGTCTGAGCCACTGCTTTTACTTTACATAACAACATACAATGTGCGCTGTGTGCTCTTCCTCATTATTGCTATTTCTTTTTACGCGTCATTTTCACACAGGCCCAACCAACTGAGCCCGGTCGTCGATCTAGCTCGGATTTTTCGCTGTGCGATTTTTGTTTGCCAACATTTTTCTTCAATTTGCGCTTCATTGCTTCTCTGATGTATAAAAATCAGCTGCGCTCTCTCTTAGAATTTCACTCATTGCAGAAGAGCGGGTGAGTTCCGCACTCTCTCTTTCTACTGCAGTTGAGTGATTTAAACGTATCATACGCTTGCGTTATCGGTTAGTGCAGCTGTTCTTAACTTAAGCAGCGGGTCACGGTTGTTTTCGTATTAACCACCAAGTAAAACCCAATTTTCGTGTAGGTACGTTCTCACCAGTGCGGGGCACCACTACATGCAACTTACTTTTTGTCTCGTTTTATCCTATACGAAAAGATACGCAAAAAGTCCTCTCTTTGATACGAAGCTGCCCTAGGGCAGCGTTTTGCCCACCACCGGTTCTCACACAGCAAGTTTTCATTCTTTTTGTGCTAAGAAATCTTAAAACATAATCTAAATTTTAGATCAAAAATGTAGAGATTTTCATAGGTATAATTACGAAAATATGTTATGATAAAACAAAAAATTTTCTAGGAAGAGAAAGATTGCAAGAAAGAAAAAGATTCCTTTATCCCTTCAAAATTTCCTGTTTTCAAATAAGCAAAAAACAGTCTTTACCGCGAACTGCAGCGGTGATATTTTTTTTTAAAATAGGTCATGCATCGGTTTTTTTTTTTATTTTTTTAAATTAGTAGTAAAAATAGTATAATTTTTGCCCAATAACCGAAAATTTGAAAATTTGCTTGCTAATAGCCTGATCCACTACTATCCCAAAATATATCAGAATATGAAAATCAGTTAAGAAACGCCCTAGTTAGTTACAAACCATTTTTTTTTTAGTTTTTCTTCGATTTTATGTTTGAAGCGTTTAAAAAAATCATTTCTCAATAACCACCAAACACCATCTAAATTTTAGGTTCTTATGATAGGTAATTTTGATTTGTTACCGCAAATTATATTTTAGAATAATTAAAAAGAAGGCCATGGCGTATTTTTTTTTTAATTTTTGCAGTAAAAAAGTGGTTAATTTAGTACTGTTTACTTTTGCCTTGTGCTGATAGCTTGTTTCAATACGTTTCCAAAAATAGTTTGAAGATGAAAATCGGTTAAGAAATGTCCAAGTTATGCCACGAAACCATGTACCAAATTTCAGCAAATCTGAGACTGTGAGCTCAATTCTTGATTCGCCAAGCATCAAAATATTTAAGTTTTGAATGCAAAATACACAGTAAACAAAAATACTCAAAATCATACCCTCTAGATCTAATATGTTCGATGTAAAAACTGCCATAATCTCGCTTAAATTTCGAGAATGTTTTCTTTTTGTCTTGAGTTTTTATCAGAAACATGGCACTTTGCAACATCACTTTGCAAAAAAAAACATAATTTGATATGAAGTTTGAGTGTATAGATGTGCAGTTAAAGGTTATTAATTATGTTTTTAATACAATAATTTTTCTACAACATCAGAACCCTGGGTTGTGTTTGCTCAAAAGCAAAAATATCACTGTTTTGACATCTACTTAAAGCTATAAAACAAAAACAACATCTAGTAAAATTAACTTTTGTAAATGGATTTGAATAGCTTAATTTATTATCAACAAGTTACACCTTAACTGTTTTACAATTGGATCGTTACATTCCGAGTTATAAGCGTTTAAAGTAAGAATATCTTTCGATAATAGACCGAAAAATTGTAAAAGTTCAAGTTTTATTATTTTTATAAATAACATATTTCATTACAAAAATGTCGAGACCTTGTAGAGTAATTTAGGGTAATGTGGTTACCTTTTTCTTTTTTACCAATTTCTACCAAAGTAATGGTAGTAGGTAAGCTTGGTCAATTTATTTGTATTAGTTATTCTATTGTTTTTACTATTTGATAATTTGTATACTAAAATATTAACATTTTCAAGCGTGAGGCCAGTTGAATTGAAAGTACCTAAAAATAGCTGAAAAAGAAAGTGTCGGGTAATGTGGCTCACACTGCCCATTTCCTAAAGAAGTACCGTTATTCGCAAATTTTCTTGACTAAAAGTCGAGTAGTAATTTTTAAGATTATATTTGCTATGAAATAGCTTTATATTCTTATTAAATAATATTTTCTGGTAAGATAAACCAAATTCATACTAACATGTGAATAAGTAAGAAGGGTTATCGAATCATACGTAAAATAGTACTCCACATTACTCAAACTCGGGTATCCTACACATGCAATTAGCTTTTTAAGGTGTAATAGTATTCAAAGTTGATATACGGTATATAATATGGGGTAGTCCACATTACCCGAATACATCACGTTTTTGAAATAATCATTGATTATACAAAAGAAATGTAAAATCAGACTTGCTAATGCATTTTTTCGTTGAATAATAGATCCACAATTGCATTAGAGTGTTTTGAATTTTAGAAAACTGAGTTCTGAGGAAGTAATTTAGTTATTCACCAAGTACTACAAATAAGTCAACTTGACCTCACAGCATATACTAAGAATTTAACACGAATAATTAGCATTATAGAAAAGCCAAAGAGCGTAAAGAATATGTTTTTCGCTTTTTATTGTGCACAAATAACCAGAATTGTTGTGCAGTCTTTAATATGAGAAATAAAAGGGTGCACCACATTACCCGCATAGTCCACATTACCCTAAATTACTCTAAGCCATAATCGCATGAAAAATGACAGCTATGTTCTAGGTACTGCTATGTAAATTAGCAGAACCAAAATTTCATCTATTCATTCACCAAATCTACGAGTATTATATAGCTTTATTTTTCTATCTGATTTTAGTCTGTAAGGGCTCAAAATTTTTGCGATAAAATACATTATTATAATTATAAAAAAAAAACTTAACATTTGTGTTAATTTTTCGGTTCATTAAAATCCTTTGTGTGTTATTGAGAGGTATCCTTTCTTGAAAGGCTTATAACTCGGAAACTGGGAATCCAATTGAAAAACGGTAAATTATGTCGATAATAAATTTGGCTATCTGAATCCATTGACAAAAATTAATTTTATTGTTTTTGTTAAGTAGATGTCAAAATAGTTATTATTTTACTTTTGAGCAAAGATAACTCTGGATTCTGATGTAATAGTTCAAATCAATATCAGATTCGTAATAAGATGATCCTAATTCAATACAAACTGTTATAAAAATAGAGGACAGACAACCATAGTTGACCTTAAGAGCGGTAGGGGATAAAAGATGGAACCAGCGGAGACATGACACTGTTGGAAAATTAATCTTCAAGTGCAAATTTGTCATTAATTGCAATACATCTCTCATCAAAACCATCATTTGTCCGTACTGTGGCTAAAATTTCACAGACGTGGCAGCAAAATTTCTTAATTTCGACCTCAAAACCGTAGTCACACTTGTAGTTGATCTACTTAGAAGGTGAGTTTTAAGAGTGTTTTTACACAAAATAACATTAAGAAACTTGCAAAAATCCAAAAAAATTATCTGCCAACTGTATAACTCGAAAAAGCACAATTATCTAAGAATCACCCATATCTCGAAAAGTAGATCCGTGAGACACCTTTTGACTACAGTTTTTCATAGAATTAACTAAATGAACACAACAAATAAGATTTAAAAAAAAACTTGTGATGGTGCTTTTATGCCTCTTCTCCCACTGAAAACCGTTCGTTTTTATTCAAGACCGCATATCACAACGTTTGAGAACGCCTTCCATCTGCATATGGACTTTATTCTTTGGTGCTAATTTTAGAATTTTGCCGTTAGTTTGAGCCTTCAAGAGAGAGAGAGCGCACAAAGTTAGCTCACTCAATGAGCGTTAGCGACGGCGCGCATGCAGTAACGATGATAACAGCCAAAACACACACCCCAAAAGAATGCGAACGGCGCAGCTAAATCAGAGCCCGAGCTCGAGCCAAAAAGTAACGATGAGACGATGAGACTTAAGCCAAGCGAAGAAGACATGGCAATCAGTCGTCAGCCAGGCAAAGTAGGGGTTTTTTTCCGACTGTCTGTCGGTTGTTGTTTTCAAATTTGAACGGTGTTACTGCTGCTGCTGCGCTGCTTTCTTCCTACGACGTTCGTGATTTTGTTTTGTGTGTGCGCTTTTGCGTTGGATGGATGGATGGATGGATGAGCCGCATTCGCGTTTTGACTCGGTCTTAATAATTTTCGCCCCGATTTTTGTTTTGTGTGTTTTCTTTATTAATGCGGGCTCGGGTGGTGGTTGTTGGCTTAGTTGGTTTTTAAACTTGGTCGTGAGAGGGTAGCGCAAAAAGTACGTACGCGACTGTCGGTCTATAAACAACGTCGTGTCGTTCCGTTCCGAGTTGATCGTATACAGAGTGCAGAATAAACGAAGTGTATGCCGAAGCCAAGTCAACCAAAGTTCAAAAAAATTTAAATCAAAAAGACTTCGCGGGATTAAAAAAAAAAAGTAAAGAAAAAAATTGTTTTTTTAAATATTTTTTTTTTGTTAAAAACAGTTTAAAAAACGGTTTTAGAGTTATCACCTACCTGTATGGATTCACCAACAATAACAACAACAGCAAGCGGCGTTGAAGACGCCATGAATCTTGATATGAAGCCCCAATTAGAATTAATGCAACAACAACAGCAACAACAACAACAACAGACTCAAAAAATGCGAAAATGTGGGTTAAGAATCAAATCACAAAATTTACAACAACAACAACAATATCCCTACAACTACAACAAAAATCAAAATCATAGTACTAGTAGTAATTTCATATACAATTTGAATCAAAATAGAAATAGTAGTAGAAGCATTGTTGCTCCTATTTCACAACGACAGCAGCAGCAACAGCAAAAAAATGCAACCCTAAAGGGAGTAACAGCAACAACAAAAAAAGCACTAAGAACTGCTGCTGCTAAAAAACCAAAAATTGCGACAACAAAAAGCACTAATGCAACAAAAACAACAATAAAAAAATCACGACCAAAAACAATTATTTGTAATAATAACAATGGCACTACTCTTTCTGCTACTACTACTAGTACTAATCAAAATACTACTACTACTTCTACTACAACAACAACGAAAGAAAAATTTTTACTTACCCTCGATTTACTTGCAGTGGTTCGCCGCAACGCATCCGATAAATTGAAACTCATCCAGATGGTCCATGACAATCCAATACTCTGGGATTCGAGATTACCAAACTTCAAAGGCGCCGAAGAGGAGAAGACCCGCGCCTGGGAATACATTGGCAAGGAATTTAATGCACCCGGCCGTAGGGTGGCGCGTGCCTTTAAATCACTGCGTGAATCGTATCGTCGCGAATTGGCCCATGTGAAAGTTATGGGCAGTGGTTTTAAGCCAAAATGGAGTTTATACGAAGCAATGGATTTTTTACGCGATGTCATCAGGGAACGAAAGTAAGTTTGTCTTTGTTTTTCTTTGTATTTATTGATAGACACTTATATATATATATATATATATATAAAATGGTCAACAAAAAAAAAGGCCGCAGACAGTACATTTAAAAAAACAAAAAAAAAAAAACAAACCAAACCAAAAAGAAAATAGTCATTTTCGATGAAGTTATTATTAAAGTGTTGAATCCAAATCCACTCTCGGAATCGCTCTATTGCGTATTGTTTTGAGATATTCTAACCTAAAAGTTCAAAAACACGATTTCTAGGTTATGTAGATGATCTTTTGCCATTTGCTATTAAACGCATCATTTATTACTATTTTTCGTCTTTGAAAGAAGCTATGAATCGATCTTGCGTGAGTTTTCTTTAAAAACTTATGATCATTGGAAAATGACACAGTGGAGTGAATAATCATACCGAAAATCCCCTTGCGATTTTTAGCTACATGGTGTAATTTTCAAATGGTCATAACTTTTTAAACAAAAACTATGCAAGACCAATTCATAGCTAATTTTGAAGACAACGAAAGTACTAAGCAATGCATTTGGTAGAAAAGAGCAAAAGAATTTCGTCCGTTCTCCATATAACCTCAAAAATCCTGTTTTTGAACTTTTAGTTTAAAATATCTTAAAAACCGTACCAGATAGAGCAATTCCGAGACTGGATTCGGATTCAGCACCGCCCATTTAATCGAAAATTACTATTTTTTTGGTTTATTGTCTTTATTTCAAATGTATCGGTTTTCGACCTCTTTTTAAAAAATTGAAAACAAACAATATTTAAAATATTTTTATTTATTTGATTTTGCTCAAAGAAAACTTACACATATGCAATAAAAAATGAGCTTATATAAAAATTGAGTTCAATTGGGTTTTTGGCACAGTGCCCCATTTGGCGCTTTCAGCTTCTGTTTTCAAAATATTAGTGGAGAAAAATTATACTTTTCGAGAATCATAAATTTGGCAGTATTATTTTTTAATTCGAAATAATAAATTAGTAATTAGCTAGACAGCTTAAATCCGGATTATAGACGTAATTGAATCTTTTTATTGCATGATTTTAGGCATTTTTTAAATACATAGACATTGACTAAAAGAACATTTCCCAATTCAGGGGCCAAAAAATTCTAAAACATCAAAAACAAGATTAATAGTGAGTTAAGCATCAGAAAAGCTAATGGGAATGGTAATTGTTAGTAATATGTACGAAAAAATTAATAACAATCTTTAATATAAAGGATCCTTTTCAAGGTCCAATCTTTTAATTTGTCTTAATTCTTTCGCGCGATGAGACCATCTTCAGACATTAGGAAAAATATATATTTATATTGGTTGCTTGACGTCAAGAAACAAACTTGCACTTAATATTATAAACACAATTTAAAAAAAAATTTTCCCGATGATACATAACCTCAAATATAGGCGGCAAATAGCGTTTTTTGCACTTTTAGGTTAGAATATTTACAAAAACCTGACGTCAAAACAACAATTCTAAAGCTGAACTCAGATTCAACGACCCTCAAACTACGTGACTATGACTATTCTTATTCAAAAACATTTTTCAAGTCGGGCTGCGTTATCAATGATTGCCATTTCATCAACCTCAGCTGGAGCATTGAATATTTTCCGGTATACGTGCGAACACGTTAATACATATAACTACAGGGTAGCTGATTCGAAGTGTTGCCAATTCAAAAGACTATATTTTTAGTTTTCGTGCACAGATTTTATTGATCAAACGCTATAATTGTTGGGAAATGTTCAAATTTTAAGAATCTACTTGAGATTTTTGATATGGCCACCTTTGGCCTTAACTATGGCCCGTAGACGGTCGAAGAACGAGTCGCATGCTGGACGAATTTGATTTTGTGGAAGTTTGCGCCATTCTCGTTGAAGGGCCACTTTTAGCGCATCAACGCTCTAGTATTTTTTAGTCAAGACCTTCTTGTCCAACATACCCCAGATTGAGAAATCCAGCGGATTCGCATCAGGCGAATTTGAGAGCCATTGTTGAGCAGAAATGAAGCTAGGAACGTTTTTTTCTAACCATTCTTGATTCACACGAGCTTTGTGTGACGGTGCCGAGTCTTGTTGGAATGTCCATGGCTTGCGACCGAAATGTTTGCGTGCCCACGGTAGTAAAGCACCCTCCAACACTGATTCACGATACATCTGGGCGTTTACTTTGACGCCAGCGGCCAAAAAAACGAGTGGTGAGCGCCCATCAGCAGTCACTGCAGCCCAAACCATCACATGCGGTGGTGCTTGCGTCCTGGTGGCCAAACGAACATTCAAATTTTCGTAGGACCTCTCTGTCAAGTAAACCCGATCATTTTGTTTGTTTACATATTGCTGGATACAGTAATTTTTCTCATCAGAGAAGACAATTTGTGACAGATTTCCGGCGGCGTGCAAGCGCAATAACTCCTTGGCTCTATCGAGCCTAACTTTTTTTTTGAGCAGGAGTGAGATCATGGGCCTTTTGGAACTTGAGGGCCTTTAGTCCGAGCTTGTTTGACAATATGTGTTGCATTCGTTCACGCGATATTTTCAGCTCGGCAGCCATTTGTCTGCCACTGCGTCTCGGACTTCGCTCAATTCTGGCCTTCACCTTTCGAACCATTTCTGGTGATGTTGCAGTTATTTTCTAACCACCACCATGTCGTTTGGCAACGCTGCCGGTACCATTGTAACGTGTTATGGTCCGATACGTAAACATTTTATTCACTTTTAAATGTTTCAGCTCACGAACAATTGCTGGTTGCGATTTTCTAGCCAAATAAAGAGCAATCACACTATTACGTTTGAATTCCATTTCGAAAATTTTTTATTTTCAATAAATTGACGCGCAAATGCTTTTGGTTACTTTTTGACAATAGAATGAACTAACATCATGCCAATTTTTAGACAGCTGTCATGTTCCATCTGTCAGATAAGTCTATCTGAAGTTGGTAACAGTTCGAATCAGCCACCCTGTACATCTATAACCGACTGTTATTGATATGCCATATGATTTAAATATTTCTAATTTCTAATTCATAATTGATGATTTTTTTAGGTTTTGAACTAAATATATATTATTATGAAAAACATTTAATTCTACTCGAATTTTGTTCCTTTATTTTTTATTTTTCAAAATAAAGCTCAAAGGTTGATTTACTCAAATGTCTATAACGCGTAAACTACTTGTTGAAATGTCACGGAATTTGACAGCGGAAATTTAAAGAAATATATACAGATATATAAGAATGATTTTTGAATCTGGTACTATCTGACATATAATTCCGAGAATATAACAGTCAATGTAGTAAATAAAAAAATAAATCAATTTTGGGAATTTCCACATTTTTCAATGAAGCTTTCACATTATCGCTCCAGAATAAATTCAAAACAAGTCATTATGAATGGTAATATTAAATAATAAATAAGAAAAACAATTTTTAAATGAATTAACACGCTTAATACGATGTAGATTGTGGTTTGCGGTGAACATTCTTCAAAACTCAAAGCGTTAAACCACCAACATATAAACAGGCATTAAACGGTCGGTAACTACTGATAACACACAGCACAGCATATTTTCGTTGCCAATTCTGTACACAAACACTGAATTTCACAATACAACAACTAAATGGACCAAATTCTTCTCAAAAAATGTCAAAAATTCGGAGAACCACACAATAACGACGGTCGACGCAATGCCTCCAAATAATTTTTTGGCACAAATACAATTACCAAGTTATTACACATATACGTAGTATATATAGTACCACAATTACCAATACAAGAGAATACATACATAGTATGTATGGACAAACAACAGTCATAACAATTGTTACTACAACAATAACAACAACAAAAAGAATAACAACAACAACATAGCGTAATCTACATTTAAATAAACGAAAACGACCACTATGGATAAGGAGGGGTAACTAAAAATGAAAAAAATATTTCATTTAATAAGCAAATGAGCTGAAAATGGAAAAAAATCAGTGAACTATAATGTGGCAGGCCATAGTCAACAGTCAGTCTGTCATTCAGCCAAAGTTATATGCTCCGTACTGACTGTTGATGTTGGAGGTCGCCGCCAAGCTGGCAGGCGGGCAGCATAAAGTAAAAGTTAAAGAAGATGGCGTCATAACTGGGCGTTTTCATTTAATAATAAAATTAAATAATATGCATATATTATAGTACATACATACATACAAACATATATAAAGTATGTCTGATAATTTTTGTCAGCGCCAATTATTCTAATCGTTACAGTTTATACAAGTCACTAAATAATATTTGACGGGATTTTTTTTTTGATTTGTTTTGTGCAATAAGAATATCTTACGAACAAATAAAGATTTTCGGAATTTCCCCAGCATATATTTCATCACTTACTTCAATACTTATAAGCTTATATACCAAATCTCCTCATGCACGATAGGCTATCTAGTAGACTGGCTCAAATTTGTATGAAAAACAAAAATTTTGCTTAGAATTTTGCTCCCACAGCAACAAAATGTTCTTTTTGATGCAAATGTATGTATGTATTCTCCTTTAACTCCTAGGAGGAGCATAGGGCCAAAATTTGTGGAGTTCTCTAACGGCTTGGTGTATTTTGCCTGGTTCATTTAGAGTTCGGTCATTCCAAGAGCCGATGCGTGTTCGAGTTTTCATCGAAAGGATTTTAAAATTTTGAGAAACCATATTGGTTCCAGTTATAGGAGAATCATTCCTAACTATGCATGTTTCTTGCACCTCCAAATCCGATGTGCATGCTGCCGAGGCAGGTGGATTAACCACACTCTGGTGGGTACCACTTGAAGAGTTATTTTCCATCGTTTTTCGATCCATGCTTCATTAGTATAATCTTCTCGGCAACGCCCCTCGCAGTAAGTTATAAGCTTAAAGCTGGATCCGGCAAGCGCTGCAAATATAGTGGCCAAATTCACTTTTAATTTCAGCCGCCCAATCTGGAACAGACGCTGACCTGGGAGCCGCCCACTGTGGATCAGACGCTTCAGGATTTCGACAAGATGCTTATTTTAAGGCGGCATCGACTCGCCTTGTCAGTGCCAGTTACGGGCATTGTGGGTTTTTCTTTCGAGGCGCAACGCTGTCCAACGCTACACCCTTCCACACCCTGGCTGGTCACCCGCTTTTAGTCGCCTTTTACGACAGGCATACTTACCTCGGGCATATTCTGACCCCTGACCCGCAGGGGTATTTGATGCAAATAAGCACTACGTAAAATTTGGTCCATTTCAAAGAATATTTGTTACATCCCAAACCATTTTAATACCAAAAAGTGGTCCTGAATATGAAAAAAATTTGTGTTAAACTTTGTTTATGAACTAGAATTGCCCAATGATCAAAATTCGACCACAAATGTATTAAATAAGTTTGGTCCTTTTTCGCCAGTTTTTGTACTTTTTTTTTGCTATTTGGTACAAAATAGAAAAGCTCATTTATCATCCCTGGTTCAATTACAAATGTGAAACGTAAACAAAACAAAAAACACGAACAGTGCTATGCTTTTTGTTTTTCTCTTTGTGCTGTATCCTCTATTCAGCTCTGTGTGACCGCGTATTTTGTCGTTGTTAATATTGAAAAATTTGCATTAAATTTTATCTGGCTTAATGGCAAAATATTAAAATAATTTTTAGTATGTACACACAAATACTATCCTAATGGTGCATAATTCAAAGTTGTGCTCCATTTCTAACATAGTAAAAGAGGTAGGACAAATTTTTGTCTTGCATAATAATATACAGACTTTGAGCTGCTTAATTCGTATTTGCAATTTATTTCTCCATAAGTTCTATAATTTTGGAGATATTGACCATTTCATTTCGTATCTTAATTTTCCATCTTGAATGTACAATACCTTCAAAACTACAAAACTTATGGAGAAATAAATAGCTGAAAATTCATATAAAAATTTTAACATATTAAATTTTGAAACAAAAATTTTTCACTGAAATGGACCAAATTTTACATGGCGCTTATTTACGTCTAGGATAACATTTTGGTGCTGTGGGAGCGCAATTCCGAAATTTACTAAAATTTTAAACCACCCAGACATGCTTAGATAAAAGTTGTTCCTTTGTGTTACTTTTAGCAAGAAACGCACAGCTCCGTAACTTCCACATATGTTTTAGCTTCTTTATTCAGGTTATCGAGATAGTAGTCCCCAAATGTATACATGTATGTACCTACTTCATCAGACAATAACAGAGGAGTTGCTCCACATTTTCGTCCTTCTCTATTTAGCAACGTCTTTTCAAGAAGACATTGTATAGTACGCAAACACAAGCAAGTCTGCCAATAAGTTGGTATTGCGATCAGTGAGTTTGTCAACTACGCATTTTATCTCCGGACCATAAAAACTTTGGGATTTTTTTTTAATCTCGTATAATCATTATTCTTCTGTCCTTCATCTCCTTCTGGGCTCTAAAAGAGGCGACTCGTAAGTGACTTTCAATATTTTCCCGATTCAAGTGTTTCTTGTTTCTGAATTCGCCAAATAATCCAGTTGGACAGATTTATCTAAAGTTCGCTGACTTATCTCATTTCTTTCTCTACTTTAAACTTGTGAGATGATTATCTTTAACACTCTATATCCTGGTTGCACATCATCTTAAGCTTTCCACTCTTACAAAATCATTTTATTTTTTGAAAAATTTTCAAATGTGTGTTGTTATTCTAGAAATTCAGTTACCGCATATGTGCTTCTTATTGCTTTGTTATTGTTTTCTACGCCAGCCAGCACTTATTGGTAGCATATTGTTTTTGTGTTTTTGTCGGTATTCGCGCGGATTGCTTGCTCTTTATTTTTTAATGATATTGTTGGTATTTTAATTTTCTACTATACAAATTATTTTGATGGGCATCTCAAATTGGCCATACAGTAGTCAATTTTAGAGGGATTGGTTCAAAATTCACATAATAAATATCAGACTTTATTTTTTGCTTTGACAGCAAGACAGCTTCTAGTCTTACGACTCAACTTGTAAGTGTAGTACTACAAAAATTATCTCACTACGGATTCAAAGAGTCACAGCTGAATTTTGATTTGAAGCGCCCGAATTTTGCCAAGAATATTTTTACAGAAGAAAAGAGTTACCAATGCCATTCTTCAATTTTCTTTTATGTTTGTTCCCCAGTATAACTTTCGAAACATTAACTTTACTTCTTCGGATGTAGCAGAATTTACGGTAGGAGTTGTACCTTTAACAATAATAAGGTTTTTGCAGTTCAAGACCTTTGCGGACATCCACATCTTGTAAAGTTAAAATCATGCCAAAACACCTTCTTTTCGTTAGAGGGTGAAATGAATTTCAGAGAAAGCTGGCGATTAGCTGGGTGGTCTAAAATTTATAAATTTGTTGAGGAAGTACCCCACATAGCATGTTGTTGTCAGCGTTCGGTCGCCAGTATAGCTTTCAAGAATAAGTTTTTGGAACATTATCTTCACTTCTTTGCATGTAAGAATAAGATTAATTCTTAGGAGTCGTTCATAAAAGACGGCTACATCCAGGGTATTAAGTGTTTGTAAAAACGTAGAAAAATAGAAAAGGATGGGAATTCAATACATTTTTAAACGTTAAAAACTTTAATAAAGCTGGGGATGCCATATTTCTTGGTAGAAGTCCTTTAAAGTGTAGGGTGATATGAAATGCAGAGAAATTTTCAAGGAAATACTGCCTATCAACCACTAGGAGCTTGAGAAAAACAAAAATGATACTCTTCGATAGTCTCATTGAAACTTAAGAATAAAGCAGTTTATACTAAACTGATCCAAAGTCTATATGCTCGTAAGCTGGAGCTTTGAACAGTCAAGAAGGTATGGATAATTAAATAAGTATACGAAGGCTAATTTAAATAACATTATATTTAGACCTCCTATAGCAACAAAACAATATACTTAGAAAAAATAAAAAAGCACTACATTTTGTCATTTGATTAATTAAAGGCCCGAATACAATATCTAAACTCAAATAAAAAATTTCACTTAAGCATCCAATTTTTAAAGTGGCAACCGGAAACAATATGTTGATAACAACAACCGACCCGATGATGACGTTGAACATGTGTAACCACATTTTGTATAACAACGCAATAATCAGTAACAAACAAACAACAACAAAACAACCAAACCAACAACAACTTCAGGCATATACTACATAATAAACGTTCAAGCAAAAAACGGCTAAAAACATTTTGCGATTGTGATACCAAACATTTCCCAGGGTAAACATACAAATACGAGTACGGGTATTGTAAAAACCATTTAGAGAAGATTAAAAAAAAAAAAAAAAAAATCACTACGACTTTTTGTTTGTTCTCTGCTGCTGCATTTGAATAATTTTCACAATTTCCCATAGCAATCAAATGTGGAAGAAATCCTTGTTTCTTCACCAACAGCATTGCTATTAACAGGAACAAAAGCCTTTGAGTTTATCTGGAGCACCTGAAATTTGTATAGGATTTTTCGTTTGTGTTTACTGTTGAAAACGCGTATTATTTGTATGGAGAGTGTTTAATCGAGCGAACTTTTTTGTTAGTATATTGTATAGAATGCAGTTGTATCGTATCGTATGTACCTACTACATCTATGTCCTATGATCTTTGCTTCCAAGACTTGTCTAAAAATAGCTGCGCATTGCAGATGTTCCAAAGAAAAACGACCATTATTTGTTTGGTTGTTAACTTCGTTGGCTTCTATCCTTTGTGCTACTTGGTTTATTCCGTATATTTTTCTGCTGTTGTTGGGAGCTAGTTTAAATTTTCGAAAAAATATCATTTGTAATTTGATATCTTTGAGTTGACTACAACAGCAACAACAACATCTTCTTGCATTAAGTAATTTTTCTTCTTTTTGTATATGGGAAATTTCTTATTTTTTGAATTTGGGGTATCAAAATTTGTTTGTAATTTGAATAATGCAGTTTTTCTATTGGTTGGTTCGAAAACTATTTTTAGCCCTACAAAATTAGGGATGATTTTTGGACTGTAAAATCTCAATAAAATATTCAGATTATGGTTAGGAGCACATGCGAGAGAGTGAAGCCAACGTTTTCAATTAATCTTGAGACTAAAAACTTGGGGAGGAAATTTTTAAGAATGATAACATGAATTATATTTTAGTGAATTGTTGACACAGCTCGCATTTTTTTTAATGTGTAAGCGCGTTCTTTGAACAGGCTACGCGACTCTATTCACCTTGAAATCTCAGTTTTTGTAACAAAATGTTCTTAAAAATAGGAGCTAATAAGTTGAAATGTTCTATAACAATACTCCTTGTACAATTCCAGTAAAAGATTTGACACCATAAGATTTCTTTAAAAATGTCTCACCCGTTACATACTGTCAATTAAATAACATACATTTTATTGAAAACAACATAAAATAGTTATTACTTTTTAGAAATTTGCCTTTGCAATCACCCTATTTTTAAAGAAAAATTTACGTTTCATTACATTCTATGTCACTTAAATACATTTTATTAAAAACATTTAAATAATCTATTTGCTTTCGGAATCACCCTATTTTTGAAAAAAAAAAAAATAAAAAAATTTTTTACACCCTATGTTACTCAAATACATCCTTTTAAGAAATTTTTTTTTCGGAATCACCCTATTTTTCTACCCTACACCCAGGGTATATTCACTTTGTCCTTCCGTTTGTAGCGCAGAGAAGGAGGCGTGGCGGGTATAGAAAGATGTATATATTCTTGACCAGCGTCACCTCCTGAGTCGATATAGCCATGTCCGTCTGGCTGGCAGGCTGGCTGTTTGTGGAAATATTTTTCACGGAAAAACTAACCAAGATAATACAATGAAATTTGGTACAGTCGCTTTGCCTTAAAAGTTAGCTCGAGGGATTGAAAATGAACGAAATCGGTAGACGGATACTCCTACCGCCCATAGAAGAAATATATTCTAAATACAACATTTTTCACGATAATGCAAGCAAATTTCACATAAATACTATGAATTGTAAGCGCAAGCTCTGAGAAAAAACTGAACTAATTCGGACAAGAGGGCATGGCACCATCCATCCAAGCAAAAGCTTCAAAGCGCTATGCTGAAAACGTTTTTGGGATAATCCAACCAAATTTTACTCAGACACTAAGAACTATAAATGCAAGCTCTGAACAAAAACTGCGTGAGCTCGGACAAGAGGGCAATAATGCAGTGTAGGTTATTTAATGTTTGGCCATTCCAAAGGCTACACCCTCACTAGTTTTTCTTGCCATTTTATGTCAATGCAATACATTTTATTAAAAACAATTAAATTACTCGTACTTTTTACGAAAATATTGTTTTCGGAATCTCCCTATTTTCGGTTTGATTTGATTTATTCGTTACATTTTATGTTACTAAAATACATTTGACTAAAAACAAGAAAATAATTGTTCGCTTTTAGAAAGTTAGTTTTCGAAATCACCCCATTTCTGATTTTATATTATTTGTTCGTTACTTTTTACCAAATTTCATCTTGATAACTCTCTCTGTTTGGAAGTTATTAATTAAATTACGCTAGATAGCCCATTTCTCCCACTTTGCTTCGTAAAATTAATTTTTATAAACATTTTATATCGGCTTAATTTTTCCAAATTTCATTGCAGGGGCGGTTCCCATATGGCCGATCATTCAGGCTCTTCAGTCATCGGAGGAGGAGGAGGTGGTGGCAATAGTAGTGGCCTTAATCTCAGTGCGCTTTCACATCACAATATGAGCTTAACAACGCACAATAACAACAATAATCACAGCAACAACAATAACAACAACAACTCATTGCAAAAATCTGGACAAAAGCATCATCATCATCATCATCATCCACTACAATCATCATTCAATGAGTCTGCATTAAATCTCTCCAGTCGTTCTTCACTGAACCTAAGCCATGATTATTATTATAATTTGGTAAAACCAGAGTTGGAACTAGGCACGGCAGCTGCTGCAGCCGCCGCCGCCGCTGCTGCAATTGCAACCAATGTGCAACAACAGCAATCGGGAAATGCTGCACACAACGGTATGTCACAGCCAACACATTCAAATCATCATAATCATCATTCGCAGCAACATCAACAACATCATGACACGCGTGTCTCCTCGACACGTAACGACAATTCATCATCGACTACAACACAAAACAACACCTTCGATGATATGGATGCCAGTTCAATGCGTAGCGGTGATGAGGAGACTACCTCAATGCGTAATACAGCGCTAAGTCAACATGGCTCCGATGAGGTTGAAGAATTAGATGCAATTGATGCTGATTTTCCATATCCGCTTATTTTGGATAATTCAAATTCGCCATTGAATGGTGGTGTTGGTATTGCAGGTGGTAATGGTGCCATGAAGCGACGACGCAAAGACGATGGTGTTGACCATGATGATAATGTCGACGACGATGACGATGATGATGTCAATTATGGTGGTCAAATGATGCAACAGCATCGTCACTTAAGGCAACAAAATGGTGGCATCGATATGCTACCACCGCAGACGGTGCGTGAGGTTTTAAATTCAAAATTCTGTGGTTTCATATCGGCCAAGTTGAATAGCATGGAAGATACTGAAGCGGATAATCTGATGAATAAAATACTGATGCTGCTGGTGCAGACGCAGGGTAATATGTTGACTCCATTGCAGGAGGTAAAATGAAGATTTTCTTTAAATGTTTATGTAAAATTTGAGATTAGTTAGTAAAATGTAGGTTGTGTAGTAGAATGTTAAAAAAAGAAGAAATTTTTATGTAAAAAATACTGAAACTTTTTGGGGCTTAATGTTCCAACCGTAAAGGATACTATTGAATTTTGTTTTTGTTTATATTTATCATTTACATTTGTCTCTCATTGAATTCCTTTGGATTGTTTTTTAATATTCCCAAAGTTCTCAGTATTTTTTTCTACTTATAATCAGCAAAGCGCAAATATTACGGGGATAACAGCCGGGTTTTTAAGTTTATTTGTGTATTAAGTATTAAGTTATTTTCATCACAAAGAAATAGTTATTTTTATTTTCTTTAAAAACAAAATTACGTCACATATCAATGTGTGTAAAAATAAGACTAGTGTTAATTAAACCAAAAAGTAGTAAAAAGACATACAAAGACATACATACCAACAGAAATGTAGAATGCCAAATTTAGTGCCATACCAAAAAAACCAAAAAACACAAACTTAAGTCAAAAACCACAACTTTCCTCAAAAGCAACAACACTTTTGTCATGTGAAATATAAAATGAACTTTAGTTTTAGCTTAAGTTTCAAATGATACCTATAAGTACATATTTGTCGGGCGAGATATTTTTAAAATTTTATAAAATTTTCAAAATGGGATGTTTAATTTTTCGCCAGGTCAAATATATAACACTTACTAAATTTACTTTTAAATCGATTGCTAAGAACGTCTTTTACTTTTTACCATTTATAACTCAAGAACTTGCCAAAATGAACAAAACGCCAAACTGAAGTTTGCCATATTATTTTTTACTTTAACATTTACATATATTATTTTTAATAAAAAAATTAATGAGATTTTTGTAATAAGTTTTTTTTTTCTTTTGTCATGTTAATCATAAATTTAAGTTTTTTTTTTTGTTTAAACATAGAAATTTATAAACAAACAAAAATATATTTTTTAATTAATAAGTATACTACACATACGGATTAAATATTTTTCAAATGAATTCAAAAAGTTTTAAAAGAAATAATTTTTCAATTTTAATTTAGTTAAAATTAAAGAAAACCATGATTTTTGTAAATTTATTAATTATATAGATTATTTATATAGTTTAATAAAATTTTGTCCTAATAATATGTAATAATATACATATATATATATATTATTTGAAACCAGAAAAAACATTAAGGAAAATTTATTTGCAAACCAATGCAACTTTGTGATTTAGAAATATTTGAAAGCCTTTGGCATAAACAAATCATTTCGACTTGTTTCGTAATCCCTGCAATTTCCTTTACTTTTGCAAAGTGAAACTGAAATTCTTCCAATTGCTATGTAAGACGTTTTAATTTTCACTGTAGAATCATTAATCCATTGACGTTTTTCGTCTAACGTGCAATTTCAATTGCTTTTAATTTCGAAAACTTCAGGAAAAGAATTCTATTTCGAAATAGCATTGAAGCGTTTTACTTTTCACAGCAAAATCCTCCACTTTGAAGCTTTTTTTGTCATCCATATATTCTCAATAATAAGTATTTCATATCGAAAACTTTTTGTAGAATTTTTTATTGCGAAGTGAAATTAAAACATTTTTAATGACTTCTTAAGACGTTTCACTATTTCTTGTGATATCATCAACTTTTTGCCTTTTTCCATAATCCGTGCTGTTTTTATTTCGAAATATTTTTTCTTGGATTTAGTTTCGAAGTCAAATTGCAGCGTTTTCAAAACGTTTTGCTCTTCACAGTAAAATCCATTTTTGACATGTTCCGTATTTCGCGTTTTTAAAATGCTTTACTATTTACTGTGATATCATCAACTTTTTGCCTTATTGCATAATCCGTGCTGTTTTCATTTCGAAATATCTTTTCTGAGATTTAGTTTTGAAATAAAATTGCAGCGTTTTCAAAACGTTTGGCTTTTCACAGTAAAACTATTCATTTTTGATATGTTCTAAATTTCGCGTTGTTTCAATTACTTAAATTTTCAAAAACTTCTTGATGTAGCTTTAATTTCGAAGTGGAAGCGAAGTCTTTTTAATCACTTTTTTAAGCATTTTACTTTTCAGAGTAAAATCAACAACTTTGAAGCTTGTTTCTTAATCCTTAAAATTTTAATTAATTACTTTTCTTTTTGTAAACTTTTTGATAAGATTTTAACTTCGTAGTAACATTAAATGAAGCGTTTTTAATGCAGACCCGTAACCAGTAGTATATCCTTGAGTGGGCACTGGGGGGAAGGTGCATAAAGTGAGCTATGCAGGTGTGACGAATTTCGATGTTTTTTGGTTGGGAATTTCGAGCTTTTCAACAGTAATTTCGAGCTGTCTGGGAAATTTTCCATTTTCCGGAAAAGCGGAAAAATTGTTCTGCATAGCTTAGTTTATTTTTTCAGCCAGACGAATCCGGGGGAAGAGTAAACGATGAAATCTTTTAAAGCAGGAATTCCGAGCTACTTTCGAGCTAATTTTGAGCTAAAAGCATTTTCCGGAAAACTCCCAATTTTCCCGGAAAATCCCACAAAAACTTTTTTTATGGCTAACTTTATTTTTTTCAGCCAGACGAATCCGCGGGAATAGTAAGCGATGAAATCTTTTAACACAGGAATTTCGAGCTACTTTCGAGCTGACCTTGAATGAAGCGTTTTCCTTAAATTCCCCCGGAAAATCCCAAAACTTTGAAACAAATTTTGTTTTTTCCCCTATGTTATGTCTGCAAATTATTCGGAACTAAGCCGCATTTCGTAAATGGGGATTATGTCTGAAAGTTTTTTTCGGATCAGCCTATAATATATCCAACACATCGATACCTTAGAGCGCTATAGTCCTATCTCCATTTTTCCAATTGTTGGGAAATGCAAAAAGAAGATTTCAAACAGTGGTTATTAAGGATTGGCTGCTATTTTGATATAACGATACATGCAATATTTGTACCTATAGTATCTGTTAACATAATTTAATGTTTTTAACCAATTTAATTAATTTCTAACGAAATTCCAGCCAATCTATAATGTGTCATTACTTTTGCCCATATATAGAATTCCACTACTATTGAAAAAAAACGTCGTATTTAGTACATTTTTTGAATTTTTTCCACTAAAATGTCGAAAAAAGTCATGAAACGCGTAGAAAACACGAGAAAAACGATATATTTTTTTTTTTTTTTTTTTAATTTTTGAATTTTTTTTGGTTCCGACAAACAACAGTATAGCCTCGGGTGTAACCAAATACGTTTACCAAAATGTTGCAAATAGTCATGAAACGCGAAAAACACGCGAAAAACCGAAGATTTTTTTTTAAAAATGTGACTTATTTGAATATTCAGTGGAGATAGGACAGTAGCGCTCTTGAAAAAATTACAGTTTGGAGATAGAATTTTTCTTAATTATCGAATATTTTGGTACTTTAGTGGTATTTTGACATCACAGAGTTTTCCACATGGTAAAGAAGCCCACAATGATGCCATAACTGCAAAAATCTCAAAATCGCAAAAAGTGGAGATAGGACTATAGCGCTCTAAGGTATCGACATAGTTTGCTAGCCACAGTAATTTTACATAAGAGTAGGGGTAAGTGGGCGGCCTGCGGCCGCATCTCAGGATTTTAAACTCCCAAAAATTCAACCGCGGATCAGTCGATAATATATCCAATAATTTGCGGACATAACACCCATTTACGAAATGTGGATTATGTCATGGCACCGCCATACAAAAAGGTTTTTTGGGATTTTCCGGGAAAGTTTGGGGTTTTCCGGAAAACACTTTTCGTTATTAATGAGCTCGAAACTAGCTCCAAATTCGTTTGTCAAATGATATGATCGCCAAATATTCTCATGGGTTCGTCTGGTTGACAAAATAAAGCAGGCCCTTAAAAAATTTTTTGGGACTTTCCGGGGAAATTTAAGAAAACACTTCATTTAAGGTCAGCTCAAAAGTAGCTCAAAATTCCTGTGTTAAAAGATTTCATCGCTTACTATTCCCACGGATTCGTCTGGCTGAAATAATAGGCGTTAGGAAATAACGCCCAAAAAAAAAAAACGAAATAACGCCCAAAAATAAAATGACGTAATAACGTCCAAAATAAAAAACGAAATAACGCCCAAAAAATATGAAATAACGCCCAAAAACAAAAACGAAATAACTCCCAAATTATATTCATATAAATTTGGGCGATAATCATTTTGGAAATAACGCCCAAAAATTTGGGCTTTATTTCGTTTTTCGGGCGTTATTTCGTTTTATTTTTAAAAAATGAAATAACGCCCAAAAACGAAAAACGAAATAACGCCAAAATTATTTTCATACAAATAAATTTTGGGCGTTATTTCCAAAATTATTATCGCCCAAATTTATATGAAAATAACTTGGGGGTTATTTCGTTTTTGATTTTGGGCGTTATTTCATATTTTTTGGTCGTTATTTCATATTTTTTGGTCGTTATTTCATATTTTTTGGTCGTTATTTCGTTTTTTATTTTGTGCGTTATTACGTCGTTTTATTTTTTGGGCGTTATTTCGTTTTTTTTTTTGGGCGTTATTTCGTATTAAAGAAAAAAAGGAAATAATGCCCAAAAAAAATTAAATAAAGCCCAAATTTTTGGGCGTTATTTCCAAAATGATTATCGCCCAAATTTATATGAAAATAATTTGGGCGTTATTTCCTTGGGCGTTATTTCCTAACGCCAAAAAAATAAAGTTAACCATAAAAAAAGTTTTTGTGGGATTTTCACCGAAAATTGGGAGTTTTCCGGAAAATGCTTTTAGCTCAAAATTATCTCGAAAGTAGCTCAAAATTCCTGCGTTAAAAGATTTCATCGCTTACTCTTCCCGCGGATTCGTCTGGCTGAAAAAATAAACTGAGCTATGCAGAACAATTTTTCCGCTTTTCCGGAAAATGGAAAATTTCCCAGACAGCTCGAAATTACTGTTGAAAAGCTCGAAAATAGCTCGAAATTCCCAACCAAAAAATATGGAAATTCGTCACACCTGCATAGCTCACTTAATCGACCTCTGGGGGGCTACACATGATATTTTTCAAAAATTTTACACATTTCGCAAAAACTGTAGGGAGCACGCAAAAACTGTAGGGAACACGCAAAACTTTTTTTTTTGGGGGGGGGGGGGCATGAATACTTAAGATGTTTTACTTTTCACAGTGGAATCATCAACTTTTCGGGTTGCTCAATGTTCCGTGTAATTTAAATTATTTGTCATTTTGAAATTGTTTTTGATGAGGTATTAATTTCAAAGTGGAATTGAAGCAGTTTTATGAATATTTTACTTTTCACAGCAAAATTATCAACTTTTTGGCTTTCAACATTGGACAGTAAAGAATAAACAAAAGCTTTTCGAGATGCCAAATTATAGACTATATTTTCTGATTTGCAAGTATTTCAGAGGCATCTTCTATTACATTTTGTAAATTTTATTAGGTTTTTTTCAAATTTTTCAAGGGATATTAGATGGCATCATGTTTCTGTATAATTTTTATCAACACAATTAATTGTCATCGAAACAATTTTATATAATTCTTAGAGGAAAGTTGCTTATTTATTAAAAATAGGAATTTTCAATAATACCTATATAAAAAAATTTGGCTCACTTGAGAAATTTTTGGCCCATAGCAGTATTGGTCTTGATCTCGAAAAACTACCAAGACCAAGGCTGGTTTTGCTCATCACTAGTCCTAGCGTACAGTTAGTAGTTTCGACAAACTTTTCGAAACGTTTAATTTCCGTTTCAGATCTACTCCTTAATGCAAGTGGTTTTTCTGCATTATGTTTGATACTGCTGGAAGAGTTTTATTCGATCCACCCTTCAACTACTCATAGTTTCACTGGATCTCTCGGTGAATAGTTGATTTTGGTTGATACTACAAAGCTGCTCCATCAAAAGCTCCCATACTCTTTAATCTTGACTTGAAAGCCCATGCGAATTGGGTATGACATTTTCATTCAAAGTACTCAAGTTATCAGGGTACACTGCAATTTTGAAAGCTCAAAAGAGCAACGTGAGCGCCAAATTTGAAATTCAGGCGAATTTTGGTACGAAAAATACGAGTTCGTAATGCAGTTGACGAAATTTTCATTGCTTAGCTGCAAAGTTCAAAAGTTTTGGTCTTATACTCCTCCTAGGAGTTAAAGGAGAATCCAAAATTCTAAAGTTGAAAGACCATCTATAGACAGCCTTGCTAAAGACAAACAAATCAAGTGACAACGTTTAAATAGCAACTGTTTGATGTGGACTTTCAATACGAAAGAAACATTTGACGGTTTGAGCGGAAAAAATATTTAAAATGCAAAATAATTGGGTTTTAACGAAGACCTTCTGTAGACGGTTTTACTACATTAAAGGTAAATTGAACTTATATCAATTGAAAGAAAATAATCATTCACTAAATTACAATATCATTTGTGAACTTAACGTTTACTCAGAGTATTGATACGTACACACCCTAGAGAAACATTGTTTCAATTATACAATAAATACAACAAACTCTCACGAAATTTTACAAAGTTACATTAATGTGCATTATCTGAGCTCACGCCCACAAAAAAAGTGAAAAAAAAGAAAATTCCCAGCAATTAAATGCGTCATAGAATGCTCTACCACTAAACACAAAATACGTAAAGAATAAGACATATTCCCAATAAGTTTCGTATGTCAATGAACTTTCGCAAGTAATGTCCCGAAAAGAATACGTACCTATAAGAGAAAAAAGAAACCAACCAAAGTAACCAAGGCCAATATGTATGTAGTAGCATGTAAAGAACAACCACAGGATATGAACTGGATTTCTCATAAACGTGCCTTACCAACGCATGTATTTTATTTTGCAATTTTTCCACCAACAATAACAAAAAAAGGAAAACAAAAACAACCTCCTTAGCCAAGGCTAGAGGGGAGATCCTTTTCAGCATAATGCGGGTTTAAATTAAATCCTAAAAAAAAACGCGCTCACAATGTGCTACGGCGCGCATGCGTTATATGTACATTATGCGTATTTGACGCAGGTATACGAAAATTCATAAGGGATGGTTCTTTCAACATTTTTTTTTTCTTTTGGGCTAAATTTAGACTCGTTTTGAATTCATTCATTGTTTGAGTTCATTACCATTACAACATTGCTGGCGACGGCGTCTTTTATTGTCAGGGTCTTGTTTGCTGGCTCGAAAAGTTTGCTTACCGTTGATGATGGTTGCAGCAGCATCAATTTTTCATATGGTCCAATGATTTACGCTTGGCTCTTGGTTGGCTCTTTGTCAACTTTAGTTTTATTTTTAATTTTAGTTGATATTTCCTTTTTCTTCATCAAGCTACTATGAGTACATCTGGTTCTTTCTACTCTTGATCAAATATAAAACATCTTGAATTTTTATGATATATGAAGACTGTGAATTGTATTTACTATTTTTAGCGCATGCGTCTCGTTTTTAATCTTTTTTTTTTTCATATGTATAAGTACAGCATCTCGTACAATACATCCTGCTCTAAAGCATGGCTTGTTGTTTCGTGACATCTGCTGATGTTGAGGGTTTTGTCATGGTCGAGCATTTTTATTTGAACCATGTTTGCAGTTTCCTGGCAATTTTGCTTTATGCCATGCACAAATTTTTCTATTATGTAGGTATATACCCTTATTTTTTTGTCAATTGGTTTTGAAAAGGTTTTATACGTGGTAAGTACATGCTGTATGTGTTATAGTTGTGAAAAGCTTAGCCGTTTGGTCTTTTATAAGAACACGTTTATAGAGAACACATGATTGATAGGTTCAACCCTTATTGATAAACAAACGTTTTAACGCGGCGTTGCACGAATTTCATTTTAATTGCGAACGAAAATTTTATTGATTGCGAAAGTTGTTTATTTTTTCTTACTTTTCAAAATCAAAAAAATAAATATGCCAGTACCCTCCCTAGCACAAATATATTTTTAAAGAAAAAAATTTATAAAATCGATTCAGTATATTTTGCGCCAAAGCGTTACAAAGGCATTTCATATAAGCAATTTTGTATGAATGGCACAGCAGATGTTATTCAAGGTCAAAGGTCACAAAAAATAGTTTTTTGGAAATATCTCGCCAGCCGTAGCCTCTAGAAAAAAATGTTCGTCCGCAATTTTATAGCTAATAAAGTTTCCTATAAAAATGGTCTGCAAATCGATTTCATACGATTTATAGCTTAGAAGATATTCTTATTTAAATTGCGGCAAAAATTAGTAAACTGAGCGTGCAGTGTATGAGTGCGCATAGTGATGTGTTGAGCTTTAAATTTAATTAACTCATGAACGGTGAGTCGCACGTAAAAAGTGAAAATAACTTTTGAAGAAAATTGCTTGCTTTACAAAATGCATGTTTTTTTTCTTTTGTGTGACTAATGGTTTAGGAGATATTTTTTGACAATCCCAAAATTTTGGGAAAAACAGTTTTTGCAAAATATCTCGGAAACGATGTGCCCTAGGAAAAATTTTTTTCATCCATTTTGTAGTACATGCAATTCCCTGTGGCGGTCCTTACGAACACTTTTTTCGTCCGACTTACCGTTCAAGAAATATCGCGATTTGAAAATCATTCAAAAATCAACTTTTAAAATTATTTTGAAATGCACACTTGTATGCAGCAAGGTCTTTGCTTTGCCGTAACTACGTCGACTGCGCACATTATCTTTTTCAGGGCTGTCACATGGTATTTTTTTAAGTAATGCTTAAAGCATACATATAGCAAAATAAAAAACATACATTTTTGTTTTAAAAAGTTTATATAAACTTTAAAAGTCCAACATTCACTTTTAGGGTTGCCACCTGGTCTTTTTTTGTATATTTGGCTTAATCCATATACTTTAAAAACAAAAAGAAATTTTAGTTTTAAAACGCTTAGATAAAGTTTATAAAAATCTATTATAAGTTTTCAGGGTTACCACCTAGTCATTCTACAAAATTTTGATTAAATCTCACTTCTTTTCGTTTTAATTCAACTTTTTTGCTTTCAAGTACGGTTAAATAATCTCTTCAAAAAATAAACAAAACTTTCGGGGTTTCACCTGACCGTATTTGAAGGCCAAAAAATTGAATTAAGACGAAAAGAAGTGAGGTTTAATCAAAATTTTGTAGAATGACTAGGTGGCAACCCTAAAAACTTATAATAGATTTTTATAAACTTTATCTAAGCGTTTTAAAACTAAAATTTCTTTTTGTTTTTAAAGTATATGGATTAAGCCAAACGTACGAAAAAAGACCAAGTGGCAACCCTAAAAGTGAATGTTGGACTTTTAAAGTTTATATAAACTTTTTAAAACTAAAATTTATGTTTTTTATTTTGCTAAACATATGCTTTAAGCATTACTTAAAAAAATACCATGTGACAGCCCTGAAAACGATAATGTGCGCAGTCGACGTAGCTACGGCAAAGCAAAGACCTTGCGGCACACAGTGGGGTATTGACCCCCAAAACACGCTATCAATTCAACTAGGAGACGGAGGCAACTTTTAAATTTTTTTTTAATTACAATGCATCATAATAAGAAAAAAACAACAATTAGGTGACATCCTTTAGTAGATTTTTTTTTTTTTTTCAATCAAAAACAAATATCATAATTTTTTTTTTTTTTAATTTTATTTTTTTAGTAATCACATTTATTGAATGCTGCTTGCTAAAGTTTTTTCGTTTGTATCAAGAAAACCGATATCACTACTTTCAGCAGTTGTCTTCATCGGATTCTTCAGTATCTTCAGCGTTATCTTCATTTGTTGGTGCTACAAGCAAATTTACAGCCATTTGTGGCAACTTTTGGAACTTCTTTTGCGGTAATTTCCTTTTGCTTGAAATAATTGGGTCTGAAGTTATTAAAAACCTATTTTAAATATCCTCAAGGGTTTTTTCTCTACTTATTTTTCTTGAGTAATGCTCTCTGAAAGATTTGAAGTCCTTATTTCTTGCTTCTTGTGCCTCTTCAGAAAGTTGACCAATCGGCAATAAAGCATATTTAATGATTTCAGGGCCATGAATTAAGATTTTATTCACAGTTGTGGGCATATTATACCACGAGTATTTTTGTACAAAATATCTTGCTGTATCAAGCGCATAGTCTCGAAATTTTTCTGTATTTATTTCGTGTCCGCATGAAATAACGATCAAAATAATATGCATTCTTTTGATTAGCTCTACATCAATCTTGGTTATTGATGCTGTTGTTTCTGCATTTTCAAAAAAACGTCGAGCAGTATTGCCATCATTCGAACTACCAAACCCTGGCTTTGGTTTATCAATTACTAAACCTAGTTGTGTCCTAAATTCATTTCGAATTCTCGACTTGTTTGCTGTTACAATCTGCTTCTCTGATTCCTCTCTTATCAGCCATTTTCTGACTGGTAGCTTATCAGCCAAATGTAACAAGCACTCAAACAATCGTATCCAACCGTGTAGTGTTGATAAACCAAATTGCAGGTTTTCAACTTTTACTTTTCTTTTAATCATAAGATCAATTGAATTGAATTCTTTAATCGTAGCTTCACATAGATAGCACCTTTGTGTAGATGTAGTTTCAGTGAGAGCGTTCCACACCTTACCATCCACCATGGTTAACATAAGCTTACTTACCTCGATTAATCTGTCTCCACATTGTACAATAGATTTGCTGAGGTCACTTATTTCAGCTTCTACCCTATTTTTTTCTTTTTTTGACTCATCTGTTGTTTCTTTAATAAACTCCATGCGAAATGGACGACAAAATCTTGTTGAGGCAGGTCGGGGATTTTGCCAAATAATTTTAGATCCACAAACTAATTTAATTGGAACCATGGAAGTAATAAATATCGATGCATCATTTGCATCCGGGCCGTGAAAAGCTTGTTTGTATATGCTGTTGCCCGAACTTCCGTCAAAACCCCACTTCGAAAACAAACATAAACTAGATAATGCGTTATCCTCAAAAGCATCTATAACTGGCTTTTGCAATGTAATCAAACGCTGGATTGTTAGGTTTAGCAAAGCTTGCAAGTTTACTTTGCATAAAGTTTCAGAAATTGTTATAAATTCCACTGAAGGATAACAATCCTTTTTTGCTGTCTGTACAACGCTATAGCAGGGAAATTTTTCTGGTGCAGCACTTCTTATAATGTTGTACTGATGGCGGGATAACTTTGCTTCTACAAGCACGGCGAGAGCATCTTCTTTACTAATTTTAGTAGGATTTTTATGTTTTTCATATAATTGCCTATATTCAGTTGCTCTTTCAGGTGAAGTTGTCAATTCATGTAGCAACTTTGATGCTTCAATATGGCCTTCAGCCCGCAAACTCATTTTGGTGGCATACGTTAACGCTGATAACGGAGTTGAATCTCTTAACTGTTTGAATTTCGCTCTCTTAGTTCCCTCACAGGAATCTTCAAAGGACAGTTCCTTTCGTCCACGTTTGTTAAAGTTAGAAAGAGAAAATGATATTGATGAAGCCAACCAATCGCGATTTAATTCCAAAAATCGTTCTTCAATTCTATGGGATCTTGTCCAACGCAACTTAAAGCCTTTAATAAACTGATTAATTATTTCATCAAAATCTTTCATATATCCCTCCGCAGGATGAATTCGACGCTTCATTTCATCTTTTAAATATTGAAATTTTCGCTAAAAGCAGAATGCCCAGAGGTTTTCATTATATCATACATGTTTTGGCGAGATATAAACAATGTATTTGAAGCAGTTCCTAAAAAAGACAGTACATTTGATGTTCATATAAGACGAATTGCAGTGAAATACCCGAATACCCATTTAACACAATTATACTTCACTAGTATTAATGTCAAAACAAACCATTGTCAAATAAAACGCAAACAAATACAACAATGATTTTACAGCAAGGTCCAAACGGTTTCACATTGAAGACAAATAATACACGCTACATTAAATATATATTTTTTAGTTTATTTACTTATTATTTTTTTTTTTTAATATTAAAAACAATATGTAATTCATATTTCAAGAGCAGTATCAATTAGGACATAATATTCAAAAGTAGTTAATATTACAAGGGTTTTATTTAAAGAACGAATACATTACAAAAAAATTAGTATTTTTAAGTCACTTATACAGCCTACATCGACAGCTTAAGGAGAATAACAAAACAAAAGGAAAAAAAAAAATCATAGCATTTTGTTGCATTGTTGGTGGCTGCACTTGCTTGTTATGATTATAGCGACTGGAGTTCTCTTACAAAAAGTTTAATAATTCCGAAGGAGCAAAACATCGCACAACCAAATTTTTAACACTTATTATGGACAGTCTATAGTTAAAGAAAATTATAACAAGATGAAAACCTTTCACAACCTAAAATACTTTAACTCCACTTGAATAATAAAAAACCTTAATTTTTTAACACATATTTAATATATATAAAACAAAATTTTTTAAACATTAACTCAAAAAAACTTTTATGTAGTAAGAACCACAATTACCTGAAGTTGAAGGTTTTATTAAAACTTTTTCCACAAAAACAATTTTTTTTAATAAAAATGTACTCTAAAAAAGCCAAAAAATTCCAATTTTTCACAGCGCGCGAACGAAAGCAAAAAAAGTTGATCTTCAACCGCATATAACTTTTTAACTAGTAATGTTAGGTCAACAATTTTTATTGTTTGTGACGCAGAATTTAATTATCTTTAAACCGGTATCAAAAAAAGCTGGTACTTGAAAAATTTTTTTTTTTCAATTAAATGCGTAAAAGCGTATACAATACCCCTTTGTGCGGCATACAAGTGTGCATTGCAAAATAATTTTAAAGTTGATTTTTAAATGATTTTCAAATCGCGATATCTCTTGAACGGTAAGTCGGACGAAAAAAGTGTTCGTAGGGACTGCCACAGGGAATTGCATGTACTACAAATGGAATTTCCTAGGGCACATCGTTTCCGAGATATTTTGCAAAAACTGTTTTTTTCAAAATTTTTTGATTGTCAAAAAATATCTCCTAAATCATAAGTCGCACAAAAGAAAAAAACATGCGTTTTGTAAAGCAAGCAATTTTCTTCAAACGGTATTTTCACTTCTTACGTGCGACTCACCGTTCATGAGTTAATTAAATTTAAAGCTCAACACATCACTATGCGCACTCATACTCGGCACGCTCAGTTTACTAATTTTTGCCGCAATTTAAATAAGAATATCTTCTAAGCTATAAATCGTATGAAATCGATTTGCAGACATTTTTTTCTAGAAGCTACGGCTGGCGAGATATTTCCAAAAAACTATTTTTTGTGACCTTTGACCTTGAATAACTTTTTTAGCTCACATGGGATCAATGGGGACTTTTGACAGTTTACTTATAATGGTGTATCTAAGTTCTGTACCGATTTTCAGCTTTGTACTAATTATTGTTATTTCAAATGCTAATTTGCCTGGACTATTGTATCTTTTAAGTCTTTGATAAAAAGGTTTGATTTACCTTTTCTGCTCAAACATGGAATTTAAGGATAGCTGTGTTTTATTGATCACTAGAATTGCTCAGTGGTCAAAATTCTACCAAAAATGGTTTAATAATTGGACAGTTTCAATACATGCTTTTTTTGCTATTTGACAAAATAGAAAAACTCTTTTGTCATCCCTGGTACAATGACAAATTTGAAATGAAACAAAAACAAAAAACTTGAAGTCAGTGTCAGTCAGCTTTTTGTCTTTTACTTTGTGCTTTATCCTCTTTTCAGCTCTATGTGAGCGCGTATTTTGCCGTTGTTAGTATTGAATAATTTGCATTTAATTTTATCTGGCTTAATGGCAAAATATTAAAATAATTTTAACATTGTGCACATTAACACAGAAATACCTTTCTAATGGTGTATAATTCAAAATCGTGCTCCATTTCTAACATAGTAAAAAAGGTAAGACAAATTTTTGTCTTGCGTATAAATATATAGATTCTATGAGCACTTACGTTACCAACTTTAGATAAATGTGTGGAAAAGTCGGTTTATTAAGCATGTTTAAGCAAGTAGTTCACAAAACGGTCGAATGTTCGTCGAAGGTGGCATTAACAACAAATATCACTGAATCACGTAGGTATCAGATGGCTCACTCGAAGACCTGCCACAGGATGATCGAGTTGTCAGCGGTAGCAGAAGTGACACTTAAGCTTAATGCTATGTTTCCATCGGAGATTTATGAGGTGACTGTTTTGAGATTTAATTCTAAGTTTCGTTGTAAATCACGTGTTTAAAAAAATAATCTACTGCTGAAGAGATTTATTTTAAATCTTTTTTACATCTCAATTGGACTATCGATTTGCGCTATTTTCGACCAAGTGGCACCCCTTAACTTTGACAATTGGCATTAAATGTCATCCACAAAAAAAAAGAAAATGGAGGAAATTATTAAGAACAAAAGGAAGCAACAACTTGTATTTTTCCGCTTATGACATTTACTGTCAATAGTAAATCTCTTTCCGTCAGTGGTAAAGTCATTAAAAAATGCGGATATTATTTCTTTAAAAATCAGTAAAAGTTGAAAGACCTGGTTGGAATTAGAAAACATTGGTGTCAAATGAAAGTTAAGTAATACCTATAACCAGCCATAAAGTCAGTTCGAAAATTCGCTGAGAAATGTCTCAAGGGTTTTTTGAATCAAATCCAAAAGAAAGATCTGCTCATTCCTTGTAAAAGAAAGAAACGAAAATTGACTTGGGCACCAAAGATTTTGCTTTGTCCGGTTTCGAAGTTACCATTGTTTCATCATGGTCTACTAAATCTCAAGATATCCTTGCTGTATAGTGAAATATTGGATAGTGAAAATTTTCCTCATTAAACTTTAGCTTGCAACTTTTCCAACTTTTCTTTGTAACTTGATTCAGACAAAAACCCTAGAGACATTTGCCAGGGTAGTCACCTTTCTTTTCAAATGACTTTTAATGCCGTGGCTAAGGGGGTGGCATTTCGGAAGCTGTTGAGAAAAAAGGCAATACGTTCCTGGAAGAGTTTGTTATTGTTACTTGTAGTGTACCTACCCTGCAGTTAATCGGACTAGTGCATGACTAGTTTTTGTCTACTTCCAAACAGGACTAGTACTAGTTCCAAAACTAACGAATTTTCATATAATTTACTGACGATTTTTCAATGTTGATGTCCTATAAATCGTCAATTGTGTCCTTCTGCAGTACCTATTAACCAGTCAAGACACAATTGAAAATTTTGGAAGTATTTGAAATTTTTCGAGTATCAAAAAATGCAATTTTTCTACGTTTTTTATAGTTCTCAAATTGTTTATGTTAATTTAATTTTAAGTTAGGAGTAAGTACTTGACATTAGAACAAAATGGAGCACTTGTTCAAAGACAATTTGGTTCAATCCCATCTACCACACAAAACTAAATTTCGAAAAATTAAATCTCATAACATCATTTTACTTTTACATTTCAGTCAAAATTTAAATTTGAAAATATAAAATAAAAAAATAGAACAAAAAAAACAATAAACCAAAAATTTTTTTTGGTACTTCACTATTTTGAACCTCCTTTCTATAGAAAACTCCCCCTAAAATGCGTTGCTGCTATTGCAAAAAGAAGAAGAATCCCGATGAGTCCGCTGAGGAGACCGAGGTCGACGATGGCGGCATGACCTGCAAACTTGGAAGGGAGCCCTTCGATCCAGATTCACCCGGTACAACTTATTCGCAACCAGAAAACACGCAAATCAACTGTAATTATGTGCGAAATCTGGAAAATGAATTTGAATGTCTGCAGAAGGCCTTCCTATCGTTGACAACACACTTTGCACGTTTGCAATTTCGTTTGCGTCAAATAATGCAAGCCGCTCCTGAGGAGCGTTTCGGACTGCTATGTGATCTTGAACGTATCGCTTTCGAGGGGGTCGATGAAAAGAATTGCTTAGATGAATTACCGCGCATACAGCGCGATATACGTTGTATGGGCGATATACGACGTAAAGTAAATGGCGTTATTGAAAAATTGCGCTGTCAATTGGCAACATTATCAGAAGCATCTGAGTTAGAACCGGTCGATGGTGATGATGAAGGTCATAGTTCGAGAAAGAGCAGTATGAAAGGTAAACAAAGTGAAAATGATGGGGAAATGAAGGCATTAAGTCATAAGAGCGTAAAACAACAAAGTGAAGTTGAATTGAAATCCACAAACCTCATGACGAAAGCTTCAAGCCATCGTAGTGTGAAGCAAAAATAAGTGGAAATGGAGAGAAACCTGGAAAAAAAGAACTTGTTGGGATTTTCAAAACTTTGTAGACAGTAGCGATTTATATTCAAATGTATATAGTTTATATATTGTAAATTGGGGCGACAGGGATTATTTCGAATTGGCGAGTTAAGCTTGTACTCAATTTATAGTATATTTATATTATATTTATGGTATATTTTTAGTATATTTATGATACTTTTTACTGCAGTAAAGTAAGGGGACAACAAAAAAATTTAAAATAAAAATAAAATACATACATACAATGCAATAACACAATTAAAAGAAGTTTTTTCTATCTTTTCGGCTAAAAAGTTCCCTTTTCATTTCCTTAGAAGGCAACTAAGTCTGCTATTCCGTACTGTATACTTTAAGTTTATGCCAGGAAATTAAAATTACATTTTTTTTATTAGCTTACAACTTTTTAATGATATTTTAAATAACTTATTTTCAATAACCTTGATTTCGAACGCGTATACTATACATAAGTGAGGAGTAATCGAACAAAAAGTAACATTTCCATGTTTCCTTTTTTTCAGAAATCAATAAAATGTTATTAAAAAAGGTAGAATGTTTTTTTTTTAAAAAGTTGAGTGGAAATGTTTCTTATAGTTTTACAGCAAAATTCACAATTTTTTGAAAAAAAAAACTATGATTATGCATTATTTTGTATGAGTGAACGTTATTCCGTGACTATCACGTAATTATTAAAAAAAGGACTTCCAATTTTCGAAAATAAGCTATTGATAGTTGAAGAGCTGAGTGGATGAACATTAGGGGTGTTTTAGTGCACGAATTTTGGATTTTGATACTTGACACCCCTCAATTTCGTGAGGTTGGAAAAAAAATGAGTTTGCAAAAAAAATTTTGGGGGCGGGGTGAGGGTAAGGGTTGTCGCATCGAGGTCAAAGATGAGAGAAAAGGAGAAACAATATTTTTACAGTCCTACAAGAGGGGCCACCTCTAGAGGGTTCAAATGTATGACCGACCCACTTTGTTTTTTCTCCGCCAACATTTTTACCAAACATACCTACCTCTTACCTCTAACCCCTAAGGGTGCTTCCATACAAAATTGAGATTTTTAGGAAAGCGACCCCTACCAAATGTATGACCGGCCCCTAATATTTTTTCCTCCTCAACATTTTTTCGCCCCATACTTACACTCTATCTCTAGCTCTTAAGGGGGCCCCCATACAAAATTGACGTCATAGACATAAAAAATATGGAAAGGAAATCGTCAAATAGGCCCATAATTGCCCAAGAATCTCTCCTAGAAGAGTCAAATATATGACCGACCCCCATTATCCCCCTCCAAAGTTTCACAGCTTACCTACCCCCTATTTCCAATCCTTAAGGGGGCTCCCATACAAAGTTACGTTTTTTTTTTAAAAACTGCTTCCACTGCCCTAACTGGACCATGGGTACCCCTAGAAGGGTCAAATGTATGACCGACCCCCATTATTTCTAGGAAATTTTATAAAAAAAAAAATTGTATGGCAGCTCCTTTCAGGGTTGAAAATAGGGGGCAAGTATGTGGAAGAAAAATATAGGTCGCAAAAAAATAATGGGGGTCGGTCATACATTTGACCCCTCTAGGGGTACCCGTGGGCCAGTTAGGGCAGTGGGGGCATTTTATATAAAAACGGTAACTTTGTATGGGAGCCCCCTTAAGGATTAGAAATAGGGGGTAGGTATGCTGAGAAAAAACATTGCAGGTTGGCTAATGGGGGTCGGTCATATATTTGACTCCTCTAGGAGTGACTTCTGGGCAGTTATGGGCCTATTTGACGATTTTCTTTCCATATTTTTCATGTCTATGACATCTATTTTGTATGGGAGTCCCCTAAAGAGTCAGACATACAGGGTAAGTATGTTAGGAAAAAATGTTGGGAAGGAAAAAATATTAGAGACCAGTCATACATTTGGCCCTTCTAGGGGCACCCACGGAGTAGTGGGGGTCGATTTCCTAAAAATGTCAATTTTGTATGGGAGCCCCCTTAGGGGTTAGAGATACGGGGTAAGTATGCTGGGTAAAAATGTTGGAGGGGGAAAAATAATGTGGGTCGGTAATACATTCGACCCCTCTAGAGGGGACCCCTAAACATTTGTATTGCTGTATGTAAATTTTTTCTCTTTTTCTCTTACCTTTGACCTCGATGCGCCAACCTTTTCCCTCACCCCACCCCCAAAATTTTTTTTGCAAATTAATTTTTTTTTTCCAACCTCACAAAATTGAGGGGTGTCAAGTATTAAAATGTTGTTACCAAGGATCTCCATACATTCTTAAAACACCTCTAATGAACATGTTAAGTAACATCGAAATATTTGGGTGGAAGGACATGTTAAGACACGGATTAAATATTGGACTTTTATCATTAGGTTATGTACACACTGCTTTCTGCAACTTTTTAGTGGAAGAACTTTTTGAGTACATAGGATAAATGGAAAATCCTCCCCTATCGAAAACTTATGAAATGCCGACCTTTTGAGCGATATTTCTTCATAACATTTACATGAAAAGCAGAAAATAAGTTTATTGATAAAAAGGGCATGCTATTAACTTTAAAGCTGATTATCTTAAAATTACAAATTTGTTACTTAACATGCTCTTCCAAAACTATAAATAATTGTGTACAATGTGAATAATTCTCTAACAAATTTCAGAAAAGTTTATTCGTTACTACCAGAATAACGTGCATAAATTTGTGCAAGTGAACCTAATTCCGTGATTATTTTTATTTTAGTGAATTCTTCATTTGTTGTATGTACTTACTTACCAATGTTCTTTAAAGAATATAAAAACATAATGTAACCAGAATTAAAGATAAACACATTTAACGTTTTGATGGTTGTGTAAAGGAAATAAATCAAATTTTAAGTTAGCACGGAGTTTGTGGAATTAGGTTCATTTCATAATTTTAGTTTGAAATAAGGGACAAATCAGTGCTACTAAAGGTATAAGAAACTACCATAGTAAAAGGATTATGATGCTCAAATTTAGCACTAATCGACTCCAGATGAATCAATCCTTATGGGAAATCATATACCCAATCTTAAAATTGAGTTGTAAGACTTTGAATCGTAATTTGGTACACCTACCTTAAGTTGAAAAGTGAGTATGATACTAGAACAAAGTTAGCTAGAGCAGTTATAGCTATGAGGAAATGTTAGAAAAAACTCTCAGTTCACATCTTTGGCACCATTTTTCAGATTTTCAGGGGTAATTCTTTTTGTTTAATCAGTCCAATAAAAATTTATCATATGAATATTTCCATAGAAAAGTAAAAAGTGAGCCAAAGAATTAAATCATCATATCTCAGGAACTATTTAACATACATAGATGAGATTTGATACATTTGTATAAATCATTAAGACAAATAATGTGTACTGGGAAAAATGACGATACTACGCCCTCAAAAAAATCAATTCATCATATCTCTGAAAGCCATATCCTATGCGACCGCGATTAAAATTAAATTGTAAAAAAAAAAAAAAATGGGAACTATTTCTACGTAAAATCAAAACCATTTTTAAGAAATATCAATGCACATCATTCTAAAATTAGTCACATTAAAAAATAAAAAAACTCAGGTTTCCTGAAATTAACATTTAAATTGTTGGCAGCGAAAACCATTTCTGTTTTGTCCCGTTCGAATGCTTTGGTTTTTTTGCAATTATTTTAAAAACGGCAAATTTTCCCAAAATCAAACTTTACACAAATTATAGGGCTAATTAAGAGCTATAAGTTAAGCATATTGTCATAGTTGAAATCCGTTTCGTTTCGATTTTGGCTTTACTTTAAATGTGTACGACGGTCACGTTCGACACGATCTAAATGCACGTATGTCAATTTTGAATGATTTTGCCACTTGTCAATCTAATCTAAATCTATTGAGTCAACATTACAATTTAATTTGAAGACAAACATTACCTCGAAGAATAGAAAATTAAATTCCAAAAAAAGAAAAAAAAAAAAAAAAAAATACCCAGAAAGTTTCGATACCTCAATACCAATCCCATTGGTCAACATGTTATATCCAAAGTAACCAACATTGAAGTTTTTTTTTTAATTGTTTCCAAAAAAAAAAATCCCATAAAACATCAAGGGATTTGTTAACAAAATCGAAAACGAATGATTTTTCAGCAGTTGCGGTATTAAATCGCAAATAAATGAAACCACTTTTTACCTACCACCACCCCCCTCCGCCTGTAGGAGAGAATTACAAAATTTGGAGCAAAGAGATTTTTGTTTAAAATTAAAACAAAAAATTGGTTGAATCGCAACACAGCGCGCAGCTTAATGTTGTAATGCTTGTGCTGAGTGGGTTAAGTGGGCTTGGGGCGAGGGTGGTTACGGTAGTTGGTTGGTTCCCGTCAATAACAACAACAGGCATACATACTTGCAATAAAGCGAGGCACTATGGTCTTGAAAGTCCAGTGCTACCGCGACCTGTTGCAGCTTAATTTGATACTCGCCGTTGAAATACCATTGGTTTTCGCTTTTAATTTTGGTGAAAAAAAAAACCCATTTTGGCCATGATGTTGGCGTGCTACACGTGCATAGCAACAATAGCAACAAAAACAATCAAAAAAATACCTACAATACACGTACAAAATCCCTCGCACACATACAACATTTCATAGAAGTGTAATCGTGGCGCATAACCAACGCGTGAGTGAGTGAGTGATCGATACGCGAATATAATCGGATTCTGCTTGTACACTCCAAGCAACGCGTTAAGCGGCATCCCACTAGGAAATATTTTTAAATGGCATATCAGTAATGTTTTTGTTTTATTTCTTTTTGCTGCATGTAACATGGTGTAAAAGCAGCTTAAAGCTTTTGAAAGAATCCTGTTTTTAATGTACTCATATTTTATGTAAGTAAGTACATACATATGTAATCCGGACTGTGGAAAGCAGATTTATATGCAAAAATATGTTTTCGAGATAAGAAAAATTAAGAACGCTGAAAATTCAGAAAATTTTTGTTAGTTCAAGTAAGTATTTATATTATTCACAGGTCTCAAGCTGTACAAAAACCAAATGATCTTTCAAAATTTCAACTTTGCTACGAATCGTGTTCGCTCGCGCCGCCACACAGTGGGGCAGATACTCTCAATACCTGGCGCGCCATATTAGAAAAATGGCGTCCAAAATAAGTTTTTTACAAATATCTCTTTAACGGTTACATTTAGAGAAAAATATTGTGACACAATATTGTAACTTTTAAAATTTTCTATAAAAATTACCACTGAATTGTTTTCGTACGACTTATAACTAACGTTTAAAGTTTAAATATCTATTTATAGGAGATTACTTGCACTACAAGCTATATATTGTTTTAATTTCGTAAGGCTTATAGCGGTGCCGTGACATAATCCCCACGAACATAATCCCCATTCACGATATGGGGATTATGTCCGCAAGTTATTCGGACATAATCCCCATTTTTTCAATGGGGATTATGTCCGCAAGTATTTCGGACATAATCCCCAGGAAAAAACGGACATAGTCCCTATAACGATATTTTGTTATTGACCACAGAAGCAGCTCAGGATTTACAACTCCCAAAAATTCCACAGTAATTTCGCATAAGGGTAGGGGTAAGTGGGCGGCCTGCGGCCGCAGCTTAGGATTTAAAACTCCCAAAAATCCAACACTGGCTTCGCGGCGGCCTTCGGCCGCGGATCAGTCTATAACATCCAACACTATATAAATTTTTTAAATGGATTATTGCAAAAATTTTGTTCAATCTTAATTAAATTTTTCGGACATAACCCCCATTGGGATTATGTCCGAAAAATTTGCGGACATAACCCCCATGGCCAAAATGGGGATTATGACCGAAAAATTTTCGGACATAATCCCCATTTACGAAATGGGGATTATGTCCGTTGGGATCATGTCCGGTAACCGCTTATAGCTTAGGAGATATTTTTTGAGCAAACCTAACTGCCATACCTAAATTGGAGCGTCAGCCTTATTTTACTGTCAAAAATTTCTCATGCACATACAATTTGTATGGTGCATACCGAAATTGCCAACGCTCAACGCTGAGCTATTCGAATTTCCAATTTTGACAAAGCGTTATGGAGTGAAGTTAGCTGCAGAAAAGTAAAAAAAGAAACAATATGATTTTGACAAACAAATGACTTCAACGCAACGCTCTTTATTTCGGTATGGCGCTTGACGCTTTTGTGTAACGTTAAATAACGCAACGCCTGACGCTCCAATTTAGGTATGGCAGCTAAATTAAGAAAAACCGTTTTTTGGATAATATGGTCTTAAGTTTTATTCCCAAATTATCTTCACCAGAAGTTATAACATTATATTCAAATTATATATTACCAATTCTCAAAACTTTGGTTCATAGGTAAGGCTTAGACCTCGCAGAACAAATAAACACAGAATTTCGGAATATGTCTTTCCACGATGATATTAAGATAATGCAACTTTTATTGATAGCTGATTTTTGGTATAAAATTGGAAGTTTGTCAAATCACACTGCTCCTGAAGCAACATTAAGTTCATCTAAAATGGCAACGTATACTGAATGTCTCCGAGTGTTTGTAATGTTATTCTGATGAAATATCACTTTAAATAAAAATCGTAGCTGATTTATTTTTGAAAATATCTCGATTTTTCCAATTTGGGCATTTTCCCATACAAAAAGAAAAAAAAAAAATTTTTTTTAAATAAAAATTAAAATAATCACAATCGATGTGTTTTGCCATGCTAAACGCGAATCCAACCTCAGAATTGCTCAATCGTGTATAGTTATGAGATATTGTAACCTAAAGACCAAAAAAAGTCCTTTTTGCCATTTTTTTAAGCTATATAACATGTAACATATCATTTATTCGTCAAATGTGGCTTAAATACTTGAAAGCCCTAATCTTTTCGTTTAAAACCTAATTTAAACTATGTTGATATCTCTTTTTTCTTCAAAGATATCCTAACCTAAAAAGAAACAAAAGTGCAAAAAACCCGTTTTGACAATATTTCGGTCTACGTTATCTCTTAGAAGCATGAAGATATAAATATAATTCAAATTAGGTAGGTTAGGTTTAAGTGGCGGCAAATTAGCCACACATAGACCAAAAAGGTCCGTAGTGATACCACATCATCCCGGACGTTGAGTCGCGTAGATGAAATTAATTAATTAAGGATGGATTCGCGTTTAGCATCGCAAAACACATCGATTGTAATTATTTTAATTTTTGTTTAATGTAGTTAAAAATTGTTTTTTCTTTTTGTATGGGAAAATGCCCCAATTGGAAAACTCGAGATATTTTCAAAAGGAAATCAGCTACGATTTTTATTTAAAGTGATATTTCATCAGAATAACATTACAAACACTCGGAGACATTCAGTATACGTTGCCATTTTAGATGAACTTAATGATGCTTCAGGAGCAATTTTGATATGCAACGAAAAAGAAAACCCTGAGAACAAAATAACAAGATATCAAATGCGATTCCTTCGCATTAATAGCGATCTATGTTCCTTTCTACAAAAGGAGCTTATACAAAATTTTATACTTCCTACAACCTTGTGTCGTAGTCTTGTGGATGATTTAAAGCCGCATGATATTCAGAAAATGTCACTACCATTGTCCGCTCGTATTTTGGAAACGTTAAATTGGACATGGATTTTGTTAAAAATGTTTGTGGAACTGGAAAATATTTCAAAAAAAGAAACCAAGGAAAAAAAAAAAACAAGAAAAAAGAAATAGCATCAAAAAACAATAAATAAAATTTTTCAAGTTCGCTGGAGAATTGAACCTACGACTTCTGCGTTGCTTGATGACGATCCTACTATCTGAGCGCTATGCTGAAATACAATACAAATTTAGCCAACTTGACCGTTTAAAAATCTTGATAAAATTACTTGACAAAAATTTTATCAAGAAATCACAGAATCAGGCTGATAATACCGCTTATAATCTTTTAATATGGTGAAACGGAAAATGATTCTGACTAAATGTCGAAAACAGTATTAATTAGATTTTTTTTTTTTGTTATTGCACGACTAAACAGTTACTGTGTTCATTTATGTTATATTTTTAATATTTATTTTTTAAATGCACTTTACATTAACATAGAATTGAGTTTTTTTTTTTTATTCAAAACGTGGAATACGTGGGAATTTTCCAAAACTTTTTTGGAAACTAAAATTTTTTGTTGTTGTTCATTGCAAATTTGACTGTTAAAGTTCGTATTGATAGAATAAAAAAATTTTTTTGTCTTAAAATTTTTATATATTTGGAAAATTTTAAAATGTCTCCAAAAAATTCTGAAAAAATTAACACGTGTTTCTCAGATGATTCTAAGCATTTTATGCCTTGTGAGCTTTTTTTGTGCGAAGCGTCACTTTTGATTAAAAAAAGAATTTTTCCGATTGAAAGCGTTTAACAACCGAAAATTCATAGTATACGACCGAGTCTCATATTGTGTGCTTAAAGACTTTATGCATTTTATAGTCTAGTTCAATTTTGCGTAATCTCCCTCACCCAGTGCTGCATTATCCATTAGGCCGGACTATGCCATGGCCTAGGGCCCCCGACGTGCAGGGCCCTCACGAAAATCTGAGAGTTAAAATATTTAATCGGCTGATTAAAAGAACTAGCTCACAAAATTTGGCAAATGTAGATCCAAGCATGCTTTGAAAAAAGAATTGATAACATAAAAATTGAAAATTCGCGGGACGCAATGACAACAACAAAACAATGACAAAATTAGAATTCCCAATGTTCGACGAAAGCAACGAAAAAGGCTTCAACGCACTTGAGTTCAAGTTGCATGAAATTGTTGTTGTTGTTTTTAACGTCACAAAACCGTTCGTCGGAAAAAAACTATTTTGATAGTTTTATTGTATTTACAACCTTTAAATGATATGAATAAGATATTTAAATTCTTTAAATGCATAAATATAGATTAATTTTACAATTATTAAAAAAAACAGGGCCCCAAAATTTGAATGGCCTAGGGCCCTATTTGGCTTAATCCGGCACTGCCCTCACCTTTCACATTTCTGTAAGATCTATATTTTGGGCCCTTATAATTGTCTTATGTTTGCTCTTGCTTATGACGGCCATGAACTTAATTGAATACACAAAGTGTAGAATACAAGTTAAATTAGAATTGTCGCTTCAAAAAGTGTACCTACCCAATAGGAAAAAATCTTTTACCAATAAGAATAAGAATTCCTGTAAGAAAAGTCAAAGCATGTGTGTACCTTGCAAGTCAAATTCTTAAGCAACGGCAACACTATTTAATGCGCCACATATTTATTTAGTTGTTGTATCTCATTTTTTTGTTCTTGTACTGCGTGTTATTGTTGTCGTCGCTGCGCTGCTGCTGCTTCTGATGCTTTTCAAGAGCCGCACACCGGGTTACCGGCATGTTGCGGTAGGTTAAGCGCGCTGTTTTTCGCTCTCCAACGTCGCACGCAATGCTGTTGTCGTTGTCGACGTCGTCGTCGTTGTTGCTGTTTTTTGTTGTTCCAATTTTATTTGTTATCAAGCAACAAATAAACAAAACAGAACAAAAACAAAACAAAATGAGGAAAACAAAGGCAAAAACAACAACAAGCACAATAGCAAGGCATCTCCATCAGTTACATCAGTAACTGATTGGGAATGTGAACGGAAAATTCGTTTTGCGGAAAATTCATGAATGAAAATTGAGTAAGGAATTGGAATTGACAAATGGAGAGAGAGAGCGAGCGAGGAATCAAGAGAGAATACAATGAAAATTAAAAGGAAAGAGCGCAGCTGTTGGAAAATGAGCCTGCGCATGCAATGCCACGGAATTGAAACAGGAAGTTTAGAAAATTTATGGCAACTTTTTAAGAGAAGCAGAACCCTTGGAAAGAAAGCTTTGACCAACAGAGTGGTATCTGAGTAATCTCTTTGCTGCTGTAAATTTAACTTTTAAGCGAATTTTCATTTATTTGATGCTTTAGTATAAAATTTTTATAAATATGTATATTTTCTGTTTTTGAAATATTTTTTCCTTTTTTTTTCGAAATTTGACCCTTTTATTCTAGTTTTTAAGAGGTTACACAACGATCAACTTAAGCAAACAAATTTTTTCTCTATCTCCATTCCAAATTTCATGAAAATTGATGACATCGATCGCATTAAGACAAACAGTTTTAATAACCTTCCTTGAGGTTCAATCCATCTCCATTCCAAATGTCATACATATCGATGCAACGCTTAAGCTGTGACAGAGGATTCTCCTCGTTAAGGGTGCCACGACTACTTAGAAATCAAAAAGTTTCCAATATAATTACTACACAGTAAAAATTTTAGTTTAATTTTAAAACCAAAAAAAGTATTTATATAGAACAATGCCAAAAAAAGTTTTAATTTTAAACTATTTTGGAATAAATAAAGAGAGGGAGAAAAATTAAAAAAAAAAAAATAATTTAAATTTAATTGAAAAAAAAAAAAAAAAACAAGCCATCCATACCGAGATTCGAACCAAGGGTACAACATCTTGTGTACATAAATTACGAAGTCTTTAGCTCACTCGGCTATCAAACGTATTGACGTAGTTGTGTGAAATTTGTATTTAAACAATTGAAAAAGAAAATTTTTTTTTTGTTATTTTGTTCTCGTTCTTTTTTTTATGCTCTTTTGATAAATAAAGTTTTTCAAATTTTGAAACTAAAAAGTCTCTCCAAGCTAAATTAAAACTTTGATGGCATTAGTTTCAGACCAAAAGTATTAAAATTGGCGCAGAGAATATTTTAATACTTTTCTTGGACTTATTTTAAAACTAAAAAGGATTAGTTTTTTGAATTTAAAGTTATTTTAGGATTGTTTTTAAGCCACTTTGGTATTAAAAAATTGAAAAAACTAAATGGTTTAAAAGTAAATATTTTTTGTGATAAAATTAAAACCTACCGGAATAAATTTCAACCTTTTTTGGAATAAATTTTGAATTAAATACCAAAGCAGTTTAAAATCAATACCGAATGGAATCAAAAGTAAACTATCACTTTTTACTGTGTACCTTGAGGTTGGGTCTATCTAAGGATGATCAATTTCATGATGGTCCAATCCTGAACAGGAAAAAAATTACTTAATACAGGTGGGACAAAAGTAATAGTCCATAATATATAGCCTTTGATCTATACTTTATGGTTCATAACCATAACTTATGGTCTATTATCTGTCACTTCTGGACAATAATTTATAGTCTATGATGCGTTTATTATGGTCCAAGTTTCATAATCTATTGTTTATGATCTCTGTGGTCTATTCTAAATGGTCTATTATCTATTGTCTTTAATCCGTCTTTTATGTTCTATGGCTTATGATAAGTTTTTTAAGGTTTATGGTCTTTGTTCCTTTGTGGTTTATTGTCCATTATCTATTGTCTCTAATTTGTCTTTAATGTTATTAGGTCTATGGTCTGTTCTTTAAGATCTATGGTCTATGATCTGTCCTAAATGGTCTATGGTCTATAATCTATGGTCTATGATCTGTTCCTTAAGGTCTATGGTCTAGGATCTGTCCTTTATGATCCTTGGTCCACAATCTATGGTCTATGATCTGTCCTTCATGGTCTATGGTCCATAATCTATGGTCTATGATTTTTTCTTTATGGTCTATGAGCTGTCTTTTATGGTACGTGGTCCATAATATATGGTCTATGATCTGTTCTTTGTGGACAATAATTTATAGTCTATGACCCTATAATTATGGTCCATGGTTCATAATCTATTGCCTATGATCTGTTTTTTATGGTCTATGGTCTGTTCTTTATGGTCCATAGTCCATTATATATTGCCTTTTATCTGTCTTTTATATTCCATGGTTAATGATCTGTTCTTTCAGGTCTATGGGCTATAATCTGTGCTTTATGATTCATGGTCCATAATCAATGGCTTATGATCTGTTTTTTAAGGCTTATGGTCTACGATCTATGCTCAATAATACACATATATGTATGGTCCATAACAGGCATTGAAATAAGCTGTAATAATACCCTATTTCTGCAGTAATAACTTCAAATTTGCAGTAATAACTTCAGAATATTGTAAAAAATTGTAATAATAATTTTCACCCAAATTCATATTACTTTGTTTTGCGTTAATCGCTTAAACTAAGTACTCATTTTATATCGCTTATAACCGTTATTTTAGTTGTCTAACCTCACCAATTTGGGCTAAAATGTAGCAACCACAATAAGTACTCGGCAACTCTACTTTAAGCATCTGTACGAGGGGTCTAACAAAAGTTCGCTTAGTTGAATTGAAAAAACTTTTAAATTTAATTTTTTTAATTTTTAAATTTATTCTTCATGTATTTGTATTTTTTCAACGTAATCGCCATTTATTTTGATAAATTTTTAAAGTCGATAAATCCATCTTGAAAAACAGTCTTCAAAATCGGCTTTTTACAGTTTTGCAATTTCATCATTAACCGCATTTATTATCTCCTCATTGCTGTTGAAGACTCTCCCTCTCAAATTTTTTTTTATTTTTGGAAACAACCAGAAGTCACAAGGCGCTAGATCTGAGGAATAAAGAGCTAGACGAATTTCTTCGACGCCAGAAAGAAAAATAAAATCGGTCGTTTTTTCAGCAGTGTGCGCTGGCGCATTATCGTGATGTAGAAAGTAGCAGCGTAGCTCCTTTTTTTGACGTTTTCCCAATAAACTTTGGAAAACTTTTGGTAAACAGGTTTCAGTATACCACTTAGCAGTAATCGTCTGACCTTTTTTCAAAGGAATAGCAGCTACAACTTTCTCTCTGTTGAAGTAAACTGACATCATTACTTTTGTTGCTGACTTTTTTTTGCTTTACTTTAACAGGTCGACTTGCACTTTCTGGGTTCCATACCATGGAGTGTTGTTTGGTTTCAGGGTTGTACTTCTAAAACCATGCTTCATCACCTGTTACGATTTTTTTGAAGGTATTAGACCCTCCGTTTTTGAATTTTTTAAGAAAATACTTAGCAAAACGCACACATGCCTCTTTTTGAGCATCACTTAAAATTCTAGGAACCCATCGTGCAGATTTCTCCGCGTATCCAAGATCATTATTTAATATTTGAAATACATCCATGGCATTCAAGCCCAGTTCCTCAGCAATGATTTGCTGGGTCAATCTTGGATCTTCGTCAATTTTAGACTTAACCAGCGCTACACATTCATAATCAGTCGAAGATTTTGGGCGGCCTTCTCGAGGTTCGTCCTCCACAGAAAAATCACGTGCCTGGATTCTTCGGAACCACTTTGAAATAGTTACGAGGGATGGCGCATTAACTTCAAATGCTATTTGGCATTCATTAAATATTTCCATAGGTTTGAGCTTACGTCGAAATCCAAAAAGAATAGCAAACCGAATCTCTTGCTGCGTTGGCATTGGAAATCTGCTGACATTGGTTCACGAATTTTACGTTTTCTTCTCTCCATTTTGACCGATCTTTCTGAAAATTAAAATGATGTATCGTAAGACTATAACAAATAATACGCAATTTCTTGATTTACTAAAATTTTATAACATGACACCAACTAAGCGAACTTTTGTTAGGCCCTACGTATATATAAAAATGAAATGGTGTCCGTATGTAGCTTATGAACGCGGAAACTACTGGGCCGATTTACATAATTTTTTTTTAAATTGTTTGCAATGGTCCGTAGAAGGTTCTTAAGGGGGTGGGATGCCACTGATGGGAACGGGGGTTGCACCCCCCATACGAAAAAAATACAAAAAATGCTATATCTCTACAGTTATACAAGCTATGATTATGAAAGTTGATAAACTTATTGGTGATTTGGTGATTGGAAGAGAGGGACGATGAAGGCATCGGGAATGGGCGAACGAAGTCGCAACCAGGCCAGCTAGTATTTTTATAAATACATTCGACGAAAATTTCGCTATAAATTTTCAATTTTAAATCGAACCATTGCCATGATATCTGTTATTTAATAATAATATCTTCTCTTCTTATACGAGATAAAATTGTATGTTTCTTTGTACTTATTTCTGTGCCAAAATTTTTTCTCGAAAACGGCTACAGCGATTTTAATGAAACTTGGAGTAGTGTTAGATATTAGCATACAATGAAGAATGAGCTAAGTTTGAACTTTGTAAATGCTCACCAGAGGGCGTGGCACTGCACTAAATTTTAAATTTGATTTAGTCATAACTCGTAAACTATACAAGGTATTTTGATGAAATTTGGTCAGCGGGTACGGCTTAATATTGCCTTGTTACAGACTAAAAGTGGGCGGGATCGAAGAAGTGCCACGCCCACTTTTTAACCCTTGAAAATTTTGATTCAATATTACTCGAAAACGACTCCAACAATTTTTATGAAAATTTAGGAGATATTACCTCTAAAAACAAGGATTCATATGTGATACGCCGTTATATTGGGAAAACTCGTTGAAGGGCGTGGCACCGCCCACAAAAATATAAAACGGTATAAAAAGAAAACTAATGAAGCAAACATTCTGAAATTAACTGTGAGGAGCCTAATTGCAATAGGGCATCTCTGATTTGAAAGTGGGCGAAATGTCGCCATTGCGCGTGGAACCTCCCATACAAGCAAAATACGTTAAATGCTATTTCTCGCAAATGTTACAAGATATTTTTATGAAATTTGGTATGTAGGTACTACATATCAATGCCTTGTAATAACCGAAAAGTGGGCGGGATCGAAGAAGTGCCACGCCCCTTTTTTAACCATTGAAAATTTTGATTCAATATTACTCGAAAACGACTTCAACAATTTTAATGAAAATTTCAAAGATTTTACCCCTGAAAACAAGTATCAATATGTGATGTGCTGTTATATTAGGAAAACTCGTTGGAGGGCGTGGCACCGCACACAAAAATATAATACGCTATAAAAAGAAAACTACTTAAGCAATCTTTCTGAATTTAACTATAGGAAATCTACTTTTTATTAGGCACCTACGACCTGAAAGTGGGCAAAATATCACCAGTGCGCGTGGAACCTCCCATACAAGTAAAACAAATTAAATGCTATTTCTCGCAAATGGTACAACATATTTTGATGAAATTTGGTATGCGGATCTGGATTACAAGTATCTAAAGCATAACGAAAAGTGGGCTTTGTTCAATAATGGTAAGGCCCACTTTTTACCAAAATAAAAATTTTAGTTAATAACTCATGCACAAAAAAAAATTTAATGAACTTTCCGAGGCATGATGGTAAGATATTTCAGCCCCCATACAAGAGGCGAAATATTTTGGGTGCGTGGCATATCCCATTTATTTATTTTAGGTCATTCTAATTCTCTTAAAAAATTTGGAGTTCTTGATATTTTTCTATACCATTCGATATTTTCCGAGTTTTTTCTTATTATTTTTCTCATCGGTTAATTTATCATTTTGAAAGCTTTGGAGGTGAAAAGGTACGAATTTCATTGAAAAAAATAGCTATGAATAAAAACATCGACTAAAATGATAAGATAAGGTTGTTGACCGAGCAGGGATCGGTCTCCAGGTACTTTAATATTAAATTTTGCTAGAAATTGCAAATAAAAACAAAAAAAAATTCTGCAGTAATAACTTTTTCTTATTTCAACCCCTGGTCCATAATGTTTGGTCTATGGTCTTTCCTTTATGGTCATAACCTAAAATTATTGTGGAATAGAAAAGAAAATTAGGCAGTTCATTTCGTCGGGTTAAAACTACAACTAGACATCTAAATTTCTCATGTTTTTAGAAAAAATCGTTTTAAGTTTATTGAAATTAATTTTTTGTATGGGATTTTGAAGTTTTCTGCTTTTTATTCTTTATATAAAATTGGATGGGAACAAAATTTCAAAAAACCAATAAAACTGGGGCATAGAGCCGTTTTTTCTTCATGTTTCTGTATACTTAACTCAAAACATCAATTTATGTAGATGTTTAGTTGTAGTTTTAATCCGACGATTTAATATCCGGGACATATTTGAAAATCCAAGACGTTTTTGAATCCGAAACGAGAGGGCAAAATCCGCGACGGTTGGTCTCCCTAGTCCATTTCCATAACGAATTTCATAAAAATTGGTGTAGTGGTTTAGTCGCGCCAGCAGTGCCCACTTTTATAACTTTCCAAAGAAAAAATAAATCAAGCGAATGTGTAGTGTTTAAGGCAGTTAAAAGGGGGTTGAACTGTTTTGCCTTAGCTGCAAGAATGTTCAGAATATCATAAAAACTTTTTTGTTTTTCGGAGTGAACCATGTGCCTTGTATGCAATTTCATAACAATAAAGTAAATTTTAGAAAAGAACTGAAATGGAGTTATGCGCATTAACGAGAAACATAAGTTAATCTTCCGGAAATAAAAGCAGGGAAAATCAAAATCGTAGGCATGAAACATCCAAAGCAAGTGAAATTAGCTCATAAGTGAACCATTTTAAGGTAGGAAAACCTGTTAATAAAAGACATATATGGTATAGATTTCAATACCGTGGCAGAAATGATACTAATACGCAAGCATATGCTTCCACTGCACTGGCAGAAATGTTAAAAAAGGGTAGAATGCTACATTCAGTTCTTGCGCCGATACGAAATGACTCTACAAAGGGGATCTGATTGGTCTTAGCTAATGTCTCTATCTATATATATTTGATCAAAGATTAGAAAAAATTCATCTAAAGTTATCATTTGACAGGTTTCGCATTAAAAAACAGGATTTTTGGCAGGAAATATATCATTAATACGGAACATTTCCACGACATATATGAATATCTGAAATATTTCCGACATATTTTTAAATTCGAGACACAAGCGTAAAATTTAAGACTGTCCAGAAATTCCAGAAGGGTTGATCATACCAATGGGTATGACAGGAAATCCATCATAAATACAGAACATTTCCGCAACATATATGACTACCTCGTACAATTACGGCATCTTTTTTGAGATCGAAACACGAACGTAAAATCCAAGACTGTTCAGATAATCCGAGACAGTTGATAATGCAAATGGAAATCACTAAACAAAGTTGTCCGCCATTGTCGTAAGTGAAGTTTACTAGGGGCAATAGCAGATGTTATTGACCAACTGGAGAGGGTTGTTTGAGAAACAAAAAAAGAGCCCATGAAAGTCGTGGATTGAGCTCTCTGCAGCGCAAAGACTCGCATTTGATGCAGCTAAAACATTTTGGTCACATACCCACACTCTAAATGTTAAATCAGGTACAAAATGTACTCAATTTTGGCCTATGTTACGACGGCTACTGTCATCTAACACCATAATAAAACTTTTTCTATGGAGATTTAGCTGTGTCGATATAAATAAATTTCAACAAAAGTAGTAGTAGAGCTAAACAGCCGCACATCATAAAGCTCCTGTAGAAAATATGTAGTACTTATAAGGCTAATTTCATAAACTAATTTGCTCATATCTCTTAAACTATTTGCTAGTTGTTTGATAGATTTTACTATTGTAAACAAGTGGTCTAAATAAGCCATATAACAATTTTTGAGGATTTTGCAAAAATATTTGCAAAAAATCTTACGAGCTTTTGGCGTATTACTTATTATCTGTAGTCATCGTGAATGATTAAAGCGAACAACCTCTGTTTTTCAGAAAAATCGAAAAAAATTAAGAAATTCCTTTTTTTTATAACATAAAATATATCAATTGAAATGTATAAGCTCAACATTAAGCTTTGACTAGGCAACAACTCTCTTATATTATTAGTGCTCTTTACAAATTTTCATGAGAGCATTTTCATCAAGTTGCTATAAAAATTTGACGCACGTGAACAAAATTGAATGCAAGGACTTTCTAGCTGTTTACACGTTTCAATGCCGTAACGTTCCCAAGGCAAGAAACTTTAAGTAAGAAAGAATTGAACTTTTTCAAGTTTTTATATAAAAAAGAGAGATATTTTGAAAAAAAAAATAAAAAAAAAATCTAAACACCCAACAAAAATAAAATCTACACTTTCTCGAACCGACAGTGTTGCCAACCACATTTGAACAGCGTTTACAATTTTCCAACGCATTCCATCTATAATTTTACATGAAACATCATGCATGCATTGGCCATAGAGATAACGTTACGTTTCGGGCCAGATATAACGAATTGGTAGAAAACATGAAGGGGTGGGGGGCGGTGGGAGCAAAATCAACACACATAAAAAATTCGCCACCCAACTGCAAAAATCTCGATTTTCATCTCGCACAAAATTCGGAACGAACGGAATTCGGCAAAATGTATCTTCGTCATGTTGGAAAGAAGAAAGAAAATTCATTTTGATTTTTCCGTCAGTTTAGAACGAACAATTTAAGTGCACAGGTCGGTAGTGCTTTTAGCGTGCGGTCAAAAAACGACGACGACGACGTAAACGCGCAAGGTGTGTACCCCCAGACGTTAGATAGTTGGTGAAAACCATACAATTTTTTGATCAAATACAACTGAGTTTTTCTCCAAATAAAGTCAAATAAAATTCGCACAAAATTCGTGAAAAATATATCTCAAACTTCGTTACGAACGCGTAAAGTACGTAAGGCTTGCGTTTCGCGACGTTGCGCGTGTTTTTCCACATCGTGGCAGTAGTTTTCGTTGCAATTTTTCGCTGCTTCTCGTCGATTTTCATCTTTTTTTAAGGTAAAAATTTCTCGAGTGCTCGAGTTCGCGAAAAAAAAAAATACAACAAAATTTGCATTCGTATGAATTGAAAGCAGCAATTGAGAAAAATACAACGTTAAAGCTGACGCAATTTGTATGAAAATAAAATATTACGTAGTGTAAACACAAAATATATGTTTTTAATTAAAATTTATAAATAAAAATATAATTAAAAAAAATATATATATAATTTTAAACAAAAACATACACTCAAATTAGCGTGCATAAACACTTGTGCGTCAGTTTAAAGAGTTGACTGGAAATTTATCTTCTCTTCTCCATTGGTAACAAAACTGGGTTAATCGAAAATTAAGCTAATAAATATCGAACTGTTTTCTTTTCGTTAGGTGGGTATGAAGTCTGCTCATCTTTGGCAGCTAAGAATTTTGTGTGTAAAAGTTTTTTTTCCATCTTCAAACGTTTTGTATCTTTAGTATTTTGCTTTTTGGTTTCAAGTAAATTATTAAAGCTCATTAATTAAATGATACAATTCAATTAATATTAATTGTTTCATTAGCTATATAGTAATTATAAATGAATGGAATATTTAAGTATTCGTGCTCTGCTGGAGTTTGTAATTTAAGTTGATAGTTGCGTATAAATAATGCAAAAAAATTCATTGATAATGGCCCAAAAATGACCATTGGGGGTGTTTATCCTTGAATATTTTTTTTCTTCTCAAACTCATATGATACTTCTGAAGTCTATTTCATCACTTGAAATCCAAAACGACTTAATATCATTTTGAATTGCAAAAATCGTCAAAAAACTCCAAATATTTCAGATTTTAAAGCCAGTTTTGGCTAGTTTTGCTTACTACTGATTTTATTTTAGGCAATACATCAAGTTTTTGTCGTTTTGATTACTTTGCACTCTCCATATTATACGTTAAATTCTAAGAATAGAACTCTGTGGTAAATAGCGAAGCGGCAAAACTTGTATGGAAACTCCATACAAAATGTATGGGAGCTAAGCGTTTAAATGGCGAAACTCAATGCTAAAAAGAATTTGAAATGAATAAAAATAACTTTTAAGAAAAAAATCGAGGTAAAGCAAAAGTAATGTCTTAATTTAAATGATGTCAAAGTTCATTGCAATTCGAGATTTATGTTATAGGTAAATAGAGAATTAGTTCATAGAAAACCGTTGGTTTTGAGCCAAATATTTTAAGAGCAACTATTAAAAATGACAAAGAATGAGCACAAAGGTGCACTAGATCAGATGGTGGTAGCAAAAGTAATGTCATAATGTAAATATAATATCATTTATGCACATGTTATCAAATGCTTCATCGTGCTTCAAAATTTATATTGTGGGTAGATAAAGAATTAGTCGACAATGAGCCAATTAGTGATGACCGAAATTAGCCTTGGTCTTAGTAATTTTTTAAGACCAAGAACATGACGCTGATATAATTTCAACCAATCGTGACCACGACCAAGATAAAGACTGCTATGGTCTTGATGTTGGTCTTGGTTATGATGATCTTTAAGACCAAGACTGCTTTTCACGTCTTTTTGAAGCATAAAATAATCTTTCAATTCCAATTCACACCTCTCCTGAACGAACTTTTAGGTCGACGAAATCTGCCAACGGGGGTACTTTTCTTTCATGCTGATTCATCAAAACTAGGCAAGAATGAAAATCGGAGCAGCTAGTATTCGCGAAATATCGCAAAAATACATATCCCATACACAATTAAGAAAAAAAAAAAAAAAACAGAACAATTATATATAAAAATAAATACATATATTTAATGTATTTTGCAATGCTGAATCCGAATCTGGCCTTAGAATTGCTGTATCTCATACTATTTTTGAGATATCTTAGCCTGAACAAAGAAAAAATAACGTTATAAATCGTTCTGTTTTTTTTTTTAAATTTTGCATGGGATATGTATTTTTGCGATATTTCGCGAATACTAGCTGATCCAATTTTCATTCTTACATAGTTTTGATGTATCAGCATGAAAGAAAAGTGCCCCGTTTGCAGATTTCGTCGACATTTTCGGAAACCTAAAAGTTCGTTCAGGAGAGGTGTGAATTAAGGTTTGGAAATTTTGAGTACTTCACAATTATTAAAAAATTTATTTAAGACCAAGACCAAGATCAAGATGCCCAAGATCAAGATCAAGAATCAATATAAAAAACCAAGACGATGACTCAATGTCCAAAATAAAGAGCAAGACCATGATCTTGGCTTGTTCATCACTAAAGTCAATCAAATTAAAACCAAATATTTTACTAACCAGCAACAATTTAAATGTTGCAGAGTTAGCACGAATGTGCATCAATTCAGATGGTGGTTTTTAGAACGATATTGTTCTTTTCAACTTAATGTCGTCAGTTTTATATCTCTGTGCAAACTTTCTATGAAAACAGAGCTCAAGTTTTTTCATTTCAAAACAGCAGCCAATTTACATTATGATGTTACTTTTGTTCCAACTTGTATAACAAATCTAAGTCATGAAGAAATTAAATTTTTCTTAAAAAAAAAAAAAAAAAGATACATAAAAATATACCACCGGAAGGTCTCATCGTACCATATTGAACCGAAATATCATAAATTTAAAAAATTTTTCAAATCAAAAAAATAATTTTTTTTTAAGTTTATTTAAAATATTCTGAGAGTTTGAGTATTCTTCCAAACTTTCCGCCCAAGAACATATGCTATGAAACAGGCCATCAAAAATAAAAAAATATTTTTTCTACGGTCTTGGTATTTTTTGAGCAAATGCTGAATAACAAAAAGTATTAGTACCTAGTGTATTATATATTTCTTTCAATTATCTCCAGTATTCAAAATATTCTTTTGATTTAAAGTACAAAACTTGCTGTTTTCGAGCATTTCTGAAGTTATATCACACTTACAGAAAACAGCGTTATTCATTTTTTCAAATA